>OZ007498.1:51044047-51526547 GCA_963931805.1 Microdon myrmicae | reverse complement strand
ACTGAAATTTGAATATGTCCAAAATCCACAAACAACAAACAACTCCAGTTCAAAGGAACTTCATAGGGTGTACTTGACGATCAGTTAAATATCTAAACGTCATGTTCGTGATATAGATTCACTAGAAACAGAAAACTTGACTATCGATGACTTTAGACAACAACTTTCTTCGCTTTAATGTACTGAAGAATAGGCGGAATAAATCCTACCATAAGGTGATAGAAAATGGACAAAAGATCTGAAACAAGCAACAAACGATGCAGCAAAAGCTTCCCATCTAAGGCTTATATATTTTTGAATTGATATAAGGCAATATATCATACACTTTTATCACAACTCCACAGACTTAGGAAAAATCTACAATCTTCTACAAATCGTTACTGCCCTTTTCGTAACTTTCCTATCTTATTGGAACCGCGTCTTTTCCCACTTAACGATAACAAGCATTTCTTTTGTGCATACAAGGTTTATGACAATTTGCCATTTGTCAGGTGCGCCCATTTCTTTGGCGGCGATTCAGTCTCAAACAGCATCATTATCATGTTTTACTCCGGTATTTTTGAATGCACACAATGTAACATTTAATTTTATTACAATATTTAAAATTGTAACCTTTATTAGGGGGTGCTTAACTAACACTGGTTGCGCCAATTGAAACGTTTTGCGTCTTTAAAATGTCACAATATATTTGTGAAATTGGAAAAATTATTTATTTATTTAATATACGCCAATTGAAACTCTTTTATTTTTAATGTTGTTTAGTGTGTTAATTTATATTGTTAAATTTTTTGGTTGTATCATTTGCTTCTGTGTCACTTTTGTAATATAGGTTTGTATTACGAAGGTACTTACTTGGTGGATGCAGAACTGGTTGGAAACTAGCTGTGGTCGCTGCTGCTACTGCTGCCTCTCGATTGCGGACGACCGTCCTGGATTTTTTCCCTTTCAGGAACTCTCAGAGCCGTATCGGGGAACAATTTAACTAAACCGTTGCCGACAAGTTATTTTAACACAGAGGATTGTACGGAATATCGTCCTCCACCAAAATTCAAAATATGTTCGTGTCTTTTCTTTTAAAATATATTTATTTCACTTCCGGTTTTTCTTTTTCTTGTTACAATAATTCAATTGAAATATTTCTTTCAGTACACTTATTTAATTGAAATGTTTCTTTCTTCTTATGTTTTTTAAATACTTTGTTTTTTTTATAACACGTCTCTCGGGAGAGGCGGACCTATAGCCGAGTGGGCGCCCCGAGATGCCACCAAATAACTGTTGCAGTTGTTTTTGAACAGTTGCAGGTTGTAACGCTCCGGGAACACTCGCGTGGTAAGGGACTTCCACGGCTTGCTGTAACGGAACGTGTTCTGATACAGGGATGTTCGCGGCGTCGGGAGATGAACCGCAAACTGCTGCGCTCCGTCGGATTGTCTTGTGGAGCGCATATAAACCGAATTGCGTGGAACAATATCACGAATCTACGAAGAACAGTACCCGTGGTAATATCTGTAAAACAGACAGAGGTCGGCTACGCGCCGTCCATGTGATAGCGGCTGTAGTCCCGACGTCAGCTCCGAGTCCCCGATCAGGCGGATCGCTCGTCTCTGTATGCTCTCAAGTAGGTCGAGGGTATGTTTAGGAGCAGAGCTCCAAACATGAGACCAACATTTGAGCGCCGGTCTAATTTGGGATTTATACAGGAGAAGAAGTTGGGCCGGAGTAAAATATTTATTGGTTCTAAAATAATAGTTCAGTTTTCCTGAGGCGATGCTCGACACGTGTTTATGCCACGATACATTCCACAGACCGTGACGCCGAGCAATTTCATGCTTTGCCTTGATTCGTGGGCCTGGTCATTCATCATCAGCTGTTGAACCGATGATCCACTTTTCTTTGTGAATGTTGTATATTGTGTCTTCGCTGTATTGAAGTCGACGAGATTGGTCCTTCCCCACTGCAGGACCTTATCTAGATCCTGATTCAGAGAGTCAATCTATCTACATCTCAGTTGGTGCGACGTAGATGCACCAATCGGCCGAACACTCGAAAAGGGGGAAACAAGCGTACTATCGTCCGCAAAACTGAACATTTTGTTATCCGTTGTCTCCAACAAATCATTTATGTGAAGCAAAAACAAGGTTGGAGCCAAAATAGAACCTTGGTGTACCCCCGAATTAACAGGATACAGATCCGAACACTCGCCGTCCACAACAACCCGGATCGATCGATTTTCGAGTAAGCTCTTCGTCCAGTCACAAAGCTGCTGGGAAAGTCTATGTTCTAACGACGGAATTGATCGACTTACGGCTGAGTCCGCAATAAGTTTCGCTTTTCGTTTTTGCATCCTGTCTAGCACGTGTAGTGCAGTTTTGGATGCGCCTAACCAAATATGGGAGTTGAACTCCATTTTGGGACGATTATACGCCTTATAAATAATGGCCAGGTTGGATGGAGTGAAGTATCTTTTGGCTCTCTTAAGGAACCCCATACATTTGGCTGCACTTTTCGCACATTCAATTATGTGGCCATTCCAATTAGGAGTCGAATTAATTCGAGTGCCGAGGATTGATAGTTCCTTGGCTTCGTCGATCTAACATAAGTGCCGTTCATCGACAGTGTATTTACTTTGGAGTTCACCTTTGACGACAAGAGACATCACTGAGTTTTTAAGGCATTGAACTCTACTCGGCTAGATAATCCCCATTGATATATCTTGTTGAGGTCGGGATTCAATTTATTAGTCATTACCTCCTGATTGGTAATGACGTTCGAAGAGTTTGGAGTATGAGAAACTCAACGTGCTATCATCAGCAAACGAGTGAATTGGGTTGTGAGTAATTGACGAGAGATCATTTATAAAGATGAGGAAGAGAGTGGGTGAGAGTACCGAACCTTGGGGAACACCTGCATTAATTTGATGGGAGACAGATTTGACACCCTCAAGAACCACTTGAATTGAACGGCCAGAAAGATAGTCTCTTATCCATTGGATCAGGGAATTGTCCACTTCATATGAATGTAATTTTGACAAAAGGGCTGGATGCCAAACTCTGTCGAAGGCTTTTGAAATATCCAGTGCGACTACCTTGCTTTCATCGAGGTAGTGGCTGGAATGGCTCCACTTTTCGGTAAGGTACGCCATCAGATGTCCTGTGGACCTGTTGCTACGAAAGCCATATTGGCAGTCATTGAGGAGGTTATTTGATTCCAGATATTTCGAAAGTTGACGGTTGATAAGTGATTGCATTACGTTAAAGAGAATAGAAGTGAGTGCTATGGGTCGATAAGAAGAAAGGGATGATTTGTCAACCTTTTTGGGAATTGAGTGAATGTTCGCTGACTTCCATCTATTTGGGAAACGGCTAGTAGAATAAGACAAATGTAAGAGTTTCCGCAGTGGTTTAGCGAGTGAAGAGGAACATCTCTTCAAGAGGATTGGGTGAATGCCATCCGGACCAGCGGATTTGTTTGCGTTTAGCTATTTGAGTGCGCGGGCAACACTACACGTTCGGAAGTGAATCTGGCTCATGGTGTGCTGCTTATGCTCAAGTTGAGGTGGTATCAGGCAGCGTTGAGTTGGCTGCAAAATGTGCAGCAAATAGATTCGCCTTCTCTATTGCAGCGGTGACTGGTCTGTCATTGACTATAAGTGATGGAATGGATGAAGAGACTGACTTTAGAATGTTTTTCACGAATGTCCAGAAGTCTCTACTATCTGCGGGAGAATGTAGTATTTTTTGCCTCACTCTCTGGTCATGCAAGAACTTTTCGCGTTGAATATGCGGATTGCAATCATTTCTAGTTCTCTTAAATCTTTTTCGGTTTTTTTCAGTATTGCTTGATTTATACAACCGGAAGCTCGACCCTTTAGTCTTAATAGCTTCTCTGCATCCGGAATCGAACCACATATTTCTCTTGGGTTTGATAATCTTAGTGTATCTGTCACGCTATAGCGTGTCCGAATCACCATCGTCGTTGAGGAAAATGATGGCCAATTTAACCTCCCAAAAAAGTCGTTCATACTGTTGTTTTGGGAGTAAACGTTACTGTTGATTAGAGCAAACTAATCTGACACGACACAGTGGTCTGAAGTGCCTATATATTTCTGTTGGGTTTGATACTCTTTACTCTGTGTGGAATAAAGTTCCGCATGCCAAGTAGAGCCATGTCTGTCAATGTGTCCGCTATAGAGTCAACTTCATTATTGAGGAAAAATAACGACCAATTTAACCTCCCATAAAAGTCGTTCAGGGCGCAAGGCTAATAGCCTTGCCCGGAAAAACAAATTATTATGGAAAATCTAACAAGCCTCGAGACTTGCTAAAGAAGGCCAAGACCGGATCCCGGTTGTAGTGCCAATGATGATGATGATGATGATGGACAATTTAACAAGTCTCGGATAAGGACCGGATACCGGTGGATAGACTTCCTAAATGAGGCCAAGATCCCGGTTGTAGTGCCGATGAAGATGATGAAAAGTCGTTCAGACCTTCTCATTGGCTTTCTCATAGAACCATACTGGTTTTTTTGGGAGTTTTCTCGTTAACGTTGCTGTTGGTTAGAGAAAATTTAGCTGACACGACACAGAAATCTGAAGTACCTAAGGGCGATGAAACTTGAATTGTGTATTTGTTTGGGTGGGAGGTGAGAAGCAGGTCCAGTGCGTTGGCGAAATGACCATCTATGTCTTGTACCAGTGTTGGCTCATTGACAAGTTGAGTTAAATTATTTGATTCAGCAAACAGCTGAACATACTGACCCTCGGGTCTTGTGTGTCCGGAGTGGCGAACACATTCAAAGCTATGCACATTCAAATCACCCGCAAAAACGGTTTCAGTGTGCGTATATAGGGTTAAGATCGTATCGATGGAATCAGACAAAGCAATAAATTCGTTAAAGGTTGCGTTACTATCGAACCGGCTGATTCGTGCACAGTGTTGCCAGTCTCATTACTTTTCTAACACAACCGAGGTCAGTTTTATAGCAGGAGACAAACAAGAAGATACCCACCTATTAACAAAGTTCGGCTACTCGAAAGTATAGTGGTTAGTATACCCGCCTGTCACGCGGGAGACCGGGCTTCGATTCCCCGTCGGGGAGCCTCTGGCCCAAGACTAATGAGCTCGCCCGGAAAAAACAAATCATTATGGAAAATTTAACAAGCCGCAGGACTTGCTAAATAAGGCCAAGACCGGATCCCGGTTGTAGCGCCGATGATGATGATGATGATGTTAACAACACTTCACCATATACCATAAATCAGCTATATAATGAGTATCCGGCCTACGCCAGAGATGGCGCTACTACCATTTAAAAAGTAACATATTTCATAACCACAATCTTTCACAGTAACACTGCGTGGTTTAGTTTATGAATGACAGCAGTTTAAGTAAAAACACCTTTTGTGATTTTACAACAATGGAAAAACCTACTGTTTGGATTGTTCTTTGGTCTCCGGTGTGCTGTGATGAATGCAGGTTTCTTCAACAGTTATGAACCGATGTTATAGATAATTGTGATTGTACTTTAATCAGAACTGGGATTATAATATCTCTTAGAATTAAGAGTACTTTATCAGAACTGGGGTTATGATATGTCTTAGAATTGTCATTGAAGGCAAGATATGCTCGCCGTGGTTTTGGTAATAAAACGTTCCGACTACTGCGTTCAACCAAATTAAAAAAAGGTATGTTTATTTCATCTGTATGAAGAAGGTTCGTCTAGAGTCTCACAAATATTGACGGAGCTTCAAGATTTTCTCCGGACGACGATAGAGGATAAATTATCGGGAACTTATTACGATACAAAAAACACGCTTTAGGTTGTAGACGTTAACATTTATTGCGAACCTAAGCATAGGCGGTACATCATCGAACAGTTGCATACGTACTCTACTGGATAATGATTTATAGATATGGTAGTAGCTACGAACTTATAAGGATTATGTGAGCTAGACGGTAGGACAGAGAGGTGTCGACCAATTGAAATTTAATTGTGCACAGTGGCTATATTTTAAAGGGAAATTGGTTTCGTAGGTTGTACGTATGGTTGATAATTAATAATTTTAATCTATCACGAACGGTCTTTTCCGACTGCGTCAGCAGTCTGTGATTTCAAAATCTTTAAACGTTGCTGATTTTTCCGTCTTTCGAATTGTTCTATCTGCTATCTTTCGGAGTGGTTGCTCGTATTAATATCATTAGCACTGTGTATTTGAATGAATTCATCTTCGCAAAAGTTGGGGGTTTAGTCTAATTAGTCTTCAAAACACGTTTCGTTTCAATGGCATTATATTCCTATGTTTGATAAAAGACTTGTCAGGAATTCACAGTCGCTGGCTATTTTAACCCTATCCGGTGGTATGATTGGGTTAGAGAATGTAACTCTAACTTCTCGGTTCTTCAGAAGCTCGTCAGGCACGTCTATTAATATTTCTTTTAATCCCCTTAAAGTGTTGGCACCTAATTTAAGCAAACAGTCGGCTGCCTTTATTTTATTCCCCTTCTTCGGAGAAAGATCTTGTTCAAAAGTTTACCTACAACAACTCACTGTATATTGCAATATACCTAGATATTCTATGCCATTAATATTCCTAACTTTTTATCAACTAAATTTTTGTTGGTTTGTTTTGAAGATAACACATTCCTCAAACTACAAATACTGGGTGTGGTTTTAAAGCCAGGTACACTATTAAGAGGTGTTGTATAATTTTGAATCTAACTGAAGGCCATCGATTCACTGTTGCTGGAATTACTGGCTTATTTATATACATTGACCTCACGGTACGTTAGGTATACGTGAGTTGTTCAACAAAGGCAATATTTATTTTTCCTAAGAATGCTTATGAGATAGCCAGAGGAATGTGTAAGTAAGTTTTCGCTATTGCCAGTCAAACATGCAAAGTTGACACAAACACTTAAGTAAACAGTGCTGACGCTTTTGCCGGGCTTACGTTGGTGATAAGTGCGAACATGGTATGTTCACAGCTAGATAATAGATTCAATAACTGATGATAACTTACTTTACTTTCTATTTTATTTTTGAGAAGGATTCGCGACCTGGTTTCCGTTTTAAATTATGATTTAATGCTTGTTACTCCGAGTATATTTGTATCGAATCTCTATGTTAAAATTACTTCTGCAAAGTGCCAGTGACGTGTGTTACATGTTTGTGGCAGATTACAAAAAATACTCTGACAATTTAGTAGGAAGCAAATTGTGACAGATTAAAGTACATATATATTGCCCATGTTCTTACTGACACATCGTTTCCCTTTTCATAATACCAGGTGTACCGGTATGAAGTGAGCGTTTTTTTTTTTAAAGTAAAAAACTTTTTTTTTTTTAAAGTAAAAAACATTTTATTCGAAGTATTGGTCATTGCTTTCTACACATTTCGACCACCACTTCCCAGTTTTTGTGACGACTGCTCGATCTGGTGAAGGATTCCTGTACAGCCGATTCGGTTCTACCGATGATGTCGATGTCATTTGCGTAGGGAAGTATCTGGCTGGACTTGGTGACAATAGTCCCTCTAGTTGTAACGCCAGAGTCACGGATTGCTTTCTCCAACGCCAGGTTGAAGAGGAGGTAGGCCAGACCGTTCCCTTGTCGAAGTCCATTATAGATGTTTATTGGTTTGGACAACAATCCCACTATTTTTACTTAACCAGTTATGTTGGTCATGGTCAACCTACAAAGTCGTATCAATTTGTTTGGAATGCCGAATTCTCTCATGGCATTATATAGTTCTACCCTGGCTATGCTGTCGTAGGCGGCCTTGAAGTCTATAAACAGATGATATAGTGGAATCTTAAATTCCAGACATTTTTCCATCGCCTGCCTAAGGGTGAATATCTGATCAATCGCTGATTTCCTGGGATGAAGCCACACTGATATTGACCAATGATGGCTTTAGCCTATGGGGCTATCCGATCTTGTAGGATAGTGGAGAGTATCTTATAGGGGGTAATCAGCAATGTTATACCCCTATAGTTGCTGCACAGTGTGATATCTCCTTTCTTATGTATGGGGGCAAATTATACCACGACGCCACTCTTCCGGCAGCTCCCATACGTGCACCACGATCTCATGAATTCCGTGATGTAACGCTGTCCCTCCTCGTTTGATCAGCTCTGCTGGTGTGCCATCAGCCCCGGGGCTTTATTCGATTTTAGCTGTCTTATGGCTTTTAATGTTTCCTCAATGCTTGGTGACGGCAGCATTTGGTCTTGATCTTGCATTGGTGGAGCCTCCAATTCTTCGGTGAGCTGACCATTTAGAAATTCATTGAAGTGCACTTCCCATCGGTCTAGAATGCCTTCAGAATCGTTGATCAGTTTACCCTCTTTATCCTTGCACTAAGTGCAGCGTGGTGTGTACCGCGTCATACTGCGGATTATTTGGTAGAACTTCCGCCCCTGGTGCGGACATCCCTCTCTACTTTTCTCTATTTCACAGACAAGGTTTTTTTCACAGGCAAATTTCTTTTGTCTGTGAAGCCGTTTTTTCAGATATTCTGAGCTCTTTGTATTTCTCCTCGCGTGCCCGCGTCCTATGAGACTGCTGCATTACCCGGTATGTAGCATTCTTACGTTCAGTCGTTAGTTTGCACTCGTCATCAAACCAGTCGCTCCGATCTCTATGACTATTGCCTAAGATGGAGTTGGCAGTACTAATGGCAATATTCTTAAGGCGTGTCCATTTCTCTACGCCTGGCATTGTGTCGAGCTCTTCGAGGGCGAGTCTTAGCGCTTGACCAACGGTGTTACTGGTATTCTCATTGCGTAAGGCAATACGTCTACGTAAGGCAATCTGCGCTCGGAAAACTATACCAACAAGATAGTGATCCTAGCCGACGTTGGCCCCTCGGTACGTTCGTGGTTCGAGGAGTGGCGGCGATCTATCAACACGTGGTCAATTTGGTTGCGAATGGCTGTATCAGGTGATACCCAGGTGGCTTTGTGGATATCTTTAAACGGGTACTTGCAACGACCAAGTTTTTCGATGCTGCCAGTTCGATGACTCGTAGTCCATTGTCATTGGTGTCCTCATGCAAACTATGCGTAGTGCTTGAAAACCGACTACCGGCCTATTTTTGCATTCAAATCACCAAGAACGATTTTCACATCGTATCTTGGGCAGGCATTGAGGGCCCGTTCGACGTCCTCGTAGCATTCTTCATTTTCGTCGTCAGGGGATTCCTCTGTAGGTCCGTGAACGTTTATGAGGCTTATGTTCTTAAACTTGCCTCGTACGCAAAGAGTGCATAGCCTTTCATTTATTGCATTAAAGCCGATGATGGCGGGCTTCAGTTTTTGGCTGACGGGAAAGCCTACCTACCCCGAGCACATGGTGTTTTGCATGACAGCTGTAATAAATGTCATACTCGTTTCTTTGAATAACACCACCCCTTGTCCATCTTATTTCTTGTAATGCTGTTATGTCAGCCTAATATTCGGACGGCATCGGCTAGCTGCTGGGCAGCTCGAGCTCTGTATAGTGAGCGGACGTTCCATGTAAAAATTCTTAAATCATTTAGCCATTTTCGTTTCCGTGGTCGTCGTCGCGTATCCGGTCTATATTCGGGGCTTGTTAAATTTTCCATAATAATTCATTTTTACGGGCCTGGTTATTAGCCTTGCGCCAACCTTGGTCAGGATGTCGCTGCATGCATTGGTTCACTACTTGGCGGGTGCCAAAGTAGCTATCCAGGGGTGTCACGTGGAGACTGTATGTCAACTTGGATTGAACAGAGACAAAGATCGTCCTGGCCTTCGCCGGGTTGAAAGCAATTAGTAACTTTCTCCTGTATGTTCGCACCCATCGCTTCAATTTGCGGATACCACACAAGTAAAACCGGTCGTCTTTTGAGGCAAACCACTAGGAGACCCAATTTTCGACTTCTTCGTAGGAATTGAAATGCTGCTCAGCCAATGCGTGTCCCATCGATGAAAACAAATGCTAGTCAGAAGGCGCCAAGTGTGGCGAATACGCCGGGTGGGGTAACACTTTCCAGCCGAGAGCTTTTATTGTTTCTTTAACGGGTTTTGCTGTATGACTCGGAGCATTATTATGCAACAAAATTACCTTTCCGTGTCTTGTGGCCCATTCTGGTGGTTTTTCGATCAATACATGGTTCAAATTGATAATTTGTTTTCGGTAGCGTTGCGCATCAACAGTTTCGCCAGGTTTTAGAAGTTCATGAGACACCACCCCCTTCTGGTCCCACCAAACACAGAGCGTTGTCTTTTTTCCGAACCGATCAGGCTTTGCAGTCGATGTTGACGTTTCTCCGGGATGAACCCATGATTTTTTGCGTTCAGGATTTTTACAATAAATCCATTTTTCATCACCAGTCACAATTCGATGGAATACTGACTTCCTTTAGTATCGTAGAAGCAACGTTTCACATGTGGTGTTTCGCTTTTCCATCTGCCTGTCATTCAATTCATGTGGCACCCAGTTTCCACACTTTTGGATCTTTCCCATAGCTTTTAAACGGCCAGAAATTGTTTGTTGTGCAACATTTAACATTTGTGCCGTTTGTTTTTGACTTAAAGTGTCATCTTGATCCAATATTGCTTGCAATTCGGCGTCTTCAAACTTTTTTGGTGCTCTTCCACGTTCTTCATTTCGCATATCAAAATTATTATCTCTGAACCCCTTAAACCATCTATTGCATGTTGCGCATGATCACCGTATGCCTCGACAAGCATTCGATGCGACTCTGCAGCACTTTTCTTCAAATGAAAACAAAAAAGTTATGCTTTCCGCAAATCATCATTTTCTTGTACAAAATTCGACATTTTTAACAGGATTAAAAAAAATGATGTTTGTACAATGACTTGATGCATACTAAATATGTTTGACAGATGTCATAGCAACCAAATAAAAAAAGTATAAGGGCTCGTTCACAACAAACGTTCCCTATCGATACATTTGTATCTTGACGCTCACTTCACACCGGTACACCTGGTATACGTGTAGAATAAAGTTTGTAATGTAAGTTTCTAAGTTCTGTTTCTAGAAATAATACACGACGTAGACAAATGTCAAATGTTGATATTAGTTTGTGGGGGTGAAGAGTGTATTTGCGCCAGACACGGGCGCGCGGTTCACTTTCTTCCCCACGATGTTGCTCGACGAATATCCAATAAAAGGCCCCGGTGTTCCTTGTTTAATTAGTTTTTATTTATGTTCTTTATTGTTCAATTTAAACGGACAGACTTGTATTCGTTTATACTTAGTTTAATGATTCAACATGCACAAATAAGTTAATGGAAATTAGAAGACAATTATGAAAGGCAACACGTTTCTCATTCTCGATTAACCAAAACTTCTCTTTTATTCCGCGCGCGAGCGTGTGCATCCGCATGCACACGCTGCGGTCGTTGGGTAACGACTTACTCCTCGTGAAGGTTGTTAATCGACTGGTTGGAAAAGGGATGAAGTTGGGTAATTTAAGTTTTGCACTTGACAACCAAAAGAGAACATACTTCTGCTCTCTCATTGCCACGTTCGTCGATGTGTGGTGAATAATCGGTTGATTGATAATCGACGAACATGGGAGAATGTGAGGAAAGAGACACGATGTATGATGATCTCGGGGTGGTTTTGGTTGTGTGCATGAGTCAATGTACTTTAAGGATAACCCATTGACCCAATTCGGTGAATATGGTGATCTCAGAGCACATTGATCTGTACGAAGACAAAACTGCGAAGGAGAGGAAAATAAAGCTAGTGCTATTCACCTGCGAAAAGAGAGCATTGATCCGCGGCGAATGAAGTGTCTGGAGAAAGTAAAACGGACGCTGACTTGGCTAGGGAAATCTGATCATGGGAACTAACAAATGCTTTGATAATTTCCCCAGCGGTCGCAAAATTAAGCAACCGCGTCGTTTGATCGGACTATGCCGTTGCTAACCAACATTCAGCGATTTCCTGTGGAAATCTCATGGGTTAGAGAAATGGGGTTGCTGTATGGCAAAAAGGTAGCTAAACTCAATTATGCATTATCTGGATAGGATAATGAGTTTAGCTATGCGTCCGTTTAACATGTTTTACAGGTGGAATAGCTTATAAGGGGAATGGGTAGAAATGACGCGCTGAAAGCGGTCGAAATAAGGTATGGAATTGTGGGTTGGTTCTCCATGTGGTATAGAGAACCTCCACAAGTTTGATTAAAAAGACATCCATTGTTTCTTCGTTATATTGTTGATTTTAGTGCAGCATATCGTCCAGTACTGATAAAAAATGCTGACTTGTCCACCTTGGAAAAGTGATAATCTCTACTAAAAAAATACCTTGATCGTTTTTTGATTGCTCGGTTCGGTTGTCAGTTATATGGTATAAAATATGAAAGATAACAAAGAGGAAAATCGGTACACGTAGTGATATTATGCTTACAAAAACACAATAAAACAAGTGGTAATACAGTTCATGTTGAGCCCGAGATTAATTGGTTTCAAATACCCTAATTTGCTAGTTTTATTGAAAGGATTTATTGTTTGTTCTATAACCGCAACAATAACATAAAGTAGTCAATTAAACTTACATTAATAATTTCCCGACGCCTATACTACAGGATGGGTCAATTTAAGCGGGAAAGTATATTCTGGACGAGATACCAGCGGAAGAAGGCAAGTTGGCCTAGCGAAAAACGTCTGCATTGAACTAGCAGATAAATTGAAAAATGAGGGACGAACTTTGTTCGTCGACAACTTTTATACTAGTTATGAATTGACATTAAAGTTTTTACAATTCAAGACGCATGTCGTTGGGACTGTGCGGCATAACAAAAAATTTATGCCGCATTTTGTAATGTCGTACTCACTCAAGAGAGGTGATATGATATCAAGAGAAGACAATAACGGTATTGTGGTACTAAAGTGGAGGAACGTTCGCGATGTTAGGATGTTATCAACAAAACATCCACCTATCATGACATCAACCACGGATTCGACTCATCGCGGACGTTCTCCTCAACAGAAAACTTTGGCGGTACTTGCTTATAACCGCGGAAAAATTGGCATCGACAGGAGCGACCAGATGGTGTCATATGCCACAACGATACGGAAAAGTATCAAGTGGTATCGGAAATTAGCATTACATTTGCTTTTGGGTACAAGTGTAATAAATGCTCACATAGTATACCAGAAAGTACAAAATAAAAAAATTGAAATAAGAAAATTTCGAGAGCTGCTTGTTACTGAATTGATGTCCCCGGAAAATTCTACGCTCGATAATAATAGGGTTAAAACAAGGAACGGGTCCCATAAGCTGCAGATTCGTACAAATCAGCAGGGCAAATCTGTAAGAAAGATGTGCGCCATATGTTACCGGAAAAGGAGGCAAACTGCTGAGCGACAAGAAGCAAAAAAAAAAAATGTAAAAAAGACTACGACCTATTGTTCCAATTGTCCAAATTCACCGCAAATGTGTTTACAATGTTTCAACGCACACCATACGAATAAGAAGAGCGTCACCCATATTCGGGTGACGGGGCCCCCACGGAAGCATACCCGTCACCCAGATCTGGGTGACGTGGCGACGAACGTGTTAATAAAGGTATTTTTAAAAGTTATAAGTCCGGGCCCTTCAAATATTCATTAAATTAATTTTGAGGATCAGCGACCCTATATATGGAATAGAACCGCAGCCGTGTATAAGTTGAGCCCACTTGTATATTCGCCGGATTCACTTCATTGAACTATCTTGACTGATCCATACCGTGAAAATTCTTTGATGTCATTAAGATCCATTAATTCTTGGATGTGCTCATTAAATCCTTTTGAAGAGTAGTGATTTAGTCTTCAATTGTCAGTCTTCGACAATTACTGCCTCACTACCGCTGACAAATAAAGCAGAACTCACATGGGAATTTATCTAAAGCTTATACGTATATCAACGGCCAAAGTTATTTGAAATCAAAGCGTAACGCGTACACTCTCACTACATGTTCAGGTGTTTAATGTAGAAATAAAAGAAAAAGACTACGAAATCAACAGAAGCGCCACAAGATACAATCAAATAAGGTGAACATTAAACGCAGCAGGTAACCCAGAGTACAACGTAGAGGGTAAAAGTGCTCTGGTCATGAAGTAACATTTCATGGTAATTTACAACACTCTGGCGACGAGATGTTTCCTCTCACAAATGTCTGTTCATCCTCCATTTTGATTCGACTAGTACGATACGAAAAAGAGATTTCGTCGGCCCCTCGATAAACAAGTTCATATCAAGATGCAGGTAATGTACGATAATTGCAGACAGACAACCATTTATGTGGATCTCTACTTCCAGACAATGTTGTGATCATGTTCCGCAGGCGAACGGAAGATGATATTTGATAAAACATAATGATCTCAAGATTAGTTTGAAGACGTTTGCAGATACTTGCAACGGTTTAATCTTGTTTGATCCCATCACAACTGTTGGACTGATGGCTGACGGAGATAGGGAAGCAAGATAGACCTGTTAACAAGCGAATTAACGACGTCAAGATAGGAGTGTGATTGCTTATAACATAATATGAAAATCTCCCATGAGAGAACAAGGTTTAGAATTGTTTGATATAGATTAGGAGTTGTTTGCTCATGTCGAGTTAAATAAGATATGTTGGCTCAACATGGTGGAGTAGAAAGGGTTGTTTGACATATGATATTTAGAGAAAGCTTATTGTAATCCTTACGGAAAATGAAGACATTTTTCGAAGTATAGTCTTGAGAACGATGGGTAGATAAAATATAAGCAGTTTAGGACACCGACTTAGCGTTGTAGGTTCTCCTTTACTGAGAGATGTAAAATAAAGCGAAAAAAGTCTTTAGGGTGTTTTAATTATATAAAAAGATCCCTAGTTTTATGTCCTAGCAAAGACGCGTAACTCAACTTTCGATGCACATAAGTTCTTAGAAGTGAATTCCATCTTTGAATGAATATATATCTTATAAGTTATGCATTAGATTCGCTAAAGCGAAGTATTTCATGCTTCTCTTAGAAAAACCAAAACATTTCTCCATATTTTATGCCGATGCATGCATAAACGCCAATTTTTAGGTACCCTTAAATAAGATATGTTGGCTCAACATGGTGGAGTTGAAAGGGTTGGTTGACATATGATATTTAAAGAAAGCTTATTGTAATCTTTACGGAAAATGAAGAGATTTTTCGAAGTATGGTCTTGAGAAAAATGGGTAGATAAAATATAAGCAGTTTAGGGCACCAACTTAGCGTTGTAGGTTCTCCTTTACTGAGAGATGTAAAATAAAGCGGAAAAAGTTTTTAGGGTGTTTTAATTATATAAAAAGATCCCTAGTTTTCATCATCATCATCATCGGCACTACAACCGGGATCCGGTCTTGGCCTTATTTAACAAATCTCTGCACCGGTCCCGATTTCGAGCCGATGTCATCCAGTTTAGCACTCCCAGGCTCTGGGCGTCCTGGTCTACGCCATCCCTCCATCGCAGACAAGGTCTGCCGCGCTGTCTCCTTCCATACATCCTGCCACAAAGGACTTTCCGGGCAGGCTCCTCTTCGCTCATTCGAGCTAGGTGTCCCGCCCACCTGAGTCTACCGAGCTTGATTTTTCTTACAATATCAGGTTCAAGGTACTTCGCGTACAACTCATGGTTGTAGCGTCTCCGGAATCGTCCTCCCCCACATACGGGGCCAACAATTCTCCTTAAGACGTTCCTCTCGAAGGCGGGTAAAAGTTCAGAGTGCCTCTTATTTAGCACCCAGGTCTCGGATCCATACATGAGTATTGGTAAGACCATGGTCTTGTACAGTAGTAGCTTGGATGTTCTGGAAAAATTTCGGGATTTAAAGAGCCTTGATAGACCATAGTAGGCTTTGTTGGATTTAATCAGCCGTTCGCGTATTTCTTCTTCCATATTGTTATCGGCTGATACTATTGACCCAAGGTAGTTAAAGGATTGCACTACTTCAAATTCGTGCTCCACTACTCTGATAGTTTGATCAACGTTAGGTCTTCTCTTCGCAGAAGTTGCCACCATGTACTTGGTTTTTCCCTCATTAATGTGCAGTCCCAGTTTTTGTGCCGCCTGCTCGATCTGGGTGAAGGATTCCTGTACAGCCGAATCGGATCTACCGATGGTGTCGATGTCATCTGCGTAGGCAAGTATCTGGCTGGACTTGGTGACAATAGTCCCTCTTGTTGTAACGCCAGAGTCGCGGATTGCTTTCTCCAACGCCAGGTTGAAGAGGAAGTAGGCAAGACCGTCTCCTTGTCGAAGTCCATTATAGATGTTTATTGGTTTGGACAGCAATCCCGCTACATTTACTTGACTAGTTACGTTCGTCATGGTCAACCTACAAAGTCGTATCAATTTGTTTGGAATGCCGAATTCTCTCATGGCATTATATAGTTCTACCCTGGCTATAGTGTCGTAGGGGGCCTTAAAGTCTATTGACAGATGATATAATGGAATCTTAAATTCCAGACATTTTTCCATCGCCAGCCTAAGGGTGAATATCTGATCAATCGCTGATTTCCTGGGATGAAGCCACACTGATATTGACCAATGATGGCTTTAGCCTATGGGGCTATCCGATCTTGTAGGATAGTGGAGAGTATCTTATAGGGGGTAATCAGCAATGTTATACCCCTATAGTTGCTGCATAGTGTGATATCTCCTTTCTTATGTATGGGGCAAATTATACCACGACGCCACTCTTCCGGCAGCTCCCATGCGTGCACCACGATCTCATGAATTGCGTGATGTAACGCTGACCCTCCTCGTTTGATCAGCTCAGCTGGTATGCCATCAGCTCCAGGGGCTTTATTTGATTTTAGCTGTCTAATGGCTTTTAATGTTTCCTCAATGCTTGGTGGCGGCAGCATTTGGTCTTGATCTTGCATTGGTGGAGCCTCCAATTCTTCTGTGAGCTGACCATTTAGCAATTCATTGAAGTGCACTTCCCATCGCTCCAGAATGCCTTCAGGATCGGTGATCAGTTTACCCTCTTTATCCTTGCAGTAAGTGCAGCGTGGTGTGTACCGCGTCATACTGCAGATTATTTGGTAGAACTTCCGCGCCTGGTGCGGACCTCGCTCTCTACTTTTCTCTATTTCACAGACAAGGTTTTTTCCCAGGCATTTTTCTTTTGTCTGTGAAGTCTTTTTTCAGATCTTCTGAGCTCTTTGTATTTCTCCTCGCGTACCCGCGTCCTATGAGAATGCTGCATTGCCCTGTATGCAGCATTCTTACGTTCAGTCGCTAGTTTGCACTCATCATCAAACGAGTCGTTCCGATCTCTACGACTACTGCCTAAGATGGAGTTGGCAGTACTAATGACAGTATTCTTAAGGCGTGTCCATTTCTCTTCTACGCCCGGCATTCTGGTCCTAGGACTTACTCTCATTGTGTCGAGCTCTTCGAGGGCGAGTCTTAACGCATGACCAAAGGTGTTGCTGGTGTTCTCATTGCGTAAGGCAGCCGTGTTGATTCGAACCTGATCCGCGGATGCAATACGTCTCCGTAAGGCAATCCGCGCTCGGAAAACTATACCAACAAGATAGTGATCCGAGCCGACGTTGGCCCCTCGGTACGTTCGTGGTTCGAGGAGTGGCGGCGATCTATCAGCACGTGGTCAATTTGGTTGCGAGTGGCTCCATCAGGTGATACCCAGGTGGTTTTGTGAATATCTTTACGCGGAAACCTGCTACTCGCAACGACCAAGTTTTTCGATGCTGCCAGTTCGATGACTCGTAGTCCATTGTCATTAGTGTTCTGATGTAAACTATGGGAACCTGCGTAGTGCCTGAAAACCAGCTCCCGACCTATTTTCGCATTCAAATCCCTAAGAACGATTTTCACATCGTATCTTGGGCAGGCATTGAGGGCCCGTTCGACGTTCTCATAGTATTCTTCTTTTTCGTCGTCAGGGGACTCCTCTGTAGGTCCGTGAACGTTTATGAGGCTTATGTTCTTAAATTTGCCTCGCACGCGAAGAGTGCATAGCCTTTTATTTATTGCATTAAAGCCGATGATGGCAGGCTTCAGTTTTTGGCTGACTAGAAAGCCTACCCCGAGCACATGGTGTTTTGACAGCTGTAATAAATTTCATACTCTTTTCTTTGAAAAACACCACTCCCCGTCCATCTTATTTTTTGTAATGCTGTTATGTCAGCCTTATATTCGGACAGGGCATCGGCTAGCTGCTGTGCAGCTCGAGCTCTGTATAGTGAGCGTATGTTCCATGAAAAAATCCTTAAATCATTTAGCCATTTTCGTTTCCGTGGTCGTCGTCGCGTATCCGGTCTATATCCGAGGCTTGTTAAATTTTCCATAATAATTCATTTGCCTGGTTATTAGCCTTGCGCCAACCTTTCTCGGGATGTCGCTGCATGCATTGGTTCACTGCTTGGCGGGTGTCAAAGTAGCTATCCAGGGGTGTTACGTGGAGACTGTATGTCAACTTGGATTGAACAGGGACAATGCTCGTCCTGGCCTTCGCCGGGTTGAAGGCAATCAGAGACTTTGCCCTGTATGTTCGCACCCATCCCCCCTATTTTTATGTCCTAGCAAAGACGTGTAACTCAACTTTCGATGCACATAAGTTCTTAGAAGTGAATTCCATCTTTGAATGAATATATGTTATATCTTATAAGTTATGCATTAGATTCGCGAAGTATTTCTCTTAGGAAAACCAAAACATTTCTCCATATTTTATGCCGATGCATGCATAAACGCCAATTTTTAGGTACCTTTAAATGTCAGAGCATAGTGTGGGGAAGAGGTACAGAATAAGGAAAGGAGTATCGGTGTAGCTGGATCTTTAATGCCTTACTTCACCCCATCCAACTTGTTCAGAATTTACAAATCTTATTTTAGTCGTAAACTAGAACTCAGTTTCCCGTATTTGACCCCCTCTCCAAAATAGTGCCGCACATGCCCAATAGGATACACAAATGAACTGTGAAACTCATTGGAAACTCATTGGAAACTCATTAGAAAATATGCGCAGCGTATCCTACCTAATGTTTCTTTATATGGATTCTTTGGTTCTTGCCTAAATTAGTTTGGTAAATACACATTTCACTTCTCCAAATATTCTCGTACATTTAAGAGGATCACAATAACTCGCATTGATTATTAAGTTCGCAGAAACAGAGGCAATCTTTCTTTAGACGAACTACACGAATTCGGAACGCGTTGCTTCTTCATCGAATTCATCGATGCTACAGTCCCCAAACATTCAGTGTAAATCTATACCTTCCTTCATCAACCTCAAGCTATATTTTGTGTGGACGTTTCGTGTAAAAACAATCTGCGGGGCAGAACAATAAATACGAGAGTTCCAATGAAAAACTGAAGCTGAACCTCGTCTTAAATTCTGGTGTACTGAATGGTATTTTTATAAAAGTATAGACGTATAAAAATAAACGGAGTGGATGACGATAAGGTACCCTGGGGAATGCCGACATTAATTTGATGGGGTGCAGATCTAACACTATCCCGAATAAGTTGATCATGTCGTTATCTTTATAGGAGTGGAATAATTTGACCATATCCTTATCTTTATAGAAGTGGCATAATTTTGACAATGTCGTTATCTTTATTATACAAAAAACAATCCCACGAAAACCCCGGTAGGCGTAGGTGTAATGAGCCAGTTAGATAGTAACATTATCATACGAGAACAAATCATCAAGAAAATACCGACTCCTCAAAAAAAGACGTAGAGAAAAACGGAAAAAGCGGGATGTACGCGTCGGGACGTGGAATGTTCGGACGTTATATAAACCAGGCCCGATACAGACGGTCGTACAAAACGCGAAACAATATATAATGGACATCGTCGCGCTTCAGAAAGTTCGACTCCCACATCAACTAATCGAAACCAATGGGTTTACAGTGGTGTGCGGAGGTACCGGCACAGATAACCTCGGAACCGGCTTCATCAGAAGCAAGAAGGATACGCCCCATGTAAAAGATGTGAAATTTATTAATGACCGAATGCGGGTGCTAAAAATACAGGGACGATGGTACAATTATGTATTTATAAACGTACACGCCCTTCTACGGACGAAGAAACGAAGGACACTTTATACGAGACCCTAGAGGAAGTATTCGATGGGATCTCATCATTCGATGTTAAAATCCTCCTCGGGGACCTCAATGCGAAAATTGGAAAGGAAGATATCTTCCAACCAACTATAGGTAAAGAGAGCCTACACGACATTTCAAATGATAATGGAATTCGAATTATCACGTTCGCAGTGTCCAAAGATCTGGTAGTAAAAAACACGATGTTCAAGCACAAGCAAATCCATAAACCCACATAGATATCACCCGACGGCGTAACGCGTAACCAAATAGACCACTTCCTCATGACAAAAGACACCACTCGAATATCCTCGACGTAAGATTATATAGAGGAGAAGATTCCGACTCCGATCACATTTTAGTGATGGGCAATATTAGAAGTCGGCTCGCAGCAAACCCACATGGACAGTCACGGGAGACGAGCAAAAAGTTCGACATTGATAAACTAAAAGACCTGCGCAAAAGGGCTGAATACCAAGACGAACTAACGAATAGATTTAGCACCCTAGAGAATGGGAGCAGTGAGGAAGAGGAAACCAATAATCTGGATACTAAATGGGCATCGATCAGAGACACAATCAAACAAACAGCCCTAAAGGTATTAGGATTTAATAAAACAATTAAGTCCAAACCTTGGTCTGACGATGAGTGCAGGGCGAGAATCGAAGAACGTAAACGCCTCAGAGTGATCCACTTGGAAAGATATGATGAAGTCAACGCAGAAAGATACGCGACGATCCGGAAAGAGACAATGAGACTTTTCAAACGCGAATGGGAGAAGACCCGGATCGAAAAAATCCTAGAAAATGCCAGAGCAAAGAACATCAGAGATATGTATGCCCGCATAAACTCAATTAGAAATGTCTACCAAGGGAGAACCAAAATAATTCGAGACACAAGCGGCTATCTTGTCACAGAAACAAACAATATCATGATAAGATGGAAGCAGTACTTTGAAAACCTGCTCAATGTGCGCAACCACCAACCACAAATAAACGCACCAGACGTACATACAGCCGATCCTCAGATCCCAGAGCCCTCTTTCAACGAAAAACCGATTGAAAAACAACAAGGCTCTCGGAGTCGACTGCATACCGGCAGAGTTTGTGAAGCATGGAGGAGAGGCAACCGCTCGAAAGATCTGAGGGGGGGGAGTTTATGTACCGACACGGGAACTGGTTCGCTCCTATCCCCAACGCGTCTCCGAACACACTCCAAAATAATAATTAAAAGGCACTGATTGTTTGACCTAATACCACAGCAAAACGGTCATCAGATTTGTTGTTCCACGGGACGACCGGCACCACAAGAAATGAAATGCACTGAATTGCTATTGTAATTATTTTATTGGTTTTTGCTGGTGAAGATGATGCAGCAGTTGAGCGGAACGTGGAGCGCACACTGCACAGAGAAATAAATACACAGGAAATATTATTTAGTAAAAAAAAGTTATTTTTATTTAACTGCTCAACATGCGGGAAATGTTCACAATTATTTTATTCGTAATATGTCAAGCCATTTTTACAGTGCAATTAAGTATCATTAAGTAACTATCCACTGAATATATTTTTGGTTATTTATTAAGATCAAATTCACTGTATATATAATTATGCACGAAAAACGGGCCCAGGTAAGGTAAGCAGTACACATTTTTAAACTCCACTTTAACTATTATTCGTGCAGTCGACTCACACGAATAAAACTCGACTTTTCGTGTACCCACCGTACCGTCGCACGGTACGGTGGATGGCAGCCAGCCCGACCGACTTGATAGTTGAATTACGACTCGTCGAGGGTTGAATTCCGACTTTGATTCAACCCTCAGTTCGAGGTGAGTTTGGTGGTGTGGTGAAAAGGAAAGGAGAAGATCTCTGGTACATAGATCATAGCGAGTGTGTGTGTGTTGATCGTGTAGATCGCTTTGTTTATCCATGCGCTGGAACGAAGGATAAACAAAATTGCACTAGGGACAAAGAACAAAGGGAAAAATCGACCAAGGGCATCATAGCAATGAGAGTGCAGCTGAATAAACACTATATACACAATAAGCAAGCCGTTTGCCATTGCTTTTGTCGTTGGGCAAAAGATTGGCTAGACATGTGCATACAGGGAAATTACTGTGCTCATGTGGGACAGCAATTGCCGGCGAGGAGAATCAATAAGATTCTTAATGGTTCATGTTAGATGTGAACGGAAATGCTTTAAGAGGAAACTTGGTGTTGCATGATGCAGGGAAATGATGATGGCCTTGGGGATGAATATTTCCAGATTTGGGGATGGGAAGTTAAACTGAAATTATGGGTGGTTTTTCAGGTAAGCTTTAAAGAACCCCCACAGATCCTCCAACTTATTAAAACAATATGGGATAAGGAAGTCATTCCGGGAGAATGCAAAACCTCAATAGTCGCCCCATTTTCAAAAAAGGTGACAGATCTGACAGCGAAAATTACAGAGGAATATCATTGCTCCCAATCACATACAAAATACTAACAAATGTCATACTGGCGAGAATCACACCGTACGCAGAAGACGTACTGGGAGACTACCAATGCGGATTCCGTAGGAACCGGTCAACGAGCGACCAAATGTCCACAATAAGGCAACTACTGAAAAAGAAGTGGGAATACGGAGAGACGGTTCACCAACTGTTCGTTGACTTCAAAAAAGCCTACGACTCAGTCGCAAGGTAAAGACTCTACCATATGGTAGCTGAGAGGGAAATCCCGAAAAAATATGCCGCCCTCATTCAAATCTGGATGAACGAAAACAAAGAGCGAGTTAGAATAGAAAACCACCTCTCAGAACCATTTGAAATCCGGGACGGACTAAAGCAGGGAGATGGCCTCTCACCATGCCTCTTTAACCTTGTCCTCGAGTATGTCATCAGAAAGGTACAAGACGACAACATGGTCGGATCATCCCTGAACGGGGTCACACGAGTGCTCGTATATGCGGATCACATGGCCGTTTTGGGCGATAATCTAGAAACTGTAAGCAAAAACAGTGAAATCATCATGCAAGCGGCAGAAGAGGTGGGCCCAGAAATAAATGAAGACAAAACAAAATACATGATTATGGCGGGAGCAGGTGGACCTCAGAGAACACACGTAAACAGCAGGGGCAAGATATTCGGAAAAGTTAAAGAATTTAAATATCTGGGAACAATACTGACGGCCAGTAACGAAATGTCGAAGGAAATTAACAAAAGGCTGCATTCTGGAAACGCTAGCTGGCATGCAGTCAGTACACTGTTGAGATCCAAACTGCTATCGCGTAATATAAAGCTCCGTGTCTATAGAACCATAATCATACCGATTGTTTTATATGGATGCGAAACGTGGGCTCTCACAAAACGGGAAGAAAACAAATTCCGCGTATTCGAGAATAAAGTTCTAAAGGGTATCTTGGCGGCAAATATGACGAGGAGGCAGGACAAAGGAGGATACTCCACAACCACGAATTGGAAGAGCTATATCGCAAACCTACAATAGTGAGAGTAATCAAGTCGCGAAGATTAAGATGGGCCGGACACGTGGCGCGAGTGAGCAACGATAGGACCGTGCGTAGAATTCTTGACGGTAGACCAACGGGAAAGAGATCGACAGGTCGGCCGTGTCGGAGATGGGAGGACAATGTTAGGTTTGACCTCGAGGAGATCGGATCGGATGATCGAACGCGGAAGGAGAGCGCACGGGACAGGGAACAATGGCGGAGTCGAGTCGGTGAGGTCATGAACTTGCGGGTTCCTACAGGCCAATAAATAGTAGTAATAGTAATATCAGTAGTTATCTTTATAGGGGTGGAATGATTATGGGCGCGGGATGGTTATAGGAGTGGAATGATTATAGGAGTGGAATAAGTTGACAATATCGTTATCCTTATATGAGTGAAGTAAATTGACCATATCCTCATCTTTATAGGATTGGAATAATTTGACCATCTTTATAGGAGTGGCATAATATTGATCATATCGTTATCTTTATAGGAGTTGAATGATTATGGGAGCGGAATGGTTATAGAAGTGGATTGATTAGAGAAGTGGAATAAGTTGACAATATCGTTATCCTTATATGAGTGGAATAAATTGACCATATCGTTATCTTTATAGGATTGGAATAATTTGACCATGTCGTTATCTTTATAGGAGTGGCATAATTTTGACCATATCGTTATCTTTATAGGAGTTGAATGATTATGGGAGCGGAATGGTTATAGAAGTGGAGTGATTAGAGAAGTGGAATAAGTTGACAATATCGTTATCCTTATATGAGTGGAATAAATTGACCATATCGTTATCTTTATAGGATTGGAATAATTTGACCATGTCGTTATCTTTATAGGAGTGGCATAATTTTGACCATGTCGTTATCTTTATAGGAGTGGAATGATTATGGAAGCGGAATGATTATAGGAGTGGAATAAGTTGACAATATCGTTATCCTTATATGAGTGGAATAAATTGACCATATCCTTCTCTTTATAGGAGTCACATAATTTTGACCATGTCGTTATCTTTATCCCGGCGCAAGGCTAATAACAAATTATTATGGACAATTTAACAAGTCTCAGATATGGACCGGATACCGGTGAAGAGACTTGTTAAATAAGGCCAACATCGAATTTCGGTTGTAGTGCCGATGATGACGATGTTATCTTTATAGGAGTGGCATAATTTTGGCTATGTCGTTATCTTTATAGGAGTGGAATAATTTGATCATATCGTTATCTTTATAGGAGTGAAATAAATTGACAATAAAAAATCTCAAAAGCAGTCGTGATTTTGTATGGCTCTTCTTTGTGTCGGCTATTAGGTTTTAAAACCGATAGGAATCTTAGGTTATTTTTTCAGGCTCTGTTATTGAATAAATATTTTATTTAAAGAGGTCTTCCTTACTGGTGTATAAAGCCCGACCCAACTGGCAGAGAGTGTGATTCAAAAAAATGTTTACAATCGATTCTACGAATCAATTCCAAAAAATATCTGGGCTATCCAATCAACTATACCTTGTTAATAAAATCAGCTGAGCGATTCTATATACTCAAATAATCGTTGTTAAGCCGAGAACCCTTTCAATGGGCGATGATATATTTCTTTGTGATTACTGTTTCCGTATTTTTAAAACATGAAACTGCATGTGCTACCTTGGCATATTCTCTTCCTCTGCCGCTTGTTCAATGCTTTGAATTATGAAACAAAATGTGGGCTGACATAAAAACAATTATGACCATTTTGGAATAACTCATTCAGTACAGAATTATTTCAATATAAGAATTATTTCAGTATAATTTAAATGTGGTGTTAATGCGTCAATTGCAATTGTTATTCAACTGGAGAATTACCTTCTAATTCCATATGGATCCAATTGCCGTTAAAGGTGCAAATAAGCGGACGGTAAATGATATGAAAATACGCGCCATACCAAAGAACGCGCTACAAAATCTTAGGCAACCGTAACCAGATGTTGTCCTACATTTTGTCGCCTTAGGGAACCCACATAATCTAATTCCCCTGGTCGCATTAATTTCCACATACGCTTCCACAGAGGTGCGACACGCTCAACCCTTTGCCAACAAAACTATAACCACAACTAGCGCAACGAGGGTGTACCTAAGTTATTCATAAAATAGTTGCAGTTTGTGGTGTCTGTAATCCACTGGTGCGCGTACGACCTAAATGAAAGTGAACATTCAATTTACAGTCTATACAAGCATTGGCATTTCGAATGACTGCGACGCCGACAATTTCATTTAAAGTCTGGGAAGTCCTTTCGCTTTCCGACAAGCAACAAGGCGAATGGAACGCACGACAATGGTACTTGTCGGATTCGTGAAGCAAGTTGCCGAGCCTATTTGTGGTATCTGTGCAGCTTCATTGAGCCACAATAAGCAGCTCTCCCTTTGGCGTTTTTTACCAATTAAAACACCAACGCGCAGTTGAAGACACTTTGCGTTTTTATAACAATGACGGTGGTTTCAAATTGCCTGTTGTATTACCTCTGAGTTTATTGTCTTCCCTGATATGTGATGGTTTCCAAGTACTGCACGACTCTCGTCGTTTAGGTAAATGGAGATTCAGACTTGTAAAGTTCCATGAGCGGCGCTTTCAAAGTAGATAATGTTTACTGATTCCCATTGCAAACAATTTAATTTTATGATTTCACTGCTGACGGGTGATTGATGCAAACGCGACTCACAGGACTCTGTAGTCGATCAGTTCCTTTTCCCTCGATTTTCATTGAAGGAAAGTCTCATCATATGAGCACTGAAAGGCTACTGACATTTTAAATGATAAACCTGTGTACTGTAGTTTTGAAGTACGTCCGTATCTATGAGCAACGGCACTTAAGAATCCGCCTATTTCTTGGCCCAAAGTAGATGAATTACTGGCACTGGCCCAATCGGTTGGATTTCATGGAAGTGGCTCAGACATCTTTATTGGCACAACTTTCAAAGATTCCAAGAGTCTATAAAATATCTTGTGATCAATTCGAAAAAAGTTCAGTTTGGTTTCATATCTTCTCAAGGTGTACACGAGTAATGATCTCGTTTAATATTGTAACGAGATGGCAAGAAAGCCATAAAAAGCCGCCACTTAATAGAAAACTAGTATTGAAATTGTTTTGAACGGCTGAGGTTATAATTCATGGCAACACTAAAAAGCTTGCGACTTAAGTGTAAGACGGTTATTCTCTTCTGCAAAGCAGATTTGATTTTAGAAAATTAAACCACGTGACTATGTGACTTTTAGTAGTGTTGAGGTTATATTTTTAAGTCTGTTTATGTCACTCTATGGTGAATTACCTTAGAAAGAAATCTATTGCCGCGGGACCGTGGATTTGGTTGTGTAATTTCGTGCAAGACGCCAAGAGTCTGGTAAGGGGGTGGAGTTTCCTCGCCGTGGGTTGTTCACGGTCTTATTAACACAGGAACATACGTTCTTGACTGCCCCTGACCGGGAATACAGCTGTGTAATGGTTGGATCAGTAGAAGGTTCGTGCAGGACGCCTGGTGCTGTCGTTCGCTTGCTATAGATTAGTGGCAGCTAGAGTTAAACGCATTTTGATTTGTTTGTTCCGAATACTTTATTTATTACTTCTAGCTGTAATGGAATATACTAATGGTTCGACCATAGGTTCGGCCTCTGGAACTTTACTGATCGCGAAATAGAAATGTGCCGCCCTTTTATACATTTGGTCATTGAAATTTGTCAAAGCTTTCATTGTAAAAATTCCAAGAAGCACAAACAAGGTTTCGTGTGCTTCAATTGGAATAGGGTTCTGGGAAATGACTAGGAATTTATTTGAATACATTCCCGGAAGGAGAAATCATGAAATGCATTTAGAGTTAAGCATTTCATGATGTCGGGGTTATTAGGAATTGAATCAATGTATGACAAACGGACTTTTGGTTAATTTTCATGCATATGATTCAGTTGGGTCTCCTCGATAGTATAGTGGTTAGTATACCCGCCTGTCACCCAAGAGACCGGGGTTCGTTTCCCCGTCGGGGAGCCCCCGGCGCAAGACTAATGACCTTGCCCAGAAAAAAAAATAAATCATTATGGAAAATTTAACAAGCCTCAGGACTTGCTAAGTAAGGCCAAGACCGGTTCCCGGTTGTAGTGCCGATGATGATGATGATGATTCAGTTGGGGAAACATGATTTGGATTATAGGTAAGGGTGAGGTAATTAGGAATCGGGTCAATGTGCGACAAATTAACTTTTGGTTTAATTCGTCGCTCAATGGTTCATTTTGCGATAAGGTCAAGGTTATAAGAAATAATGGGGATTGGATGGGAGTAGTGATTTAGGATCACTACAGTAGTACCTTCAGGCATTTAATGGTCTGTAAATTATTGTGATCCTGGCGCAAGACTAATGAGCTTGCCCGGAAAAAAAAACAAATCATTATGGAAAATTTAACAAGCCTCAGGACTTGCTAAATAAGGCCAAGACCGGTTCCCGGTTGTAGTGCCGATGATGATGAAATTATTCTCGTGCAAGCAATAAGTGAGAAGCTTTGCGAAAAGCGATAAAAAAATTTAAATGATAACTTGTTCAAAACATGGGATTGCCCCATGTAAGGCTGGTAAATTTTTCACTTGATATATCTGTTGTACTTGGGGTAATGAATTCACAATGGACTGTGGGTTCCGCAGTTTGTTTGTGGTGGAATTCAGAAACTTTAGGGACTTTTCGTTTTTTAACATACCGGTCGCGTTTTACGCAAGACAACAATTAAGACTGTCAACACCTATGACATAACAGGTGTTTTTTTTTAATAACATCCTTTATTGGATACGAATAGTACAATCTTAACAATGAAATCTAATACTACCATATATTTGAATTGTACTTAAGTTAGTTTAATTGAGTGGGGTTTTACTGGACCAGTGTTCAGCTTCCAACTCGATTTTAGTATGTTAGATTTTAACATGTTGATTCATAGGGCTTCATCTGTTTTAGTCTTCTCAATTCGTGGGTGATATCCAGGAGCTGAATACGTTGGCGTGATTATGAGGCGTTTTTTGACAGCATATTCTTGGAAAACTTCAATCATCCATTTGATCTCTAAGTCATCATGTATGTCCTGATTTGTCGCCAAACGATACTCATTGGTGATAATGCGAAGGAATTTATTCTGGTTTCGTTGAATTTTTTTTCTACTGGATTGCTTTGTACAGCCCCATAATTGGCTTCCGTACATCCAAATCGACTTGATGATAGATTGATAATTCAATCATTTACAAAAGAGAGTGATGCCCGATTAATAAATACATCTGTCTTCGTTTCAGCTTTATTTGTTCAGCTTTTTGTTTCACATGATATCTCCAGTTCAATCGCTATCCATGTGTATACCGATATATTTCGCTGAATCTGCCTTTGGAACTGGAATTCCGTTCAGATATGTATGTAAAGCGACGTAAACCAACTAACTCGGTTTACTTACAATATGTTCAATAATTGTGTTGTCAATTGTACAACACGTAGTTTGATTTCCGCCGACCGAGGAATGTCGTCGGGGAAGATTTTTCAAATGTAGTGTGGCGTGCAGCGATGTTGCTTGTCACTCTGAAACAATGATGCGTGCAATGGTTTGAAAGAGGAAAGAAATATCTAAACGTGTGGTGGTGCAGCACTTCCCGAAATAAGCTTCCTCCAGATTGCAGTAATAACAACGGCTGTGATTATTGTGATTAACTAATTAATTTATTTAACCGATGGACTAGATTTATCTTGATTTACAACATTGAATCTTTAACTGCAGTCGCCAAGCGCTCACGAAAAAGTAGTAGTCAATTTACAGAATGACGGATGATGTAATATAATTGGAATGTCAGCTGTTTGCTGACATTTGTTGTTTATGTTGTGATTGACTGCATTCAATGCGACTTTGCTGGCCACATCCAGTGCGTGCGTCGTGTGCTGCTCCGTCTCCAACATTCCGGCCACCTTAAACTGTCGGTTCAACCGTCTCCTCTTGCGAAACTGGGAGTAGGATCAACTTCGTGACGGGTCGCTTAAGGGTGCCCCCCTGAATCTTTACAGTTGCCACCTGCACCTTGCCATCTCTGCCAGAATGAAGCTCGACAACTCTCCCCATGGGCCAATAGGTCGGAGATTCTTGCTCGTCCTTAAGGAGCATCACGACCGGATTTCCTAGGTTTCGTTCCGGATGATACCATTTGTTGCGAGCCTGCAGCGTGTGGAGGTATTCGTTCTTCCACCGGTACCAAAATGCTCGATGCAACGCCTGCAAGTAGTTCCATCTGGACGGCCAAGTGATTGTTGTCTCTCCCGGATGGACTCCCGGGACGCTCATAGCTGGTCATATCGAAGCGGTTAGCGAGCTGTCCAGCGATGCTTTCCTGGCAGCATTAAGGAGATTCCTCGCGCGTTGGGTTTTTTTTTTACACCTATTGGAGTGATAATGGTACCAATTTCCTTGGGGCATGCCGAAAATTGCGAGAAGTTTAAGAGCACATCGACCGGAGGGCTACCCAAGACTAGATCATGACGGACTTGGCCACCAACGGGATCACATGGAAATTCATTCCCCCAGCAGCTTCTCACTTTGGTGGATTTTGGGAGGCAGGAATCAAGTCCGTGAAGCATCATCTGAACCGAGCTATTGGAAATGCGTTTTTGACGTTCGAGGAGCTTACTACCGTGTTGGCCCAGATCGAGGCTTGTCTGAATTCATGGTAGAAATATTGCTATTAGATCGTCGCAATGTAAATGTTACGTGAATAGATTTCATTTCCTTGGGTTTAATCATCCAATCAGTGATTCATTGGCAAATTTCGTTAAGTTCCCGTTGCAATTGTTGTATAGCTTTTTTTTAAATTATCGTCAGCTGATATTATAACTGTATCATCCGCAAATGTGCATATGAATGTGTTCTTGGTCGTTGCGATGTCTGCTGTGTTAGTAACTAGAGGAAAGGTCCCAGGACACTTCCTTGTGGCACGCCTGCTTCTATTGGATAGAAGCTAGAGTGAGCTCCTTCGTGTGTTGCTTTGAATGTTCTGTCGGACAAGTATGATTCGAGTAGTTGGCAATAGTTTGCTGGCAACAGTTTACTCATTTTATAAATAAGACCTTCATGCCATACTCTGGTGGATGCTTGGGAGACGTCAACAAAAACAGCTGGGCAATATTTCTTTTCTTCGAAAGCATTTTCTATTACTTTGGTCACACGGTGAACCTGTTCAATAGTTGAGTATTTATTCCTAAAGCCAAATTGAAAGCCTGAAATATTGATGAGTGGCTTGAGGAGTATTTTCTCAAACAGTTTTGAAATGGATGACAAAAGCAATATCGGTCTATAGGACGTTACTACTTGTTAGTTTTTGGTTTCTTAAGCTTTATTATCTGGGCTGTTTTGAATGAATTCGGAATGTATCTTAGTCGAAAGCAAGCATTAAACAAATATGTTAGCATAATGCCAGCTTTTCAAGTTAATTCCTTGTATACGCCAGGTGATATTTCATCAATGCCGGGTGCTTTTTTGTGGTTCAAACTTTTGTCGAAATCTCCATTGGGTTCACTGGTTTGATTGTTTGCTCAGTTTGATACCTGGGTGAAGGATCAATACTAGTGTGGATGTTGTGTGGTTTGAACACTGATGCCAGGTGTTGTGCAAATATTTCAACTTTATCTTCAGTTCTGCGTACCAACTGTCCCTGCGCATCCTTTATAGATGGCACTTGAATAAGGGGACGTTTAAATTTACGTGTTTCCTGGCAGAGAGAGTAATCCGTATATACACGGAGACAAGTTATGATGGTATCTTTTGAGATAAAAAATTCAGAAGGTAAACTAGTTTCCCATTCGGATCTCTGGGGGGACTATGTCTGGGGGAACATCATGCTGATATTACGATAAATAACCGAACGTCATCGCATAATCGGCGTGTTCTAGGGGATCTGCCGACGTTCGACTGATAACGGCATTTTGTAACATCAGGGGCATCGGTTTCACCAATACGAATGCGAACGCCGTCCACCAATATTTGCAAAGAGCGAAACCTGATATCCTTGCCCTAACTGAGACACAGGCCGATTCGTCAAATGATTCGACATATCTTCGTTGCTCAGGGTACGACTTACATTTGAGATTTCGTTTTGGACAACATGTGATTAAGGGTCGTGGTGAGGAATTCCGTTAAATTTCTTTGTTGTCTTTACCGCTCCCAGAATGACGATCGACTAGCGAAATTTTTCGAACATCTTTCACGTAGCGACGGCTGGATACAGATCAACCAGTCGGCTTCTGAAATTATCGTCCTTAGCGTATTTACGAGGGTTGCCTTTTATATTTCGGGATTAGAGAACAAAAACAAATATTGATCATCGAAAATCACTTTATTGTTTTTCAAAATTTTCCCCATGAAGATCTATACCAGAACCAATTGTCGAAGCACTTTTGCCACTCTGATTGAGGTATCTCCAACACATGCATTCTGAATGCAGCAACCGCTTCTTCAGGTGTCGAAAAACGTTGACCTCTCAGTTTGTTTTTTACGTACGGGAATAAAAACAAGTCATTCGGTGCCAAGTCAGGACTATATGGCGGATGACCCATCAAATCGATGTTTTGGGTGCTCAAAAATGCAGTTGTCGCAGCCGATGTGTGAGAGCTCGCATTGTCGTGGTGAAGAGTGATCCGTCTTCGGCGGTTGGTTTTCCTGATTTCTTGGAAGACAACTGGCAAACAAATGGTTGTGTACCACTCAGAATTGACTGTTCTGCGTTGTTCTAGTGGTACGGTTGCGACATGTCCAGTTTTTCCGGAAAAACAGGCGACCATTTGCTTGGAAGTGCTTCGTGCGCGAACAACTTTTGTTGGATTTGGCTCATCTTGAAACACCCAGACAGTCGACTGCTGTTTACTTTCGGGCTCATACGCGTAAATCCACGATTCATCATCTGTCACGATGTCATAGACGTGTTTCGAAGCACCGCGACCGTATTTTTTGAGCATTTATTTCGACCAATTGACTTGAGCCTTTTTTTGGGCGATTGACAAATTGTGTGGGATCCAACGCGAACAAATTTTTTTGACAGTCAAATGTTTATGCAATATTGAATGTATGCTGGTCCCACTAACGTCTAAGGTTGTCTCAATCTAACGATAGGTCACATGACGATCTTCCAATATCAGTTCGCGCACAGCATCAATGGTTTTTGGAACAACAACTGATTTTGGACGACCTTCAAGAAATTCATCTTGGAGTGAACTACGACCACGATTGAATTCACCATACCATCGATAAACACTCCTTGATGGAGCTTCATCGCCAAAAATTGAATTAAGTTCATCCATGCACTGTTGCTGAGTTAATCCAGGCCGAAAGTTGTAAAAAATAATCGCACGAAAATGTTGACGATTTAATACCATTTTTGGGCCGAGATGAATCTTTTAAGTTACTGTAAACAACACAAATAGCGCTCGTATGTCAAAACGTTCTGAGTGCGTATAACCTCAAAAATGTCCAACTTTACGACAGAGCTGTTGCCGGATTGCAACACTAGGGTTGTCAAATCCCGAAACATAAGAGGCAACCCTCGTAATGTGCACAATTCCGACTGGTTGGTACATTCTAACAGGAGCGACGAGGTTGGGAGGCTCGCGGAGATGTTCGCTGTTAGCCGCAATCTGACTCAACTCGCGGAGGAACCTACGCGAGTGTGGGATATACGAGGTGATTATGCGAAGACCTTGGATCGGTTTTTGACATCCGAGCCGAGCATTTATACAGCGGACATTGCTGCGCCACTTGGAAACTCAGATCACTGTTTGGTATCTGTCGCGCAATCACTTGCATTTCAAGCGAATAACCGATCTAAGCAGCTTCGCCATGTATCGAGGTATGGGATTGCTAACTGGGACGATTTGCGAGATTTGTTCGCATCGTTTCCGTGGTCGGAGGTGTGCTTTGGAGGCTCTGATGTTAACGCATGCGCGGAGTCAGTCACAGAGATTATTCTTCTCGGGATAGAGATCTACATTCATCTGATAACCCTTGGTTTGATAAAAAATGCGAGCAGATTACAGCAGCAAAAAATAGAACTTTTAAGCAATGGCACTCTAATCCCACTGAGATGAATAGAACGAATTTTGTTAGATTCAGAAATCCGTGCAACCCGGCGATTGATACCGCGAAGAAGGCCTACAACGACAGTGACCAATAAACTCCTTGAGTGCCCAAATGGTTCGCGTCCTTTCTGGTCAATAGCGAGGACTGTCAGTAGTAACTTCGCTTCCTCCCCTTTTCCTCCGTTAGTGACGGACAGCGGGGCGATAATCACAAATTTAAAAGATAAAACTAGTGTGTTCGCAAATTTATTTTCCGCTAATTCAAACCTCGATGCCGGTCTTTTGGGACCACCTATGATCGCGCCGGTACGGTCTTCGATGCGATATGTGAGGTTCCGCCCGCGTACTATTCATCGCATTTTACGTGAACTAGACTGGAGCAAGGCAACCGACCCGGACGGAATACCAGCGATAGTCCTTAAGATCTATGTTCCAAACTGTCGCCGGTTCATAGCAGACTCTTTCGCTTATCTTATGCCGGAAGGACATTTCCTGCCTGCTGGAAAATCGCCCGAGTTCAGCCAATCTCAAAGAGGGGAAAAAGTGTCTCCAACAGAATTACCGGCGGATAACATATCTGTCTATGTTATCCAAACTGATGGAAGAAGTCAGCAATGCCGAATTAATTAAGTATTTGGAGTGCAATGGTCTTCTGAATGATCGTCAGTACGGATTCCGTGGCAGGCGGTATACGCGAGACCCTTTTGACCCCTATAACCGATATATGGACATCTGCTATTGAGCGGCATGGTGAGTTAAGGGCGATCCCATTGAATATCTCCAAGACTTTTGAGCGCCTCTGGCACGGGGCATTGGTAAGCAAACTTCGTTCATATGTACTTTCTCAGCAGCTTTGCAACTGGATGAAGAGCTTACTCCAAAACCGATCGTACCGGGTTTTCCTGCACGGCCAGTGTTCGGAGCTGTATCCTGATAATTCCGGGGTACCTCAAGGTTATATTTTGGCTCCAACCTTGTTTTTGCTTCACATAAATGATTTGTTGGAGTCGATGGATAACACAGTGGTTAGTGTTGCGGATGATAGTACGCTTGTTTCCTCCTTTTCGAGTGGTGCATCAGCGTCCCACCAGCTGAGATGTAGCCAAATCGACTCTCGGAATCGGGATCTGGATAAGTTCCTGCAGTGGGGAAAAGCCACTTCAATGCAGCGAAGACAATATACAACATTCACAAAGAAAAATGGATCATCGGTTCCACAGCTCATGATGAATGGCCAGGCCCCCGAATCTGGGGAAAGCATCAAATTGCTCGGCGTCATTTGATACCAGATATTTCGAAAGTTGACGGTTAATTAGTAATTCATTTACCTTCGAGAGAATAGAAGTTAGTGCTATGAGTCGATTAGAAGAGAGGGTTAAGTTGTCGCCCTTTTTGGCAATTGGCTGAATGTTCGCTAAGTTCCATCTATTTGGGAAACGACTGGTAGAATAAGACAAATGGAAGAGTTTTCGCAGCAATTTAGCGAGTGAAAAGGAGGAACTCTTCAAGAGAATTGGGGGAATGCCATCAACACCAGTGGATTTATTTGCGTTTAGCTCCTTGAGTGCACGGGTAACAATACGGCTCGGCGTCACGGTCTGTGGGGATGCATCGTGGCATAAACATGTGTCGAACATCGCCAGATCCGCCTCAGGAAAACTGAGCTATCTTTTTAGAGCCAAGAAATATTTTACTCCGTCTCAACTTCCTCTCCTATATAAATTCCAAATTAGACCCGCGCTCGAATATTGTTCTCATGTTTGGAGCTCGGCTCATAAACATACCCTCGACCTACTTGAGAGCATCCAGAGACGAGCGATCCGCCTGATCGGGGACACGACGCTGACGTCGGGGCTACAGTCGCTATCAGATCGAAAGTGCGTAACTGCCCTCTGTCTGTTTTACAGATATTATTACGGTTACTGTTCTTCGGAGATTCTTGGTATTGTTCCACGCAATTCGGCTTATATGCGCTCCACAAGACAATCCGACGGATCGCACGCGTTTGTGGTTCATCTCCCGACGGCGCGAACATCCCTGCATCAGAATTTGTTCCGGTACAGATCGGGGAAGCTGTGGAATTCCCTCCCTGCGCAAATGTTACCGGAGCGTTACAGCCTGCAACTGTTCAAAAAGTAGTGTTTCGATATATTGTTGAACTTGTTCCAATTCTTCACAATCTTGAAGTTTAACGCTTTATCCAATTTGATTTTCAAGGTCTATTCGGAATTTTTCCCAATCGGTATATTTGTTAGTATGATTTAGTTGTCTGTTCTTTCTGGGAAAAGCTGCATTCAGTTTTAGTAGTACTGACATGTGGTCAGACGTTAAATCAACTAAACTATCCGCTTCAATATAATTCGATGCCACTTCTTTCGAAATAAAGAAATCGATCAGATCAGGAGTTTTGTTGCTATCAGTAGGCCAGTATGTTGGTGGACAAGACGAATGAAATTTGCACTTTGCTTCTTTGATGGCTGTAATCAACCTTGACCCCCAAGCAGTGTGCTTGACATTGAAATCTCCACCAATTATAAACCTTGGTCCGAACTTCTTGAAGATATTCGTGAATTGTTGTTTTCAAATTGTGTGTCTAGGTGGGCAATATACAGCCCCTACATTTAAATCAGCTTCATTAAGGTTGATAGTAACAGTGGAGGCTTGAATAAAAGTTTCTTTTATTTCTTCTTGTTGGAAGTGAGGTATATTTTGTTTTATTATCAGAGCTGTTCCTCCACGGGCACGGTCGCTGGGGTGCGTAGTCCAATAGGCCATATAACCCCTGATTTTTATGAAGCTCATATGAGAAAAGTGTGTTTCTGATATCAAGGCAATATCTATGTTGTGCTCTCTTATAAATATTTCTAATTCTTGAGCCCTTTGGTTGACCCAATTTGCGTTCCAAGTGATTATTCGTAGATGCCGATTACTCATTGTGTTTATTTCTTGGATTTTTTGGTCGGCAGTTTTTGAAAAGTTTCAAGTTTACTTACGCTTTCTGTTAGCTGGTTGATGCTTTTTTTGATGTCGTCCTGGAATACACTGAGCATCTTCATCATATCCATGATGGTAGGCTCGTTATTGACAGGTTGTTGTCTGCTTTCTCATTTGGTTTATTGTTCATAATAACAATAATTTGTGTTTTGCTAGTACCAGTTGTGGTATATGATATTTTGTTGTTGTTGGCTTGCTCTATTTTTTAATTTTTGAGTGACTGTAGATTTCTTTGGATGCTGAGCTTTTAACTTTTTTTTGTTACGCTGAGCATCCCCTTTTACTAGCTGATGGCCTCTCTGGTGGCAAAGCGCGCAAGTTATGTTTTTTCTTAATTGCACTTAGGTACAAAATAAAAAAAAAACAGTTTTTGAATAAAAATTTATAATTTTATTTTAATTTCGATTAGAGTGAAGAAATCGTCTCTGGTGCTCGGAAAAAAACAAATCATTATGGAAAAAAAAATTTAACAAGCCTCAGGATTTGATAAATAAGGCCAAGACACGTTCCCGGTTGTAGTGCTGATGATGATGATGAAGAAATCGTCTGCTCTTCAGAGAGTCGCTTCTAAAACTAAATTTATTTTTACATCAAATCTTTTCCTTAGGCTTATCTTTCTACATAATAGATATTATATTGCAATTTGCTTAATTATTTCGTGATTCCACGAAGTCTTGTTAATTACCTTTTAATTACTTCTTAATAGGTTTTATTTCCATCATATTGTAGCGAGCTTAGGGATCGCTGGATTAATTATTTAAAATAAATAAGAGCCGTTAAATCGATTTTTGAATTAATGTAACACTTTATTAGTCCGTTAATAACAACCGTTACTTTTACCGTACACATAACGATTTCTTGACTTATCGCTTCCTTAGTTATCGCTTGCTTCGCTGCTTACTGCTTACTTATTACTTCTTACTACCGCACTTATCGCTTGCTTCACTTTCTACTTCTTACTCCTTACTCATCTGCGTGCGACGTATTTATACCGTTTCCTCATTCTGATTTGGCGTTTCGTTTCCGTCCGTTCCATAGTCTCGACTTTTCTATTCCAGTTTTCCAGTACTTTCTAAAATAATCTAGTACTTTGTTTCGGACTTTCTCGAAGATTCCAGTACTGATTGTCATATGCGTCACAATATGTTGCAATTGACATTACATTGCAATTTTTATATTTCAATGTTTCTATTTAGAGGAAATGTGTAATTAAGTTACACATTTCGATAGATAGGTTTTTTCGTGTCGTCGAAGGATTCTTTGACGTAATACGCATGTTGCTACGCGGTTGCGTTGTTTCGAGCATTGGGTTGTGTGGTGAGCCTCAGCACACTTAACGCATCTTAAATTATAATTGCAAACATTTTTGGTATGACCAAGCTGTTGGCAATTATTACATTGAGATCGATCTGACCTTTTTGGGTGGTTCAATCGATACTTTGCACCATAATATGAAGGCAGGTCAATAAGTCTTTAGAAATTGAGGACGATTTTCTTTTATTTTCTCATTTAGCTGATCTAATAAGTACGCATAGTACTGCTCAATTATCGTCTGTCCCTTTTCCAAAAACAATGAAGATAATACCACGTGCATCCCAAAACACAGTAGCCATAACCTTTCCAGCTGATTTGACAACATTGCCGTTTTTGGAGCCTGTTCGCCTTTAACAATCCACTGTTTTGACTGTTTCTTTGTCCCGGGAGTATAGTGGTGTAACCGTGTTTCATCTACGGCTACTAATCGGGGCAGAAATACATCTGGGTTGCGATGCATGCGCTGTTCTCAGCTGAGAGCAAATGCGGCACCCATCTCGCAGATATTTTTTGAACTATATCAACATAAAACAAGACTTTGAAGATTTTTTCTCCATTAGTCGACGTGGTGCTTTTCCTGATGTTAGTTACCCTTACCACTTCATGATTTAGTAAATTTGTAATCATATCTATGGACATTGACATTATTGCCTGTGATTACAAATTTAAATAGTTTCTCACTTTTTAGTTTCTTGAGTTCTTACGGCCGTCTTAAGGGATTGTAATTTCTTTTTAACTGCTCTGTATGCGAGTTCAGTTTCACATATTATTTTTATATCATCATTGGATCATGCTTTTAATTGAATTTTGTCTCTCACTACAGACAAAATGGCATTTCTAAATGCATTTAAATCCCTTATATTCCTCACATTAATTGGTGGTGGCAGACAAATTTTCCTTTCTTTGAAAACCTCATTTGTTGAGTCACGAGCTGACGTCATATTGTTTACAGTCGGTATTGTATTTTGTTGAAGACTGTTATCAGTTTTCCTTTTCTTGTAAACGGCAGAGGTTTCCCTTTCCAGCTATTCTTCGTCTGTATGATATTCTGTTGTCAAAGGCATAGTGGCGCATACCTGAGATATTATTTAGTTTTCCAGTGCATTGATTTAATAAAGTATCTCATTTATTATCGCTATGGCACATAGCTGCTTGATGTTGATATGCTGCTGCTGGCTGTTCATACGTCATAATGTTGCTGTTAATCGTATTACTCAGCACGGCATTTTGTTGATTGTATGATATAGTGCCCATTATTATTATTATGTGCTTTACACTATTGACATCACGGATTATTATTATTATGTGCTTTACACTATTGACATCACGGATAATGTAAGCTGAACATTAATTTAAGCTGACACCATATTTTATTGTTCAACAGGTACAAATGCACATGTATCTTAGTTGGAGATGTGAACACACATATTGCCAGCCAACGAGCCGGCACAAAATTATCGGGGCTCAAAGTAGTAGTACTTTGCAAACATCATGTTGTCAGTGTTTCGTTACTGCTTCCCATCGAAATTGTCATTTTTGTCATTGTTCAGTATTGTGTGGTAAGTGAGGATGAAAAGATACTCAAATACACAGTGCACACATTTTCTTACAATAATTATCAATCAGCTCAGTGGACGTAATACTCATGTACCCATATTTCGATAAGCTGATTCGGTGCTTCTCTATTTGTGACAAATGTTGCATAACATTCGACGCAATATAACACCTGAATTACTATTACATCACATATGCTGCGCTCCGGAAAGACGCATCAGTGACTGAATTGTCCACAACGGAGCTAGCTGTTAGTAGGGCTCCGCGCTCCTCGCAGAAATTGCACTCGTACAGAGAGCAACACAATTTGAGAATGACTTTTGCGACACCCTATATATAGCAAGTGAGGTTGTTTGCTCCACGTATAGTATCGTAGTACAAATATAAATTGTCTGCAACGGATAATTAAATTACCCAAACTTAATAAGAAATCATAATCTTATACTAATCCCAAATTAGGGAAGCCATTAATAGCCAGTGGCTAATGGACGACTTCATACTCCAATCTTCGAAAAATGAAGACTCAATTGGATTGTATTAGAAATCAGACACTAACTGAAAAATACCTCCTCAATGTCGCTCCATCAAGTAATTAATCAAAGTGCCTTGCAAGAAACTTTATGTGTACGCATTATAAGATCCATTAAGCACCTCACAGCCTTCACTGCAGATTTGAGTTAATTCATTAAGCTTGATCATCTCCACACCTTTACATCTCACTCGAGCTTACCTTCGAAGCTCATCTGGTGTTGTTTACAGATCAACGTTAATTGAATTGCGCAGCTTCAAAACGAATTATAACACCGAACCCGGTTCTCATAGTTATCGACGATTCGCGTGTTGATAATTAAGCTGTTTGTCTCACCGTACTAGCTATTTTCACTTTATCTCCCGCTGCATCCGTTAGATATTTACCTTTAAATGAACTCGAGTGTGGTCGATATTGACTTACATCCGTGTTTGATGCTTAATAGCACAGGTTACGCTAGTTACGCGGTTTCTGGTCATTTTGACCTGCGATCAACACAGTTGGAAGACTTTTTTATCTATGATCAGAGTGCGGTCCAATGGGTGTACGTTGCCACATTGTAACTGGCGTCAACGACATGTCGATGCAGTATAGAATGCGGGTCGACAAGGTATGGCGGACATATGTAGCTTGTAATTGCTTACGGGTATGGTTTGCATAGTTGTTGACGAGGCATCTGATGATAGGGAGCAGAATGTGCAATCAACTTGGAGATGTCTGAAATCCTGAAATTGCCGATAGGTTGATAAGAAGAATCTAAGCGGTTAGTAAGAGCATGTGACAAGAATCCCTGAGGCCTCTACCTCTACCTGAGTAGAAATAGATGTAAGTTTCTAATGGAGAAGCATTTTCTTAAATCGTGTAGCGGAGAAGATAAAATAAAAATAACTTACCAGAACTAGATCTAGTTACCCCAGGAGCGCATTTGATAGTCATACTGTTAAATGGGGTTAGTTTATCTTACACAGGTGAAAGATTGTTTTGTAATGAAAACAAATTGGGGTTTATCATTTTTGTAATAATAAAGAAAGTCAAAAGAAGCCTTGTAATGTTCCAATGCCGTTGTTTAAAATTTTGAAGTGGGTATCCATTCTGTTTTCCAAATTTTTACGTTAGATAATTGTGATTCAGGATATGGCATTTAGTAAAACTTTTCCTGCGATATTCAGCGAAATGTGACATTTTCTTCTTCAGACGAGCAAGAGGTATAAGAAACATCCTATCCTACAATGCGTTTCGCTCATGTCATTCATTAATTTCGCTTTATATAGCTGTGACTAAGAATTTGGAATGATAAGTAGGATTTGTTCCCACACTGTATTGCATTTAAGAGGCATGGGCAGTCATAAGAAAAGGTCATAACTGTACGACTGTAGAGTCCACCAACCTTAAGATTTAACCAAGCAATGTACTCATCATCGTCGGCACTACAACCCGGATCCGGTCTTGGCCTTATTTAGCAATTCTCTCCACCGGTATCCGGTCCATATCCGAGACTTGTTAAATTGTCCATAATAATTCGTTTTTCCGGGCAAGGATATTAGCATTGCGCGAAAGCAATGTACTGGTACACGAAAACTCTCTACTAACAAAGTACTTAGCAGAAAGCAAGTAAAATAAATATCTACCCATAAAATATCATTCATAGCTTAGGGAAGTACATAAATGACATCAGACAGTACCGATAACAGGTCGATCGAAACTAACATAAAACCCAGTTTTTGTCCAAAATTCGAGTTTATTCATTTCGAAGAACCATTCAATCAGTCCAGCTTTGCTCTAACAATGCTATGGTTTTCTTATCTACCGATTTGTCTAACCTCCTCTGTGTCTGCCCACCTCGGTAATCAGAAACCAGCAACCCTTGCACTTAGCGAGACTCAGGTTATGACTAATACAGATATTTCCGATTTTAGTACACTCGGTTATAATCGAATGCCTTTGTTCTTTCCACATCGTGGTCTAGCTACATACATACGAAATGATATTGCTTATCAACTTCTGCCACAATATTGGCTCCGCTTCAATCCAGAATTTAATTTTTCGTGGCTAAAACTTCACGTTCGTAGGCATATCACACATTACTGCTTTCCCTACAGAAGCCCACATTTGGATAGAAATCCACAACTATCGCGGCCGCTTCAGCGGCCATTGTTGTGAAGGATTTGCAGATTGTCAAGTTTCCTTTTCTTTAGACAGACTTCATAGGTTTGGTGTATGAGCTGTAGGCGATTGCTCTAGCCCATACGCGAGCTACATATTTGGAGTTTTGTTACACAGGAATCCGTTGCACAATATAAATAATAGGAAATGAAGGAGTGCTTAGGGTTTCCGATCCACATAATAGTGGTAGATCTATCACTACTAATCTAGCCGGTTGGACAGCTCTTAGATTCCTTCTTTTAGAGAACGGTAGGGAAGTCGCAACTGATTCGATAACATTTCCTACAAACTTTACTTTTTCAATTATCCACCTTTGGCTTCGAATCCGTGTTGACAAATTTGATTTCTTCATAACTGAATAATAGTCTCTAGGGAGTACGTTTTAGATCCGTCTTATCAAATCCTTTTCGTGTCATCTCTGGTGTCCCTCACAGCAGTCACTTTGGTCCCCTCGTTTTTATTCTAACTATATAGTAAATGACATTGATATCATAATTAATCAGTCTTCTATCTGGCTAATCGCTTCATCCTTGCGTTGCCTCCCGGCGGTTTTGTGATCAACAGAAGCACCCATATCCCTGGGGCTTTTGTGCTCGGGTTTGGTACATTGAAAAAGGAAGGATTACCTATATTGGTCGGTTTTGGGTAGGGTATGTAGATTGCGCCTGATATCTACGCTCTTGTACTGTGCTAAGTATTCATATTGTTGGTTTGTTAGGCTGGTTTAGTGGTAGACTTTCTGAGAGTATTTATCGCATCTATAAGGACTTTAGCCTTACATTGTTGTCGAAATTTGGATCAACTGAGCTAAACTTGTAGTGAATTGAAGTAATAGCTAAGTATCATCGTTCGATTGGAAACTTGTGATTTCAGTAGTCAATCTGGAAAAGAAGGAATGAAACCAAGAAACTTACCATGTAAAATTCAAATGTCTTATTACAAACTTCTGATCTCATTAACTATGTAGAAAAACAAAACGCCAATGTATTGTAAAAAAAAAAAAATATTTAAACTTGTTTCCTGTAAGCCGTCCGTTGCTACAACGAAACTAATAATGTGTGGGTGGATACAATTTCATTTGAACTGAGGGTTGCAGCTGTAAATTCGGTGTCCAATTGCTTATGAAGTATAAGTCACCCTTCCCTGGTTGTTCAACTATTCTTTGAAAACCCATAGAAACTGCTAAACCCGACACTTTTCTGTTAGCAAACAATAATACTTCGTTAAAGTACATTAGCGCATGGGGCCCCATGTTCGAATCTCATGGATGCACTTAAATGCCTTTATATGATTTTAACAGCACATCTTCGTCTTTACAAGCGGCACTAGATTTAGATTATTTGGTATTTGAGATTTTTATTAACAAGAGGATTGTATTAAGTACTTCAGATTGCACAGGCGAACCGTGTTTACTGTGCCGGCTTATTGAGATACAAAAATATTTCAATACTTATCTCAGAAAACGGGGTATCACCCTCGGCATTCTTGCGAAGTGAGCTATGCTACCTTCTGTTATTAATCATGGGCATTTCTTAATTTTGAAATATGTGCTTCGCCTTTGAGACCCTCGAAGTGGTGTTTGTTTTACAGGCTGCCACGAACGTAATTCAAATAAATCAACGTGTGCCAGACAGTGTTCAAAATGAATATTTATTCCCCATACCCATGCGAACGGATGGATTCTGTTTCGAAATAGTTAAGTTCTTTAGTGTATTTTTACACCTTTCTCATGTGACAGGATGCTGTGATGACGAATATCTTAGGTATTCGATGAACATTCTCATTTCACGTACGTTTCCAAACTTCTCGTGTCGGTGGAACGGGGAACTGAATTCTATTTTCAGCAAAACCTTGCGGCACTCAAGCAATTCAGGGGGATATGTCGCATGTGCTGGCACTGTACTAGTGACATCGTCCCTGCGAAACCAGTATCCCATCCCAACATGATATCATCCACTGGATGAGCCTGTATCTGGGAATGTCCCACTAGCAACTAAATTCGAAGCCTGAAAAAGGCCGGAGGGAAACGAGATATTTTTTTCCTTATTTGCAAGCTCGTAATTTACCGCGGTGGCTATTTTCGGATGCGAATTTAAAGGGTGACTCCAAAGTATTCAAAAATAGAAGCAAGTCGTGTCGGGATACATGACATTTGGTTTGATATAAAGCATTGTGGAAGACGAGGGGAGTTAATTGGCATAGGGCTAGTTTCGATGTGGATGATTCTCTGCATATTGCGAATGAAGGGGATACAGCTATTTTAACAAACATGAATGTGGTATACTTTACCTTTTTTGATCTTTGTTACAGAAGGTATGCAGGTTGCTATAAGCTGAATAAATAAAAAAGTCAGATTTCAATTGCATAAAGTAATTAGAATTTCTGCAAAAGAAAAATTCTTCTAGTTTCGAAAATACAATACCAAACAAAAAACAAAAAAACAAGGACAGGCGCAGGAAACACAATAACATACTTTTTATTACGCAAACGCGGACACACAAAAGGGCATCTTCATCATCATCGGCACTACAGCCGGGATCCGATCTTGGCCTTATTTAGCAAGTCTCTCCACCGGTATCCGGTCCATATTCGAGACGTGTATAATTTGTTTTTCCGGCAAGGTTATTAGCCTTGCGCCGAAAGGGGATTTTGGAGTACCCTTAAATGTCAGAGCACAGTGCGAGCAGATGGAGAGGAAGTGGATAAAGAAAGAAGGTGTCGCTGTATATTGGTATTGAATGTCTGAACATCACAACGGCCAGGAAACACATGATCAGGCAGAACATCCCGCATTCGTGTGGTTCGGCTAAAGAATGACTCTCTACGTTTGTTTGTACGCGTAATGCGGAATAGAAACTAAACACAATACAAGGAACACAAAATAACTTTCTTTCATTCATATTGTGTTTGGCGGTGACCAGACAAGATCTGCTAGCTATATCTATCAAAAGATATCATCCGAAAGCCAGAAGACCATTTGACACCTCCTGGAACATCCTGCTGAATGGAGGCAATGATATTCATTTTATCAAAGAGGTGTATTTACCATTTCTAAGTTTAGACAAGGCGTAGTAGCATTTTCTCCAATCTATGGTTAACTCAGTAATCCTAACAGCAAGGAGTAGAAGGCAATCAAAAACAGGAAAGAAAGGGAAATTGGGATGAGACAAGATGATGGCGATGTCGGGAGTAATGTAAAAAGTAACGTTAGGCACAATTTATATAGAATATGTACATCATGTATATCTTAAACGAGTATTACGGTAGACGAAACCTATGCGCGGAGTGGTTATTGCATTTGCTTACAATTCACGAAAAATCGATGTGTTGACAATTCGTTGTGTAGAGCTAATAAAATAATGTAAACAGGATTTTCTTTTGCATGTTGTGTGTCATTTTTTTAAACATTTTTTTTTTTATTTTCTTTCTATATTCTTAGTTTCTAAATTAAAGGCTAGACAAAAAATGCTTAAATTCTAGCTTAAATATATTATATAATAACTTACTGGTCCTTCGCAGACGCTCTAAGCTAAACATTAACTTAACTTAAATCTTATACTACCCTAATTCTAGAAAAGCTAAGTCTATGTAAGCTAGCTGATGATAGTGTGATTCTATACCGACTTTGGTATCCAGGTCTTTATATGCCATTCAACCACCAGAACTGTTGACGCTGTCTAATACTATCGTCCCGGTCTCTGTGGGAGATAGCCCTACTGAAGCGCAGCAGCTCTTCTTCGGTGCGCGTTACTTCCCGGTCGTACCACAATCGCCCGTCTACGGATGATCTACTTACATGATAGATCAGCGGAATTCCGGCCCTTTCATGTCCAAATCAAGGAACGCCTCTGGTGGAACAAAACCGTTGCCACGCACGTTCTCATAGTACAGGGTATTTGGATAATAACCCCTGAAAATTAGCTCATTGGACGAGCTTATTGCTCTCGCAATATGTCCTCTGATTAATTGAATCATAAAATTATCCACCCTATTTATGCAAGCTTCATTATATAAAGTCTCATTTGAGTAGTACTTTTTGTATTCCGATTCCGGTGTTCGATATAATCTGAGACAGGTTCTCAGACACTTCCTTTCGAACACCCGAATCTTTTCCATCAAATTTGGACCTATGTTAAACCATACTGGAGAGCCATATATGAGCATTGGCCTGATTAGCGTCATGTAGCATATGACTTTTACCCTGCTGTCAAGTTGGCTACTGTGAAATAGCCTCCTTGTCATAGCAAACGTTTTTCTAGCCTTGACCAGAGCAGCCTCTACATGTCTGTTGAAATACAGATATTGGTCTAGCCAGATGCCCAGGTATTTAACTAAACTCTTGGTTTCCAGTTTATCTCCATGCGGTCCCACGATAACTAGCTTCCGCCAGTTTTTTCTTGTGTCGTTCGTGGCTTTATATAATGGCATTCTAAATAGGATGGCTTCACATTTCTGGAAGTTGATCTTAAGTTTCCAGTCGTCGCAATAGCGCTGCACATTGTTGAAGTCTCGCTGTATTAAACTATTTATGATCTCAATTTTCGGAGCTGTTCTGTAAATTATGAGATCGTCTGCGTACGCAATAGCCTGCGGAAGTGCATCTAATAACTCGCTAATGTAAATGTTAAAAAGAATCGGAGAGAGTACCGCACCCTGTTGCAAGCCATTCTTGATATTATAGGTTTTATTAGAGGTCACATTACCACTTTTGACCACGAACCTCCTGTCCTTTGACATATCGTAAAGTACATATAGTAAAGGCTTATGTATGCCATGTCTGACCAGTTTGTAATACAACCCTTCGATCCAGACGGTATCAAAGGCTTTTTCCAAGTCGGTCAGACAGGCACCTGTGCATTGGTTCCTACATTTATTCCATTGTATGTCGGAGACCAGTTTAGCTGCGGCATGTGTGGTTTCATGACCCGCCCTAAAGCCAAACTGGTTATTTAGAATAATGCTATTGTCGTCTACCCATTTTAGTAGAGCTTTGTTAATGGTTTTTTCAAATACTTTACTGATGCTTGGGAGTAAACTTATCGAACGCATGTTCATTGGGTTTGTACAGTCTTTGCCCTTTTTTGGGATGGGCTGAATGATAAACGTTTTCCAACGCGCGGGATAATATGCATTATTCAACGCGTTGTTAAACAGGACCGTGTATATGTCTATTGCCTTTGGGGGCAGGTTCTTGAGTACGATGTTAGGTACTCCATCTATTCCCACTGAGTTTTTGCTTCTTAATGAGTCGAAGATACTCTGGATTCCTTCCCTTGTGATTAAAAGGCTATTTGCCCCACCATTGGCATTAATGTCAATTGACAGATTATCGTCACTGAATTCCGTAAAACCCGGATTCTTCGATTGCCAATGTGAAATTTCATTCCGGAGGTGCAGGTGATTCAGTCGAATTCTGTCCTCCAGGTCATGATTTCGGTGAATGCTTTCATTCACCTTGTACATTTCCTGAAAGACAGCTCCCACAGCGTTCGCCTTTTCCAAAGGATCTTCGCTCACGAAGAGCTCACTATTGAAGATAGCGTTCTCTGTATCTATGCCAATGTTGGTTAGCAGCTGCTTGAATCTCGTTTTGATTATTTCTCCTGAATATTTTATTTATTTGTGGGAACATATTCGGGTTATTAGTTTATATAGCTCGAATTCTGTTGTTCCAATACAAATTTGTTGCTAATCTATAATTAGCTTTAAGTAATTGTTGGAGGTTTTTTAATTAAGATTTCAGTGATATTATCTCCTGGTCTTGTCTGTCTGTAAACTGTCTGTGTAATTGTTTTAATTTCGATAGCAGTCTGCTCTTTTATCTGTGGAGTGCGTTTATTGTTGCGTTTCTGTACATGTTAATGTGATCTGTAACTGTTGTTTTGGGAATTGTTTTGTCCATTGTTCGTTTTACGGTTTCGTCCATTTGTTGAATGTATTTGTCGATTTCGTCATTTGTCAGGTTTCTGTTTACTGGCAGATTAAAGTCATTCGAACAAAGTTCTCTTGTTAATGATCTGGTGAACCGCGGCCATCGCATTGCCCTGTAGTTATAGGGTTGCGGGATCACGAATTCCTCCAGATCTGCGAGCTCGTTCGGAAGCTCTATTACTGCCGTGAATGCACAGTGGTCGCTGTCGTATTCAATTGTCCGTAAACAGTTTGTGTTTCGTCTGTTGGTGTTAAGTAATCTCAGTCGTGAGTCGATTAGCAAGATATCTAAGAACGATTTCCCTCTGGGGAACGATGGATATTTCGTAGCTAGCAGGTCAGTTCTATATTCAATATGAAACTGATCTAACCAACCAGCCAACTGATTTCCTCTGGCATTAGATATATAATTTCCCCAATTTCTATGCTTGGCGTTCATATCTCCCCCTAGGATAAAGTAATTTTTGTCCAGGTGCAATTGTAAGCATCGAAAGAGTGTCTCGAGCTCCGCTATAAATAGGTATGTCCTATCTTATGTCTCTGGTTTAACTTTGTTTCCCCCGCCAGAAGTACATCAGGTTGTTCCTCTTGCAACAGGTTAAAAAGATTGGCTCTTCTCTCAGTTCTTATTAGTGAATTTACATTCACGACAAGAGCTTTTATTGATGTTGTGGTTAGAGGGTTTATATTGACTTTGTGTTTAGATTGGGCAAGTACGAGTAGATCTCATTTATTTGACTTTGCAGCTGTGTCATTTGTCTCTGCAGATTAAGCAGAACCGTGACCACGTCTGCTTGCGATGTTGTTTCAGTCTGTGTGGGAGTATTTGTGGCTACCAATGTTGTAGCCTGGTTTGGTGGTCTCCCACCCGACGCAACTTGTGCGTACGACCGCTGCGATGTTACGGGTGTTGTTGTTGTATGAGCTGGCTCTGTGTTTTTTTGCCGATTCACACTTCTTGCCATTATTTCTCGGAATTTAGGACAACCTCGATAATTAGCGGAATGTCCCTCATTCCGACACACTGCGCACTTTAGAAGGGCTTTGTCTTCTACCCTTTCTTTTCCCAGAGGGAATTCTTCTGCCTTATGGTCCTTTCCGCATTTTACGCAACGGCGCTGCATTTCACAGTTAGCCGCCGAGTGACCAAACCTTTGGCAACGGACACATTGCAGGATGTCTCTGCCTTTTTTAATTTGTCCCATGTGACCATTTGATGAGGTGTTGTGTGTGTCCAAGGTGAAACATGCATCTACTACTATAATCTGGACTTAAACCGTCAGGTGACTGCACAGTAAATTATGAAAACCAACTAAAGCGTTCAAAAACGCAAAAGGCGTCCAACAACGCTTTGGTGTCCCTATTTTGCTAAGTCTGTGTTGAGTATAATATTCACCGTGTGTGTTAAGTATAATATTCACTGGTTATTTTGAGAAGGAAAAACCTTCTGGAATATTATATGGCATTATTAGTATGTTTGAAGAAAGAAATCGCAGCAACAAATGGCGTCAAATGATGAAGAAAATATCCTTTTTCGATGACAATGCAGCGTGTCCCTTGTCGATCGCGACGATAGTAAAACTACATGATGTGTACTTCGAATTGCTCCTCCATTCACCCCCAATGACAATTACCCGTTTGCAAACACAAAAAATGCTCGAAAAGAGCTGATTATCGAAACGAAGGTTTTTTTTTTTTTTTTTTTTTTTTTTTTTTTTTTTTTTTAAATACACAAACGCACGCACAAAAGGGGATTTTGTGTCCGAGCACAGTGCGAGCGGAAGGAGAGGAAGTGGATAAGGAAAGGACGTATCGATGTACATTGGTCTTAAGGGCCTGGACATTACAACGACGAGGAAACACATGATCAGGTACAGTATTCCACATTCGTGTGGTTCGGCTAAAGAATGACTCTCTATGTTTGTTTGCGCGCATGAAGTTGATTTTCAACGTGAACTGATGCGCGTTCACAGATTGACGGGTATCGCTGAAAATGTCTGAGGAGGCGGAACACATTCAGCAAGTTCTGTTGAGCAACGACCGTGATAATACCTATAGAAGAGAGATAAGCATGATGCGTTGCACCTATCTTCTAACGACAGAATTGATCGACTCACAGCTGGGTCCCCAATAACTTTCACTGCTCGTTTTTGCACCCTCTCGAGCACGTGTAGTGCAGTTTTGGATACGCCTAACCAAATATGGGGGTTGAACTACATTTTTGAACGAATATACGCCTTGTAAATAGTGGCAAGGTTGTATGAAGTGAACCATCTTTTGCATCTCTTAAGGAACCCGATACATTTCGCCGCACTTTTCGCAGCTTCAAATATGTCGTCATTTCAATTAAGAGTCAAATTTATTCGAGTGTCGAGGATTGATAGTTCCTTGGCTTCGTTGATGCAAGTGCCTTTCATAGACAGTATATTTACTTTAGGGTTTGCCTTTGACGATAAGAGGCAGCACTGACTTTTTAAGGCATTGAACTCTACTGGGTTAGATAATCCCCACTGATATATCTTGTTGAGGTCGAAATTCAATGTATCAAGCACAAGTTGCTGGTTGGTAGTGAAGTTCGAAGAGTTTGGACAGGAGTGTTCGTATGAGTATTAGAAACTCAACCCTATCATCAGCAAACGAGTGAATTGGGTTGTGAGTAATTGACGAGAGATAATTTATAAAGATGAGGAAGAGAGTGGGTGAGAGTACCGAATCTTGGGGAACACCTGCATTAATTTAATGGGAGACAGATTTGACACCATCAAGAACCACTTGAATTGTACGGCCAGAAAGATAGTCTCTTATCCATTGGATCAGGGAATTGTCCACTTCATATGAATGTAATTTCGACAAAAGGGCTGGATGCCAAACTCTGTCGAAGGCTTTTGAAATATCCAGTGCGACTACTTTGCTTTCACCGAGGTAGTGGATGGAATGGCTCCTCTTTTCGGTAAGGTACGTCATCAGATCTCCGGTGGATCTGTTGCTACGAAAACCATATTGGCAGTCATTGAGGAGGTTATTTGATTCCAGATATTTCGAAAGTTGACGGTTGATAAGTGATTGCATTACATTAAAGAGAATAGAAGTTAGTGCTATGGGTCGATAAGGAGAAAAGGATGATTTGTCACCCTTTTTAGGAATTGGCTGAATGATCACTGACTTCCACCTATTTGGGAAACGACCAGTAGAATAAAACAAATGGAACAGTTTCCGCAGTGGAGTAGTGAGTGAAGAGGAACATTTCTTCAAGAGAATTGAGGGAATGCCATCAGCACCAGCGGATTTGTGTGCCCTTAGCTCCTTGAGCGCCCGGGCAACAGTTCTTATGCTCAAGTTGAGCCGGAACTGATGTGGTATCAGGCGGCGTTGAGTTGGTTGCAAAATGTGCAGCAAGTACATTCGCCTTCTGTATTGCAGTGGTGACTGGTCTGGCATCGATTATAAGCGGTGGAATGGATGAAGAGACTGAGTTTTGAATATTTTTCACGAATGCCCAGAAGTATTTTTTGTCTCACCCTCTAGTCATGCAAGAACTTTTCGCGTTGAATATGCGCATTGCAGTCATTTCTAGCTCTCCTAAATCGTTTTCCTCAGTATTGTTTGATTTATACAACCGGAAGCCTTAATGACTTCCCTGCACCCGGAATCGAACCACATATTTCTTTTGGGTTTGATACTCTTTATTCTGTGTGGAATGAAGGTCCGCATGCCAAGTAGAATCGTGTCTGTCAATGTGTCCGCTATAGAGTCAACATCGTTATTGAGGAAATATAACTACCAATTTAACTTCCCAAAAAATTCGTTCAGATCTTCCCAGTTGGCTTTCTCATATATATATATATATATATATATATATATATATATATACATATATATATATATATATATATATATATACATAGATATAGATAGATATATATATATATATATATATATATATATATATATATATATATATATATATATATATATATATATATATATATATTGTTCTTTTTGGAGTTTTCTCGTAAGCGTTGCTATTGGTTAGAGGAATTTTAGGTGACACGACACAATGGTCTGAAGTGCCCAAGGGCGAAGAAACTTCAATTGTGTATTGGTTTGGGTGCTTGGTGAGAAACAGGTCCAGTGTGTTGGCGAAATGAGCATATATATCTGGTACCCGTGTTGGCTCATTGACAAATTGAGTTAAATTATTTGAATAAGCAAAGAGGTGGACATATTGACCTTCAGGTGTTGTGTGTCCGGAGTGACGAAGCCACTAAGAGTTATGCAAATTAAAACCACCCGCAATAACGATTTCAGTGTGCGGATGTATGGTCAAGATCCTATCGATAGAATCAGACAGAGCATCAAATTCGTTAAAGGATGCGTTTCTATTCAAATGTGGGCTTCTGTAACGAAAGCAATAATGCATGATATGCTTACGAACGTGAAGCTTTAGTCAAGAGAAATTAAATTCTGGGTTGGAACAGAGCCCATATTGTGGCAGAAGTTTATAAGCAATATCATTTCGTACGTATGTGGCTATATGACGATGTCAAAAGAACAGAGGCACTAAGTTATATCCAGGTAGACTAAAATCAGAAATATCTGTATTAGTAATTACCTGGGTTTTACTAAGTGTAACGATAGTTGGTTTTTGGTTAGAAACGTGGGCAGTCACGGAAGAAAAAGTGCATCTCAAGCCGCGAATGTTACACGCGAAATTCCCGCTCCTTTGAAATGGTCCTACACAGAAAACCAACACCGCCTCGGGAAAGGATGCAAGTCGGGACCAGCAATATATAAGCGAAAGAAACCACTACAGGTGTTATGCTCTTGTAGTAGGTGCCCCCCACTAGAATTGTGCCGAAATCCACGTCACATCCCTTCCATGACGAACATTATGCCTGAGGGACGCAAACTGAGGTGTGAAAAAAAGGAAAACAGACACAAGGGATGGAATGAGTAGAGGGTTTTCCTGCACTGCACATCAATCGCGTATATATCCTCGCACTTTGCACTGCACCCGGACGCGTGTGTGAAGGTCCGTTTGTATGTTTAGGATCCCACAGTAAGACTTCTCGCGCTAACCGATAGTGCAATTGGGTACCTTATGTATATTTAAGATTCCCAAAACGGACTGCACAATTGATCCGATGGTACGGATCATGAGACAAAAGCGCACGTGCTGTCTCGTTGGCGGTCTTGAGTCGACCTCATATCTCTATCACTTTCTTATCGGTTACACTGTGCCCTGACATTTAAGGGTAGTCCAAAATCCCCTTTTGTACGCTCGAGTTATGGTTTCTTCAATGTTTGCTGAAAACTAGAGTTTTGACCCAATCTTCCTTTAATACCATATAAAAATAAATTTCTTGATAGTAAAACTCGTCTTTCTATTTCGTTCGATTGACATCTGTTTATATTTCTTAAGTCTATACACGACTCTTCTACTTAGTATCTGTCTAACATTTACTATACGCTTACATTACTTTAACGATCACTTCTTACTCTTTTATTAGTTCACAAGTTTTCCGGAGTAACGATTTGATATTTCACGTTAATCGATTTACTGCTTGCAATAATTAACAATCACTTTTTACTTTTTAGTTAAGCCACAATTTATCCAAAGTAACAATCTGATAATTCTCCTTATTCGGTTTACTATTTTACATTAGACAATATTCACTTTTTACTTTTTAATTAATCCACAATTTATCCAAAGTAACAATCTGATAATTCTCCTTATTCGTTTTACTATTTTACATTAGACAATAGTCACTTTTTACTTTTTAATTAATCCACAATTTTCTTCTAGACTCACACCCAATCATCATTCCATTTTTCCTATGCGATATCTAACTTCACTTTTACGATCACTGATAGACTGCCTCCTAACTTGCTTTTTCCTCGTCTCGTCACCTCGGGGTCAACACCTCCCCATGACGATAATGCAATTTCGATTTTCAATGACCTAATTATCGATTTTCAATTTCAATTTGCAATTGCGTCGAATTGCGGCGTCAGCCGATATACCTTCATCGATTTGCGCCACAGTTCAACATCCGCAATTGCGAATTGACCTAATTAATTTTTCATGCAATTACTTATTTTACCGAGGTTTCATCGATTGTGCCGAAATGTGCATTTAATTACTTTTTTGTGGTTTATTGATCATGCCGAAATGTGCAATTAATTGCATTATCGTTCTGGGCGTTATCCGGGTTCAGGATCGGATGGCGTTCTTTGGCTTGAGTGCATCAATGACCTCATGTACATCATCTTTATCTCTGACGTCACTGATACACTTAACACGCGTTAGTGTAAAAAAAAATCGTTCATGGTGCCTTCCAGAAAATCACGTGGAATTTAGTGAACAAAAGGTGATATAACCCCTTAAGAAAAAACGGGATAAAGAAAATCCTCCAGAGAACCCGTTATTTAACCTAAACATAAAATCCAACCTTTCCTTCAACCGAGACACCCATTATATATTTTTAGTTTCTATTTATGTTACCAAGGCAATTGTTTTAATTCTCCACCTTTTGTTTCTATTTGCAGTTTCTTCAATGAGCTCAAGTTCAGTTTTTTATAAAAGGTATGTGTATGTCAATATTTTTCCTTATAGTTTTTGGTATCCATGGGAATTTATTTTTAGAAACAAATCTTTGGGCTTATTCACAATGCTACTGTGGACGTGCCTTTCATCTGTAATCGCTATTTTCAGTGCCTAGTTGCTATTGTAGTTTTTAGTTGTTCCTCTTTTTGTACCCTTGCGTCTATTATATTGCAAACTTAGCAATTCGCGCGAAAGTCGTCAACATTATAGTTTGCCTTCAGGTTTACGTTTCAGAGGTTTCATATACGCGTCATAGCCTTTGTTTGCCAATTACATGTGAGAATATCATGACCACCAGTCACAGAATTTGAATCGGGATTCCTTCCAATGATTCGTGTAATATTTTAATTCAATGAAGCTAACTGGAAAGAAAAGAAAAGTTAGCGTACCTGTGTGCAATTGTTGTTTCTTGCTGCGCTTGCTGAATGAGTTCAAAAGTGTTCTCAGGCAATTAGTAGTTATTGTACCTGCAAACGTTATTATTTTACCTGCAATGGGTGACCTAATTTAACAATGTAAAAGCATCGATAACGAAACAAATTTATTGAATTCTTTTTTTTTACATTTTATATACATTTTTTATTTTTTCCTTTCTCTTATATTAACTTACTTAGTAGACAAAAATGTTTAAATTGTAGCTTATTTATATTATATCCTAACTTACTGGTCCCCTGCGGGCACTCTAAGCTATATCTGAGGTGCCTATTGTTATCGGTTGTTGCCCTTCAACTTATATATTTTTAACTTTTTGGTATCTTTATTGCCCCCGCTTGGTAGAAACCTTGACGTGGTGCGGGGGCTTAAAGTACAATAAATCACTCGGGTTATGCTGACGGAAGCATATGCTTCCAGTACGGTCACTCATTCTAGACAGGCTAGCGAGGAGTAACACACAAAGATCTACCACCCCTAATCCAGGGTGTTACGTATCACCGTGCCCATTGGATGGTTTGCAGCCAGGGGTAAACCAGCTGTATTAGTACGGCGCCTCTCTGACACCGGGTCGTATCAAAGTAGTAAGCAAACCTTACCATATTAAAAGGTGGCTCTGATATGGCGGACTATTTGGAACTCCAACACTCGTGGGAACAAAAATGATTAATCAATATACACAAAACAGTCCAACGAAAAACCCGGTAGACGTAGGGGTGATGACCCGACACTACCATAAGAGTATCATCATCAAGAAAACACCGACTCGGCAAAACGAAGACGTAAAGAAAAACGGAAAAAGCATATATATATATGCGTCGCCACGTGGAATGTTCGTACGTTATATAAACCAGGCGCGATACAGACGGTGTAGAAAACGCGAAACAATATAAAATGGATATCATCGCGCTTGATGAAGTCCGATTCCTACATCAAGTAATCGAAACCAACGGGTTTACACTGGCGTGTGGAGTACCGATACGCATTTGCTCGAAATTGGCTTCAACATAAGGAAAAGATTACGCCATGTCTAAAAGATGTGACATTTATTAATGACCGGATGTCGGGCTAAAAGTACAGGGCCCATGGTACAATTATGTATTTATAAACGTACACGCCCCAACAGAATCTACCGTCAACGAAACGAAGGACACTTTCTACGAGACTCTAGAGGAAGAATTTGATGGGATCTCATCATTCGATGTTCAAATCGTTCTCGGGGACGTTAACGCGAAAATTGGCAAAGAAGATATCTTCCAACCAACTGTAGGTAAAGAAAACCTACACGACGTTTCAAATGTTAATGGAATTCGAATTATCACGTTCGCAGCATCAAAAGATCTGGTGGTGAAAAGTACGATGTTCAATCACAAGCGAATTCATAGGGTCACGTGGATATCACCCGATGGTGTAACGCATAACCAAATAGACCATTTCCTTACACACAACAGACACCACTCGTATATCTTTGACGTAAGATCATATAGAGGAGCAGATTGCAACTCCGATCATTTTCTAGTGACAGGCAAAATCAGGAGTCGGCTCGCAGCAAACCCACACGGGCAGTCACAGGGGACAAGCAAAAAGTTCGGCATTGATAAACTAAAAGACCTGCGCAAAAGGGCTAAATACAAAGATGACCTAACGAATAGATTTAGCATCCTAGAAAATGGGAGAAGTGAGGAAGAGGAATCTAATAATATGGACACTAAATGGGTATCAATCAGAGACACAATCAAACAAACAGCCCAAAAGGTATTAGGATTTAAGACAACAAGATCGGAGATCGAAGAACGAAAACGCCTCAGAGTGATTCACTTAGAAAGATATGATGAATACAACGCATAAAGATACGCGACGATTCAAGAAGAGACAATAAGATTTTTCAAACGCAAAAAACCCGAATGGGAGAAGACTCGGATCGAAAAATTTCTAGAAAATGCCAGAGCAAAGAACATCAGAGGTACGTATGCCGGGATAAACTCAATTAGAATTGGCTACCGAAGGAGAACCAACATAATTCGAGACGCAAACGGCTGTCTGGTCAAAGAAAAAAAAATATCGTGACAAGGAAGCAGTACTTTGAAAACCTGCTCAATGTCCGCACCCATCAACCACAAATAAACATACCAGACGTACATACAGCCGAGCCTCAGATCCCAGAGCCCTCTTTCGACGAAGCTGTAGACGCAATAAACCGATTGAAAAACAACAAGGCTTCCGGAGTCGACTGCATACCGACAGAGCTTGTGAAGCATGGAGGAGAGGTAACCGCTCGAAAGATCCACGAACCGGTTAAAACAATATGGGATAAGGAAGTCACTCCGGAAGAATGATAAACTTCAATTGTCGTACCCATCTTCAAAAAAGGCGACAGATCTGACTGCGAAAATTACAGAGGAATATCATTGCTCCCAACCACATACAAAATACTTACAAATGTCATACTGGCGAGAATCACATCGTACGCAGAAAATACTGGGAGATTACGATTGTGGATTCCGTAGGAACCGATCAACGAGCGACCAAATGTTAACAGTAAAGCAATTGCTGGAAAAGAAGTGGGAATACGGAGAGACGGTTCACCAACTGTTCGTTGACTCCAAAAAAGCCTACGACTCAGTCGCAAGGCAAAGACTCTACCATATTGCAGTTGAGCTGGGAATCCCGAAAAAATATGCCGCCATCATTCAAATTTGCATGAACGAAAACAAAGGGCGAGTTAGAATAGAAAACCACCTCTCAGAACAATTTGAAATCCGGGACGGACTAAAACGGGGGGGATGGCCTCTCACCATGTCTCTTTAACCTTGTTCTCGAGTATGTCATCAGAAAGGTACAAGACGACATAGCCGTTCTGGGCGATAATCTAGAAACTGTAAAAGAAAACTGTGAAATCATGCAAGCGGCAGAAGAGGTGGGCCTAGAAATAAATGAATACAAAACAAAATACATGATTACGGAGAGAGCTGGTGGACCTCAGGGAACACATATAAACGTCAGAGGCAAATATTTGAAAAAGTTAAAGAATTTAAATATCTGGGAACGATACTGACGACCAGTAACGAAATGTCGAAGGAAATTAACAAAAGACTAAACTCGGGCAACACTAGTTGGCAGGTGGTCAATAAACTGCTGAAATCCAAACTGCTATCACGTAATATAAATCTCCGGGCCTATAGAAACATAATAATATCGATTGTTCTATACGGATGCGAAACATGGCTTCTCACAAAACGGGATGAAAACAAATTCCGTGTATTCGAGAATAAAGTTCTAAGGAAATCTTTTGCGGTAAATATAACGAGGAAGCAGGACAATGGAGGAAACTCCACAAACATGAATTGGAAGAGCTATACCGCAAACCTACAATAGTGAGAGTATTCAGGTCGCGAAGATTAAGATGGGCCGGCATGTGGCGGAATGTGCAACGATAGGACCGTGCGTAGAATTCTTGACGGTAGACCAACGGGAAAGAGACCGGCAGGACGGTCGCGACGGAGATGGGAGGTCAATTTTAAGTTTGACCTCGAGGAAATCGGATCGGCTGGTCAAGCGTGGAAGTAGAGTGCACAGCACAGGGTACCATGACGAAGTCGAGTGGGTGAGGTCATGAACTTCCGGGTTCCTTTTTTTTATTAGACTTCTCTCGGGAGAGGCGAACCTATAGCGTCGAGTGGGCGCCCCGAGATGCCATCAAATAACTGTTGCAGTTCTTTCTGAACAGTTGCAGGTTGTAACACCCCGGGAACACTCGCGTGGGAAGGAAGTTCCACAGCTTCCCCGCTCTGTAACGGAACGAGTTCTGATACAGGGATGTTCGCGCTGTCGGGAGATGAACCACAAAACAAATGCAGGCCAATAAATAGTAAAAATAGTAAGTGACAAAGAAAAAAGTTCTGTACCATCACGATAACAGACCACCACACACGTCCTTGAAAGCGGTGGCCAAATTGGACCAGTTGCGATTTCAATTGTTTGCTTGCCCAGCGTATTTTCCAGACTTGGCCCCCAACGACTATTATCTGTTCCCAAGCTTCAAGCGGTGGCTCCAGGGAAAGAGATTCAGATCGAATGAGGAAGTCATCGCGGAAACCGAGGCGTATTTCGAAGTCTTGCACGTTTCGTACTGTAGGAAGGGCAACGAAATATAGGAAAATCGCTATACCAGGTGTATGGTCCTCGAAGGTAACTACTATATGTTGTGTAATACATATAACTTTGTCCAAATAATGCTTCTTTTCATTAAAAATCATGGCACTTTTCGGCCTATGTGGTACTTGAGGTATCTTTGGGATATGTTGTGGGACATGTTTAGGGTATCATTGGGATATGTCAGGCCCACCTTTGGGGCACCTTTGCGACATCTTAGGGACATATTTGGTACATCCGTGAGACTGCCTTGGACTATACTTGGGGTATCCTTGAGACATGTTTGTGGTTTTATTGGTACGTGTCTGGCACACCTTTGGGACAACTCGGGGACATCTTCGGTACATCCGGGGGCACCTTTTTTACATGCTTGGGACATCTTTGAGATATGGTTGGCACACCATTGGGACATCTTTGGAATGTCTTTATTAAACACCAATGAACTAGTAAACTAATCTTGTCCTTATTGAACGCCCACAGTTTTAAAATCTTATCTGGAATATGAAACCTTGATCTTCAGGGGGTAGCCTGGTACTTTCAGTTGATGAAACGCATTCATAATGCGATTCTAACTGTTCGAATTGAATGTGTTTTTGAAGTACCAAGTAATGAAAGCCGAGTACTGCTTTGCCACCCGTCATCTGGATCCCACTAGTGCTCCATCAACAATTCTGCACAAGCGGGTGATTGCATGATGAGAAGGAATTAAGGAAATTTAGGAACATATGTCTACTCAGTCTGGAAGATGGGAGGAAAACGAAGATTTTATTTAAATTAAGCAAACAGCTTTTTTCAAACATTAAGAAACTGTCATCACTGCATTTATTACATCCCAAAATCGAAAACCATATATTCCTCCACCAAACATCTTGGAGCATATTTGATAGAAATGTCAGGCGGTGATGATAAATCTTCCACCTCTTTGTTAACCTGAAACTTGATATCTCATTTAAGGGCTTCCACGCGTGGTTATGACGCTTCTGCCTGGGTTTCCTCGATAAATTTTACTCCATAAAAATATCTATTTCTCTCAAAGCCGACCGCTGTTGATAGGAATCGCTACCAGCTCTAAATCCGTCGACCATCTATCAACAACAATCCAAAAGTGGCTCCACTATAACGTAATCGGATTTAATACTTCTCGGAAAAAATGAGGTGAATGTTTTCAATTGAGACCGCGACTGAGAGTGAAATTAAATCGATAGTTTGCAATGGATTCATGGACAAAGAAGAAGCCCCTCGGAAGAATTTGCACCTAGTCAGATTGCCGTGCAAAAGTAGGTGGCTCACCTAGAAAAATACATCTGAACTTGCTACGTAGAGCGCATGCAGCAGAGAATATGTACGGTTCGTATACAATGGATACGCGGCGCGTACGTGTGGCTGTCATCACATTTTTTACAACACGAATAACGAATCAAGGCGATAAACTATTAAGCGTTAAGATAGAATCGTGTTCCAGAGTGTCGTGTGATGGATTCGGAATGCAGCTCTGCTATTTTTAGAGACGGCTTATAATTTATACGTCATATTTGGACTTTGTGCAAGCTATTGGATGCTGTTTGTCGTATCTAAATTCAGAACTGGATTTCCTTTCTTTTATCGTTGGCCTTTTGCTGGCTATATCTAAGGAAGACGGTGTTATGAACGAAAATATAGAATTATTAGGACGGCAACGAAACTTAAGTTCAGCGAGAACTTTGATCAACTTGTGATGCATTTAAATTCATAATATTTGATATTTATTTTGGTCTTGGGATAATAATATCGAGTAATCCGCCCCGTCAATTTTCTTGATGATTAATTTTTGGCTTTTTTTTATACGTCCACTCAAAAGGCATTTTGTTCACGTGCGTGCGTAAAAATAGACAGAGGATAAAGAACAGAAATGTTTGATGCCTGAACATTGACATTGTAGGGCACACGTGATTAGGCGGATCGTTCTGTTAAACAACAACTACAGAACATTTCCTGGTCAAAAATTTACTAAAAGAATTCCTTTTAATTTATTTAGCAAGCGTTGACGCTCCGAAACTATTTTATTTTTCGCCATTGAAGTTTACTTGGCAAAGCATGAGACGTGAAAAATTAAAGCCTTGCGATTTATAAATAATCTCAAGTAAAGCTGAAATCAAAAAAATTCTTTTTTTACTTAAAAAAAGGTGAAATTTATAAAGTTTTCAAAAATAATAGCTCGATGGTGTAGCGCAAGAAGGGCCAATCTGCATCAGATTGGCCCGTTTCCATCGAGTTCTATACTTAATCCCATCGACTGAGCTCCAGAGAAATACTTTCAAGAGGAGCCCTCTCCCTTTTAAGAATTGACTGCAGTATGTATTTAGTATGACTTGTGGCTTGCGATGCGTACTAGGCGGTGAATGAAACGCGACTGTAGTACTCAGTGATTAACCTCGGGAGACTCGGTGTGAGTCCTCTCTTAGCTAAGAGTGAGTTTACTTTTCTCGAGAAAAACGTGAAGTTTCTCTTTGTGGTGGTGAATTGGGGAGGATCTCTCCTGGTGGTTCTAGGCTGGTGTGCTAATAGATCTATTGTTTACTCATGCAACGAGGTCATAGAAAACGAAACTGAGAAAGGAGGATGAACAAAGGACATCATAGGATACATGGTGCGGCTGCGTAAATAGTCTGGAAGCCATTAGGGAAATTGGTGCTAAAAGCAATTCAGATACACAATGGTGATTGTGGACTGTATCTTTGCTGGCGGAAAGGGTCGAATTCTTTGTTTGCATGTTTATATGCTGTAGAATTCGATTCTTGGCGGCTAGTCGCTAGATGCGAAAACTGCTTTTGTCGATTGGACAAAAGGCTGCCGAGACTGTAGATAAACCAGGAAAATGTGCTGCGCACGTGTGTGACAGGATACGCTGGCTGACATAGGCGCCGATAAGTTTTTCCAATCTATAATGCATGTATGGTGTAAAGAATTCTTCCAGAGAATTTTGAATGATGCATTAAATGCATGAATGATAAGAATTCTTTACAGGGAATTCTGGGCGATGGGTTGTGTCGTTGAGAAGGAAATGTTTGCAGGTTTGCAGGTTTGCAAAGGGAGTTGGGGTTGAAATTGTGGGTGGTTCTTACGTATGTTTAAAGAACCCCCACAGAATCTTAAGCATGACCAAAGGTGTTACTTTTGTTCTCATTGTGTAGGGCAGCCGTGTTGATTCGAACCTGATCCGCTGATGCAATACGTTCTCCGTAAGGCAATCCACGCTCGAAAAACTATACAAACAAGATAGTGATCCGAGTAGACGTTGGCACCTCGGTACATTCGTACCATCATCAGGCTCGAGGAGTGGCGGCGATCTATCAACACGTGGTCTATTTGGTTGCGAGTGGCTCCATCAGGTGATACCCAGGTGGCTTCGTAAATATCTTTACGCGGAAACCTGGTACTTGCAAAAACCAACTTCTTTTATTTTTTCTTTACACAAACGCGCGCACAAAAGCGGATTTTGGAGTACCTCTAAATGTCCAAGCACAGTGGGAGCGCATGCTGCCAGTTCGATGACTCGTAGTCCATTGTCTATGGGAACCTGTGTAGTGCCTGAAAACCGGCTCCGGACCTATTTTCCCATTCAGATCACCAAGAATGATTTTCACATCGTATCTTGGGCAGGCATCGAGGGCTTGTTTGACGTTCTCGTAGAATTCTTCCATTTCGTCGTCAGGGGACTCCTCTGTAGGTCCGTGAACGTTTATGAGGCTAATGTTCTTAAACTTGCCTCGCACGCGAAGAGTGTATAGCCTTTCGTTTATTGCATTAAAGCCGATAATGACAGGCCCAGTTTTTAGTTGACTAGAAAGCCTACCCCGAGCACATGGTGTTTTGCATGACAGCTGTAATAAATGTCATAATAGTTTCTTTGAATAACACCACTCCCCGTCCATCTTATTTCTTGTAATGCTGTTATGTCAGCCTTATATTCGGCCAGGGCATCAGCTAGCTGCTGTGCAGCTCGAGCTCTATATAGTGAGCGGACGTTCCATGAGAAAATTCTCAAATCGTTTAGCCATTTTCGTTTCCGTGGTGCTCGTCGTGTATCCGGTCCATATCCGAGGCTTGCTAAATTTGCTATAATAGTTTGTTTTTCCGGGTGCGATTATTAGCCTTGCACCAACCTTTCTCAGAATGTCGCTGCTTGCATTGGTTCACTACTTGGCGGGTGCCAAAGTAGCTATCCAGGGGTGTCACGTGGAGACAGCTTCCGCCGGGTTGAAAGCAATCTATGTTCACTCCCATCCCCCCTATGTACAACTTCACTGCGGTATATTCGTTTATGGGATGATAAAGGGTATATATGCAATTTTTTAGCTTCGGCGGCAGAGTAAAAAATAGGTGTTCGAAAGATCTCTCAGAAGTGTCCCAATGGAGTCTTAAACATGTCAGACAATGTCGCCCATAGGCGTTTAAAGGAGCTTTTTTTTGTGAGTTCTTTCTCCTTTTTTCTACTTCCTGTATTTCGTTTTCTTTTTGTGCGACTTGTGAGTGACATATTGCTGAACAGAAGGAAGTAATTAAATGTATAGGGGACCTGCACAAAGGTTGTAATTTTTGCAATTTTTGCATTTCCTCTAGTTGGTGGGAAGGTGAAATTTAAAAAGTAATTACTGAGTTAAAAGTCAATATGTCATACGACGTTGCGGAAGTATTCGAAACCATACGAGGTTTTTCAATCTCTTTTAATTGCCTAGAATGAAGAGTTTGATTTAGGAGTTTTAAAGCTTGACTAAAGATTATCGAAATAGGAACTGAGAAAGAAAAGAGTTTAGAGCTTTTAAAATTTAGTTGAAAATTATTAAAAAGTATAATAAGGCTGAAATGATGAAGATACACTAGGCCACAACACTGTGTGGGGTGTAAGTTTTGCTTTCCCACTATGAACTAATCTGTAGTGTTCATGAATCAACTGTTGAAGGTAACGGTTCAAGGACTTGAGTCTCCTTATTTTCCGGTTTTGACAGAAGGTGAACCGCAGATGAAGCAATGTCCGTCTACATAGAAGACTATACAGAACATCAATAGTTGTATGTGTTTATTGCACATCCTAGGTGTATAAATAAGAATCATCATCATTATCGGCAATACAACCGGGGACCGGTCTTGGCTTTATTCAGCAAGTCCTGAGACTTGTTAAATTTTCCATAATGATTTTTGTTTTTTCCGGGCAAGGTCATTAGTCTTGCGCCAGAAGAAATAGGAATGTTCATGTGTAAAAATGGCATTACGTGCCTTTCGTATAAGTATTAAATTAAACTTATTTCGTTAGAACGTATTAAAAATGCAAGACATTTTTTGGTTCATTGGCTATTTCCTTGCTCGTTAACAACTAATTTAACAATACTTTTTCTTGAACTAATTGCTTTATTTGCTCTGCTTTGGAAAGCTACTTAAATGCCTAACCAACAGCCGAATAACCTTCGGCGTCAGTTGAACACGATTTGTGCCCATGGTATTTGTACACAAACATATTTAAAGCAATTAGGAGAATGTCGACATGTCGCGTACATTGTTTGACTATGGAACTCGCTACCTGAATGCCTGAAATAAAATACTAGGCCAGGTAAATTAAAAATTCACGTGCCTCTGATATCTAATTTGTTAGAGAAGATAATGATTTTTTTCTTCTATTTTCTCATCACATAGTTTTATTGCTAAAGTAGTATCCAATAAGTTTTACGTTATATATCCAAGAATTCATAAGTCAGTATCCTGTAAAATTGTTTGGCATTCGTAAACATTAGTAGGAAAACAAAAGTGTATTGTATATTATACTTCGGTCTAGACTTGTGCTTAGCCTACAATATATCTTTACCCAGAAATGTTTTAATCCTCTCGCGGTAGGAAGGCTGCAATTTTAGTTATAGTCACTCAAAATCAAGGTCAGATTTTGATTTTATAGCCATTATCTGAAAGTGTTTAATGAATATGTCTTTAGGTTACGACGTTAAAGTAAACATATGTCTTACACATCAATTAACATTACTCCTCTCCCCTCTGTGTGTATATACCCGACCCTTTGATAACAAGCACTTCCATATTTGAGAACCGCCACACGCACATCGGCATGGACGCCAATTTATTGATTTCATGATTCGCTTAACGACGTGCCCTCCTCTGAACTTCAAAAACTGTTTTCACACGCAAGATCGCACGCTATGTCGTGTTCTGTGTTTATTTATACAGCAGCAAGATATTTCAATTAACTGGCATCGGCGATTAAATGAATGCCAACTTTGATGAATGGCATTTAAGAAAACGGAGCTAGATAAACAATCTCAGAAAACCAGCACATAAAAAATTAGAAGGCGTTGCGAGCGTTGGGGAAAGTTGTGGAAATGGGAAGTTATACGTCACAATATTTTTGAATTATCTTGCACGTTACGATCCATCGGATGGTCAAAAATATATCGAAATCACATGAAAAACTTTTTAAATACGGCAAAAACTCTTGGACGTATTTACTTACCTAGATGGCGCTTCAAACTGAGAACGGTCTGGGACTTGAACAAAACCTCTGCATTTAGCTCAATATAGGTGTATTCATTTCATTTTTAAACATTTTTTTATTTTCTTTCTATATTTTTAGTTTCTAAATTAAAGGCTAGACAAAAAATGCTTAAATTCTAGCTTAAATTGCTTATATAATAACTTACTGGTCCTTCGCAAACGCTCTAAGCTAAACATTACTTAATATTTGTATAATTTGCCTTTCGGCGACAGAACTTTGTGGCAATACTTATAATTATTTGAAAGACAAAGAAAAATTTGAAAAACTTTGTCAATTTTTTTTGTTTTTTTTTCTTAAAATTTAACTTACTTAACTTACCTAAACTTATCTACTTTTTTTTTTTTTTTTTTTTTTTATGTAAAATCACTTAGCTTAACTTAACTTAAATCTTATACTACCCTAATTCTAGAAAAACAATATAGGTGTATGTCTAATTTGCTATGGCTACTCACAGCAGTTTGGTTAAAGTCGTCCGCCCCAAGACGGGATCTTTCTCTACTTTGATATCTGTTACATAATTAACAGTGTTAATAGCCCCCCCCCCCCCCCCTCCCCCTGTAACCAATTACAACGCAAATTCGCGTCCTTATCCATTAATATACACATATCATACCAAAAAACACTATTTTCCCACGCATCAATAGCCCATTTCATTTTACACTCATTTGTTTGTGATATTAACTTTAGGTTCTTAAATAAGTTTTATATCACTAGGAACTAGATGGAACTAAAGACAATTTGGCTATATTGTGGTGTTTGGGATACATATATATATACATTCTTGACGGTAGACCAACGGGAAAGAGACCGGCCGGACGCCCGCGACGGAGGTGGGAGGACAATGTTAGGTTGGACCTAGAGGAGATCGGATCGAATGGTCAAGCGTGGAAGGAGAGTGCACAGGACAGGGAGCAATGGCGGAGTCGAGTCGGTGAGGTCATGAACACAGTGCGAGCGAATGGAGAGGTAATAGGTAAGGAAAAGAGGTGTCGATGTATATTGGTCTTGAATGTCTGGACATCACAACGGCCAGGAAACACATGATCAGGCAGAACATTCCACATTCGTGTGGTTGGCTAAAGAATGACTCTCTATGTTTATTTGTGCGCCTAAAGTTCACTTTCAATGAGGTAATACTAGTGTAGAGTTCTGAAAATTAATAATATTTTTCTTATAGTTTCTTCCTTAAACTATACTTCTCGCATGCAACCAAGCGGCAGCCAATTTTCCGCGAAACGACCATCACAACGATCAAGACCCTTGATCATACTTGGCTATGCCGCCGAAACCAATTTCCCGGTATACACAACCAACGAATCTAACTCAGCTTATACGCCGAGGATTCGCTGGAACTGAATTCCCTATGCAAGCATAGCAATCCCTTTCAAGTTCCTAGTAAGTGGCAGTGAGATTATTTAGCTATGACTCCACTGTCGCGACGCGATGAACTTTTTCTTTCCATTTATTAGTCAGTCGATATCCAACCGCCACCAGGGCAACACCGCCCCTTGCAAGCATTTTGCTTAGTTTCAAATGTTTCCATTCGATCCACTCAGTCGGTGTTGACGTAGTGTATTTCGGGAGTCGGTCATCAGAACCTGACGTTTCGGCCACCTTACGTTTAGCAATCCTCGCGAATCAAACAGCCTTTTGTAATATAGCGCGGCGCAACTCGGGTCACTGTTAGGAGCATGCGGATTTACCCAACCACCAGATGCCGAAAGTCGTGGTGTCTCGAGACGTTATTTTCGAAAGTCCGCTTTCGTTGTTAATCGAGTTCAATTGCAAAATGTCGCTTAGGGAATCAAACCCACACCAACACTAAGTGCTCTCGGAACCGTGGTTAAGTGAAATATAGTACTAGAGTAATCCCAAATAGAAAAGGGAATTAATCGATGAATAAACATATGAGAAATTGAAGAAATAAAAGGCTGAGTTCAACGAAGTCCGGGTGTTCCATTTGTGGTGTTTCCTCATTGCGGATGACGGTTTCGCATCAGGTTTCCAAGGGCTCGCAACGTGCCCGAAGTGCGACCTTCTAGTGGATGGCCGCCAGTGAATAACTTCAATGTATGACCCAATCAATCAAACTTTTGGAATATTTCCAAACGATCTAAACCGGCCCAGTGGTGACTGTTCCCTGCCTTGCTATTACTCGCAACTATTCGTCGTTCCGCGGATTTCTGTCGGTGGGTGAGAGTGAATCCAGTACCGTACGTCGGCATCCTGACGCTCCGCAGAACAATTGTTCATGTCGATAAGGAAGACATGTAGCACTCCCACACCGGCCTTCCTCACCTAGGAACATTCTGAGATCCAATGGAAGCACCGTTTATTTTCCTGTCCTGTGGGGGTTCGCCTTCCTGGATGGGCTAGACTGTCCTCCTCAATATTCTTCTCTCTATTTCAAATCGAATATATTGTTTGGTTCTTTTGCGGATTCGTTTGATGTGCTCCATCGAATACAATCCACAAAAAAATTTGAAAAAAACGGTTTTTATTAATATTTTGCTTTTTAATTTTTTATAAATTTTTTGGTTTCCTGTTTTCTTCTGGGGGATCGTTCCTCCGCATTATCCTTTATTTTAGTTATTTGTTTGCAATAAATTGCAACATCTCCTCTTCGGTTGAAGCTGAAAACTCGTTGTGTCCTGGTACTTAGTGGGGCGGCTCAGTGGCCGATGTGCAGTCTCTTAGGCAGCGCGATATCGCTAGGCAGTACATACCGTTCAAATATCGCTTAACTTGCATTTCTATTTCGTTAGTGCAATGTAAACAAATCCAGGACATTATATATACATATCAATTTGTGCGGTAAATTCCGTTGGGATTTCCACACATATAGTGAAGAAACGAGTGCCTGTGATTAGTGGAGTGCGAGAAAATGTATTTACACACAAGTGGTCCTGTGGTGCGAGAAAAACCAATCTGTTAGCTTAGTATGCCTTGCATCTCTCATCTGTCCCTCGAACATCATTAGTCTCCACAGGTGATCTGATGGCTATACCTGTCAAGAAGTGGAGTCACTCTATACATTAGTTAGGTGAAAGCAAGGTTGTCGCACCTATTAGCTAAAAGTTAGATATCCAATATTACCATCGAAATGGAATACCTACAGAGTTGATGATATACTTATACAATGCGTAAACGACTATATTTTCTGATGGCAGCGTCAAATTTGCATCCATTATATAAATGTTGTTGGTTTTAGTCAGGACTGCGTTCTGCCACCCATTCTGTTTCTCATTTTTATAAATGGCCTCTTGTTCACTACTTACACCAACCTACTCCGTTGCTGAATCATGCTTCTCAATTTTTATTGGATGAAAAAGGCATTTGTCTAGCAAGGTCTTATAAAGGCAGTCTAAGGTATTCCTATCTAAGATAGGATTAGATTCTAATCCCAGAGCTACTTCATGGCATAGAAGCCCACATTATGACTACATTTCAATGACGGTTGCCTGGGAGGGGGGAAGGCTGTGTTAAACTAGACAAGGACACATATAAGTTATAGTAAAAAGAAAACCATTATTTTTCTAACAGATGGCTTTAGTAATTGTACCTCTCGTTGTATAAGTGCGACCAGGTTACGCTAGGGGGAAGGCCATGTTAAACGAGACAAAGGCATGTATAAGTTATAGTAAAAAGAATTCCATTATTTTTCTAACAGATGGCTTTAGTAATCTGTATCTTGCGTTGTATAAGTGCGATCAGGTTACGCTAGATGGCCTAAGAAACATACAATTTTGAACTAAAAAAAAACTTTTTAGACAGTTTTGTGATTGCTTGACTCAGATTTGTTTCAGCGCGTGTCAAATATAGATACCAACAAAGAGAAAATGCGACATATTTTACAATTCTTCGATAAAGGCGAAAACGCAAGCTAGACGGCTAAAAACGTGAATAGTGTTTATGGACCTGATACTGTAACAGCTACTCAATTGCACTTTTAGCTTCGGCGATTCCATTCCGGTAATTTTGATGTCAAATATGCACCACGTCCTGGAAGAGCTAATGTCGAAAATGTCCATAAAATCATTTTCCGATTGCCCAGGAGCTAAACATTGAAAAAAAAAGTCCATTTGGAACGACTTGAATATAAAAGAAGCTCGATGTTATGGGTGCCGCACGAGTTAAAAAAAACCTCATGGATCAAATTTCTATCTGCAAATCGCCTCTGAATAGCAACAAAATCGACATTTCTAAAGTGAATGATGACTGGCTCGATTTCCCAGGGGCTAAACATTCCATAAAAAAACCGTTTGGAGCGACTTCAATAAGGCTGGATACACAAAGAAGCTCGATGTAGGGGTTCCACAGGAGTGGAATGGACCAAATGTCTATCTGCGAATCGCAGCTAAATCGACCTATTGAGCGGTGACTGGTGGCGAAAAGTGGTTCACTTACGACAGCGAAAACGCTCGTGATCGAATCAGGGTGGCCAAGCTCGGATTGACGATCAAGAACGTATTGCTGGGCGTTTAGTGGGATTGGCAGGGAATTATCTACTATGATCTATCCCTCTACAGCCAAACTCTTAATTCGGACGTGTACTATCAACAATTGAACCGTCTGAACGAAGCAATCGCTAAGAAGCGGCCAGTTTTGACCAATAGGAAAGGAATTATGTTCCACAGAGATTTCCCGTTATGTAACGAGTTATAATACACAGATGTTCGCGCCGTCGGGAGATGAACCGCAAATTGGCGATCCGTCGGATTGTCTTGTAGACCGCATATAAACCGAATTACGTGGAACAATGCCACGAATCTTCGAAGAACAGTACCCGTGATAGTATCTATACAACAGACAGAGGTCAGCTACGCGCCTTCGATTTGATGGCGACTGTAGTCCCGATGCACCTCCGTATTCCCGATCAGGCGGATCCGTCGTTTCTGTATGCTCTAAAGTAGATCGAGGGCGTGTTTAGGAGCCGAGCTTCAAACATAAGAGCTATATTCGAGCGCGGGTCTAGTTTGAGATTTATAGAAGAGAAGAAGTTGGGCCGGAGTAAAATATTTCTTGGGTCTTGTTTTGGCACTCGGTCGGCCAATACGTAAAATTACTGTAAATGCGCTTTGCAGTTCCACCAACAACTGCTTCTGGCGATGGACTGTGGGGATTATCAGGAAGAAAGTTGTCACTGTTGGAATCAACTACTATCTCCAATACGGAACTCTTGACAATGAGGTCAATTAACAGGCCACCAGCACGGTATATAAATATCGATTGTGGTCGGCCTGAAACAATTGCTATTGTAAGAAAAGGGAGAAACGAATACCTTAAGTTGGATGGACTGCTGACGGAACCTCAAGAAAAGAATCCTCCAGATAATGTAAGAACACGGTAGTTTAACTGTTGTGAACCTTTAAGTTTATTTGTCTTGATTCACTTGATTTATATAGATTGGATTGGGTTTTTATCTATGTCTCTCTAAATAAATTTACGAAGAAGTGACAGCTCATTTTAATATTATTGAATGTCAGCTGTTTGCTGACATTTCTTATTTGTGTTGTCAATGGCAACATTCAATGCGACTTCGCTGGTCGCCTCCGGTGCAGCCGTCGTGTGCTGCTCCGTTTCTAACAAGTCTAAAAAGATAACTCAGATTTCCTGAGGCGGAGCTGGCGATGTTCGACACGTGTTTATGCCACGATACATTCCCACAGACCGCTACGACGATCAATTTGAAGCCTTCTCCAGATTCCACTGGAACCGATGTACAACTTTTCTTTGTGAATGTTGTATACTATGTCTTCGTTACATTGAAGTCGACGATATTAGCCTTTCCCTACTGCGGGACCGTATCCAGATTCCGGTTCAGAGAGTCGATTTGCCTACATCTCAGCTGGTGGAACATTGTCTCGCTAATCGGCCGGTCACTCGAAAAAGAGGAAACAAGTGTACTATCATCCGCAAAATTGAACACTTTGTTATTTGTTGTCTTCAACAAATCATTTATGTGAAACAAAAACAAGGTTGGACGCAAAATAGAACCTTGATGCACTCCGGAATTAACAGAATACAGATCCGAGCACTAGCCGTCCACAACTACTCGGGTCCATCGATTTTCGGGGAAGCTCTTCGTCCAGTCGCAAAGTTGCTGGGAAAGTCCGTATGAACGAAGTTTGCACAGCAATGCCCCATGCCAGACGTGGTCTAAAGCCTAAGCCAATGCGACCGCCCCTGACTGACCATGCCCCTCAATCACAGATGTCCATATATTGGTTATAAGTGTCAAAAGGTCTGCCGTGGACCGCCTGCAACGGAATCCGTATTGACAATCATTCAGAAGTCCGTTGCACTCCAAATACTTAATTAACTCGACCGTGATGACCTTTTCTATCACCTTAGATAACCTAGACAGTAATGGTGCCGGTCGATAATTCTGTGGAACACACTTTTTTCCTTTTTTGGGATTAGCTGATCTCGAGCCACCTCCCAGCAAACTAGGTGTTGGGCACGATGCGTTTATCGTGCTGAATTTTACGATATTAACGAAACGACAACAATATTAAAAGAACGAACGAACACTTTTATGCTATAGATATTTTATACCATTTAATATAGAAACGACAAATTGTGATTTAGAATATACTAACAAAAATAGCAAACAAATTGCTTTTATATCACTACAAGAGGGAAGTCCTCCTTTACATGTATTGGTACAATATCGGTGGAATTTAATGGTAATGAAACATTTGTATATGGAGAAAAAATGGGCGGAGCAATTGCATCCACGTGGTTTTGCATGCGTTTAAAACATGAGGAAAACCGTCTGTACAAAAGTAATGACATTTTAATGATGTACTTATAAATAAGGAACAAGAATGTAAATGTCTAGACGAGAACTACAGGAAATACAAAATACAATATATAACCATGGTAAAAGACCAAAAACAATAATGCAGATAATTTATGGATAGAAATTTGAGAAAAAATATCAGCAGGACGCGACACTAGGAAACGCCCTTCGTGCATAAGATAAGCATAAGAACCGGCGACAGTTCTGGAGCACAGTTCTTAAGGACTTTTGTTTGTATTCCGTTCCTGTCGGATGCCCTCCTACAGTCCAGTCCACGTAGAATGTGTTGAGTAGTACACGGGAAGAACCTCACATCCCGCAACGATGACCGTACCGGCACGATCACAGGTAGTTCCAAACGTCCAGCATCGAGGTTTGAATTCACGCAAAATAAAGTCACGAACACATTAGCTTTATCTTTTGAATTTGTGACCAAAGTGCCGCTGCCCGTCACTAACGGGGGAAAAGAGGAGGAAGCGAAGTTACTGCTGACAGTCCTTGCCATTTACCAGAGGGGACACGAACCAGTTGGGCGCTCAAAGAGTTTATTGGTTACTCTGTCGTTGTAAACCTCCTTCGCGGTTACACGTGTTTTTGACTCTTAACAAAATTCGTTCTGTTAACCTCGGTGGGATTGTAACGCCATTGTTTAAAAGCTCTATTTTGTAGAGTAGTTCTTTTCCGCCTTATTCAAGATTCGGCTGGCATACGCGACTGGCTGGTCCTTACCGATTTCGCCATGCGACAGTACGGCACCCAGTGCTTCATTACTAGCATCCGTCAGATTAAAGGGTTTGGCAAAATCTGGATAGATTAATAATGGCGGCGAGACCAATAATCTGACGTCCTTCTTTAACAACTTTGTTAAGGGGCGTACTATCTGTGAAAAAATTAGAACAAATTTTCGATAATAATTCGCCAAGCCTAGAAACGATTGGACGTGCTTTACCGTTTTGGGAATAGGGAAATCTCTGACACTAGCTGTCGTGTCGGGATTTGGCATTGCCCCCTTTTCGGAACAAACATGTCCCAGGTATACTACCTCTCCGACGTAAATTTACACGCATTGACTTGTTTGTAACACGTGGAATCGTTATTTCTTTATGTTTTGTCGTTAAATTGTTGTTTGTTTGTTGTCATTCGAAGTTTTACGGCGAATCAATCTTTATTGTCATTGCCGTTGCCGTTTTTATTTTATTTTATCCGGCGCCAACGCCGTTTTTTATTATTTTTCTACCAAGTAGAATTTGCACAAAGTAGTTTATGCAAATTAGCTACTTGGCGATTTGTTTTCCTTTCACAGGTAGAGAGGGGAAACTTACGAAAGGGGATTAGTGGGTGTTAGGGGGGACCTGGGCGCGAGGTAGGTCCGTAACAGCGAGAATCACACCGAACGCAGAAGAAATATTGGGAGACTACCAATGCGGATTCCGTAGGAACCGGTCAACAAGCGACCAAATGTTCACAATAAGGCAACTACTGGAAAAGAAGTGGGAATACGGAGAGACGGTTCACCAACTATTCGTTGACTCCAAAAAAGCCTACGACTCAGTTGCAAAGCAATGACTCTATCATATTGTAGTTGAGCTGGGAATCCCGAAAAAATATGCCGCCCTCATTCAAATTTGCATGAACGAAAACAAAAGGCGAGTTAGAATAGAAAACTACCTCTCAGAACCATTTGAAATCCGAGTTGGACTAAAACAGGGCGATGGCCTCTCATCGTGTCTTTTTAACCTTGTCCTCGAGTATGTCATCAGAAAGGTACAAGACGACAACATGGTCGGATCATCCCTGTACAGGGTCACACAAGTGTTCGCATATGTGGATGACACCCCCGTTCTGGACGATAATCTAGAAACTGTAAGTCAAAACTGTGAAATCATCATGCAAGCGGCAGAAGAGGTGGGACTAGAAATAAATGAAGACAAAACAAATTACATGATTACATGAGAGCAGGTGGGCCTCGAGGAACACATATAAACCTCAGAGGCAAGATATTAGAAAAAGTTAAAGAATTTAAATATCTGGGAACGATACTGACGGCCAGTAACGAAATGTCGAAGGAAATTAACAAAAGACTAAACTCGGGCAACGCTAGTTGGCAGGTGGTCAGTAAACTGATGAAATCCAAATTGCTATCATGTAATATAAAGCTCCGATTGTTCTATACAGATGCGAAACATGGGTTCTCACAAAACGAGAAGAAAACAAATTCCGCGTATTCGAGAATAAAGTTTTAAGGGGTATTTTCGGTGGTAAATATGACGAGGAGGCAGGACAATGGATGAAACTCCACACCCACGAATGGGAGGAGCTATGCCGCAAACCTACAATAGTGAGAGTAATCAGGTCGCGAAGATTAAGATGGGCCGGACATGTGGCGCGAATGGGCAACGATAGCACCGTGCATAGAAGTCTTGATGGTAGACCAACGGGAAAGAGGCCGAAAGGACGGCCGCGACGGAGATGGGAGGACAATGTTAGGTTTGACCTTGAGGAGATCGGATCAGATGGTCAAGCGTGGAAGGAGAGTGCACAGGACGACGACGGAGTCGAGTCGGTGAGGTCATGAACTTCCGGGTTTCTACAGGCCAATAAATAGTAATAGTCATCATCATCGTCATCATCGGCACTACAACCGGCATCCCGTCTTGGGCTTATTTAACAAATTCCGTGCTTGTCGTCGTGTATTCGGCCCATATCCGAGGCTTGTTGAATTTTCCATAATATTTTGTTTTCCCGGGCAAGGTTATTAGCCTTGCGCCGAAAAAAAGTAATAGTATAGTATAAACTACACCACAATAAAGTTGCAGAATATACTTCCTGAACGGCTCCTCGATAGTATAGTGGTCAGTATACCCGCCTTTCACGTGGAAAACTGAGGTTCGATTCCCCGTTGGGGAGCCTCTGGCGCAAGACTAATGACCTTGCCCGGAATAAAAAAAATCATCATGGAAAATTTAACAAGCCTCAGGACTTGCTAAATAAGGCCAAGACCGCTTCCCGACTGTAGTGCCGATGATGATGATGATAGTATATAAATATAAGAAACCAGTTGCTGAAGTTCTAGGGCTTCTGGTGGAGAAGTACTATGTCAGCAAACATTTTTTGATATTCTTAGCCCTAGCATTTTCTAAAAATTCTTCGGCTCGATTTCTCTCGCATTTGTGTTTCCGTTTGAAAAATGGAGAAGTTAAAGAATTCACCAATGTTACAAGATCAAAAAAAGTCATGTAAACCAGTGGACGTTGTCAGGATTGCATTATTTTATTTTCTTCAAAAAATCACCTTATATCATCCCAATCCACTTGCTGTGTCTTAATCACCCAAAGACTAATAGCATGTCAAATATTCCCTCGACAACCCATCTGATGACAGTTTTGTTATTACATAACAACATGTACATCTCTTTCTGCCGTAAACTGTTATTCTGCCAATTGCTGTCGGTTCATAAATGACCATCGATCGGATAATTATTCTCAACGTACATCACGTGCACCTGTAGTAAATTGATGGGTCATTACATAATCCAATGGTTCACAGCTACCAACTTCTCATGCAATAAAGGATACTTATTGCGGTAGGAAAACTTAAACACCTGAAACGTGGAATGGGAAATGTCCTGAATCTTACTCAAATCATCGACATTCAACACATTACCTCGTTTGCACAATCATGATAGATTCTTCCTCCTCAATGGCTAAAATACGTTCATTTGAAGAGGACATTGTTAAACACCTATTAAACCGGCAACTCGAGGCCTGCATTTATACCTAACTCAACGCAGACTCGTACGCATTTCAGGCATTACATAACACCGTAAATATACGCACCAACTTGTTCCACATAGTTTCGCGACATTCAAGTTAAATTGACGATCATAGTGCCTCTATAAAGACATAGATATCAGCACATCGGTGACGAAACTTGCGGAAATTGTTGACATAATATCCCCATCGTTTATTGCAACTTTACAGCTAACACTTACTGAGCCAACAAACCCTTGGTGCTATGCAAATTATCGCCAGGATGCAAAACCTGACTGTTGCAATCTGTATTTGGGGTCAATGGACACACAGTTTACAGGTGGGGAGGCAGCAAATACCTCGTGTGGAATCACAGGCGTCTTTATTGGAACGCGGACAAATTTTCCGCATCAGTGAAATTCGACAATTTCACTTGACACGGTTATGGAAAAGGCTCGCGAAGATGACGACGCTGGTATGTGGGACACGCATGTTGCACACTATGAAGTATGCCAATCGGGTGCGGGGTGTGTTTCTTCTGTAATAAGCACGCATCCGAGTCGAAGGAAGTGGATGCAATGCTAAATATTCACCACCGATCTTGTGCGCCAGGTGAAATTGATGGATGAGACCTGTTGCAATTAGGTCACCTGACTGTCAGGTGGATCTTTCGGGATTTTGATACACTAAATTGCTATTTACTTTGTCTTCATTCGTTGGACACTGGAAGCAGGATTTTTGTGGCACCAAACATTTACCTACATACATACTTTTCTTGTGTTCTATGCCCTAATTTATATGAGTGGTTCGGATTTATTGGCTAACAGAGTTTTGGTCGGATGTTTTTGTTCTCAGGTCGCAAAGCTTTTCGACTTGTTACGTTAACCTATACCTTATGCATAAAGTTTTTTTTTGTAAGAATTCTTTATTTCAAAATCCTGTGTTACTAATCAAGTAAACTAATACAAGCGTATCCGATTCTATTTTTAAAAGCGGATTTCCATAAACTCTTTGTTGGTGTCGTAGCTGATTTCCTTTAATTTCTCAATAATTATGACGGCTCTATATAATTTCTTATTTTTGAGAGATTTTAGGAGGCGCTTCATATTGGTGTCTAAATTTTCCGTCTATTTGTTTCAATTGTGGTGTTGAAACTTCGATTTGCGGAATGCCAACCCTGAATATCGGCAGCAGTGTTATATATATCTCGGAAAGTGTTGATCAAGTAAATTTAGACTTGTATTCCATGGAAAAGTGATATTTTGTATTTAAAAAATTCTTTGCTCGATTCGGTTGTCAATTACAGGGTGTCAAATATACAGGACGAAAATACAAGCCAGACAGCTGAAATTGTAAATAGTGTTTATGGTCGGTATATTATCATAAACCCCTAAGCGCTATTTTAATTTCCTCGATCTCGTTTCGTAAGGTTGATGCTAAACATGCACCTTGTGCACGTAGGTCCGTCGTTGAAAATATCGATAAACTCATGGAAGCGTTCAAAGTATACGTCGGACGGTTTTATGGTGTGTCGCTAACACGAAAGTAAGATCATTGAGTGGCAATTTAACCATTGGTGCGCGGCACCGTTTTAAACGTTACCTCCCAGCAGTTCGACCAAACTCTGTCGCGAAAACATACCTCCTGGAACGTGTAATAATATAATACAACTTTGTATCCAAGTAAGGCATGCTAATAAAATTCGGTTTATATGAATTTGTGAAAATTTAGGAACACGCATTTACAAAAAAAGATCAACATTTTCTTCTTATAATTTCCGAAAATATGGTAAATTGTGAATCAATTCGCAATATGTCTAGCATGTTTTACAATAATATGTTGTTAGGGGTCTGTGGGGGTTCTCTATACCACATGGAGAACCAACCCACAATTCCATACCCTATTTCGACCGCTTTCAGCGCGTCATTTCTACCCATTCCCCTTATAAGCTATTCCACCTGTAAATCATGTTAAACGGACGCATAGCTAAACTCATTATCCTATGTAGATAGTGCATAATTGAGTTTAGCTACATTTTTGCCACACGGGAACTCCATTTTTGCTAGCCAATGAGATTTCCATCGAAAATCACCTGTCGGTTAGCAACAACAAGTTGTAGCAAACTACGCCGTCGCATCATAGCGAAACCGCTGGGGAATTTATCAAAATATCTAATTAGTTTTCATGATAAATTACCCTAGCCAATTTGGCGTCACTTCGGCTTTTCTTCAGACACTTCATTCGCTGGGGATCAATGCTCTCTTTTCACAGGTGAATAGCACCAGCATAATTTTCCTCTCCTTCACAGTTCTGTCTTCGTACCGATCAATGTGCTCTGAGATCACCAAATTCACCAAATTGGGTCAATGGGTTATCCTCAAAGTACATTGATTCATGCACACACAACCAAATCCACCCCGATGCCACAGTACATCGTGTTTCTGTTCTCTCATTCTCCCGCTTTCTTCGATCATCAATTTACCGATGTAATCCACCACACATCGACGAACGTGGCAATGAGAGAGCAGAAGTATTTTCTCTTTTGGTTGCCAAGTGTGAAAATTAAATTACCCAACTTCATCCCTTTCCCAAACAGTCGATTTACAGCCATCGTCGGAGTAAGACGTACCCAACTACCGCAGCGTGTGCATGCTGGTGCACACGCTCGCACGCGAATTGTCCCATTACCCAATCGAAAAAGAATTACTGATTCGTAAACGACGTTTGTACTCTGAAATAAAAAAGAGCTACGCGAAAGATACCACGGCTACTACACAAATGTTACCATCAGTTCTCTGCTGAAATCGGATTTTCATAATGTGCAGCGCTGTTAAAATAGCCAAACTCAATTCGGTTTCCTTTAGCCAGTTCGTGTCGGATAAAATGAAATGAAACAACAACAAAAAAAATAATATCTCAACGAAAAGCAAAAAGACTGTCTGCTGTCGTGTTTCCGCCCATTGCGATTATAAAATGCTCAATGAAAGTGCTTAGGGTTTGTTTATCTTTACAAATAAAGTGAAACTCCTTTTTTTTTTAATGTTTTGTACCAGTGCCTTTTATTGAACTAGGAATCCGAGCAACATCGTAGGGAAGGAAGTGAACCGCGCGCCCGTGTCTGGCGCAAATACTTCTTACCCCCCACAGGTCACCACTTTAAATTAACTTTATTGCTTGTTTCTTATCAATATACACAGTTTCATTTGGACCGCGGTCACTAGAGAAATTGGTGTTTATTTATTTAGTGGGGAAATATACAGATTAAAGATTAACAATACGACAAAGTTTATTGATATTAACTGGACCACGATGGGAATATTCGGTGTCTGTGACACTTTTTGGCCAACGTACTCAACACTACAACCACAACTCCGGGGTATTTTCGCGTCACCGTGCGCGCCAGTGAGCAGGAGCGGCATGACCATTGTGGTCAGCGGATGGAATTCGACTCAGCGATAATCATCTCGTGCAGAGATGATTCGCTTAGTAAGGGAAATATTTGTGTGCAATTCCCCTTCACTAGGGAAAAGAATTTCCTACCACAAGAGAAAAGTAAAGTCTCTCTTGGTAGAACAGACAACCAGATCTCGTAATGGGGATCATGGTGGTATGTGTGAGATCGTTCAATCTGTGTTGTTTACACGTGCTCGATGGCAATGGCTAAACGAAGCAGACAGGCGGTAAAGACAAAAGGGAGAAATGACCAAATGCGCCGTTGGTAATGCGGGTCATTGTTTACGCGATGCGTCGTCGCTATTATCGACGTTGGGAAAAAAGGTGCTAATGGGATTGGTGGCCGAACGAATCCCTTGCATGCCTTTGTATATGCCGGGTAATTAGTTGCGGCAGGGAAAGAAATTGAAGATTGTTTGTTAGTGGGAAAACAAACGATGTGTTGAATCCTATGCATGTTTACATGCGTAGAAATATGGTTTATGGCATCTGTAAAAACAAGCTGCCCGACATAGGATTTTAACACAGACAAAGGGTGCCGACTGGCTTGGGATTCATGATGCCATATGCACTTTAAAGTTATTTCTAGGAATTTTAGATAATGCGTTGTATGCATTAAATGTCCTTGTAAAAGGAAATGTCTTCAGGTGCCAAGAGATGGGTGTATTTGTTTTGGTCCCTTGGGTGTAGGTCGCCAGCCAATGTGTTTGTCTGGTGATTTTTGATACACATGATGAAGCTGGGATAAGCCAACTCAAGGGTAAGGTTTCCTGATTATGCGGTTGTATTATACATGAACCGATGAATTTTCTTTCAGGAAATGTATGATAAGCTTGGAGAGAACTCTTATAAGGGATTTTAAATGCGAAGTTATGCATGCAGGCAAGAATTCTCTTTTCCGGGGGCTTTTTTGATTACAACTTTGTTCTCTTTAATGCGTGAAGCATATAAGATGCTAATGCTATTGCATTAGCGAAAGCTTATGCAGACTGGGTGAACGTTATGGGGGTTTTTTAGGAAAGCGAACCGTGGGGTTTGGCGGAACCGCCACAAACCCACACGTTCATGGCGCCACTAACTCGGCTATCCCACCGTTCTCTGTGATTCAATTCTTTCAAGCTCACTATAACATTATTCACCCAACTCCATCCCGCCATTGACACCTGTATTTTCCTGTTGATCTTCTGACAGGAATTCTACGAACATGCTACCCGTTCTGTCACTCAAAGCTAGGTCGGACCCATTGTCTATAAATTGCGCTTGCATGGCCAACTGTCAATCCTTGGCATTGGGAATTCGAACCTTTCTTGGAAGCATTTATTCCAAGTAGCGACTATTGAAACAAGATGCTTACGATTTCTAAAGCGAAAAATCATCACCCTCTTGGGTTTTCCCATTATTTGCAAAGCATATTGTCACAAGCTTAAATTTGGTCTGGCATTAAAAATAGCAATGCACGTGTCAGATGGTAGTAAAACTCACTGGCACCATGCATACGTTCAATTCTCTTATTAGAACATAGTCGAATGTATACTACACATACGTGCCGTCCAACACAACCACTAATTTGCCACTATTTCCTGTGAACGCGGTCGTAATGTGTGTAAAGTAAACGCAAGGCAGCATAATCATAATGTGTTGGCTTGTGGTCTTTCTGAACTTGTTGGAGTCAGTAAACTTTTTTTATGACACTGATTAAGGAGCTGCAGTGGCTACCAACTTCTATAAAATCTACTTTCAAGCATCTAATCAAAATTTATTTGATTGACACAAATCCGGAATGCACTGCACCAAGAAGGAAAAAACAAAACAGATACACGTATTTGTATCGTTTCTTCCATTTCGAAACGATATGTTGTTTTAAGCATTTTGTAATTCTATTTTCGGGTCGTTAGATGTACTTAAGAATAGCAGATCAAGTAGGCGAACCACTTTTGCTTTTTAGAATCCCTAAAATAATCATTACAAATCAGAGATTGGTTTTTGTACACTTAATAATAGGATATTGTTTATCTTATATTTTAATCAGAAATTTCTAGAGAACATGTATCGAATTTCCGTCATGAGGCTCCCTTCCGTTCTCTCTTCCCCTGCATCGTAAAAGCAAATTAATTATTTATTTAAAATAGGAATAAAATTGGGAATGGTAATGTAGGCTAATGGATACAACTCCTATCATAATTAACAGTACCCCACTAGGCAGTTAATGTAAAGTATCTAAAAGTGATAAAAATTTATAGTTAGCCGATTCATTCAATCCACGAGATTCGTGTCTACACATAAATGGTGAACTCTCATCTGTGATATTGAAACAGCTAATACAAATAAATCCTCATCGAATCTCTATTGAACTTATTTTAATCCACTTCAAGCCGAGTTTGCAAAAATCACTTCTGTTATTGAACATATCCGTGTGTTTGTTAAGGTTGACTTCCAACCTGTTTCACTAGCCGTTTTACTGAAACACTATCTCTAACTCGTCGCTTAATCAAATGGAGTAGCTCCATCGAGCCGTGTTGTCTTACGCGCCTTCCCCTCTGATAATAACCGCAATTTATCAATAAATATTAAATTTAATTATGCGTTAAACCTGTATATGACAAAACGCATGTGTCCCTCTGCGAATGGGCATTCTCGTGGATCCGGTAATTTTGAAAATAGTTCAACTGCATGAGGAGTTTCTGAATTCCATCATGAGTAAGATATTAGACGTGTTATTTAGACGGGCTATAATGTAGAAGAGATAAAAATAATATAATCGGCACATTTGTGTCAAGAATTTTTGAAAAATCATTTTGTGTAGACATTCCTCAAGCGAATAGACAAGAAAATTGTCTTGTCTCATGTTCGAATGCCATTTGGATTCGACAAACGGTTTTAAAGTGAATCGGAAACGAATTTTTGGAATAGGTGAACATAAGATACCCGAAAAATTACCATCATGATCCACATCCGTTTAGTATCCGAGATAGCGATAAATATACTCATCTCTAATCGAATTCAAAGTTACGGCTTATGGTTTTGACTTAGATTAGATTTTACGAAATATTTCTCGTACAGGAATCCAGATGCTAAAATATGCTCTTGAGTGAATATTAAGCTTTCTCGCTTAACACTAAATTTTATGTGCAGCTGTAACACAAGAATTTCGGATAGCAAGGCATTAAACTGCACAATCGTGTGAGTTACAAGTATTGCTGGAATATTCTACCTTAATTACATTAGAATTCTCACAATAGGCAATAGTTGCATTTTATTTATTTTAATTTTTTTTCTTACAAGAAACATAAATAAATTTGAAACACCATACCAGGCTTAAGTTATTAGATGAAATCATAGATATCTAATAATTTAAGTAATCATAATAATAAAAATAATATTATTTCTCTTGTACTCTAATTTAAATTTTACACGGCCATTTTTTTTTCTTTTTTTTTACACTAACGCACTCACAAAAGCGGATTTTGAAGTACCCTTAAATGTCAAAGCACAGTGCGAGTAAGTGGAGAGGAAGTGGCTAAAGAAAAGAGGTATCGACGTACATTGGCCTTGAATGTCTTGACATTTCAACGACGAGCAAACACATGATCAGGTAGAGCATTCCACATCCATGTGGTTCGGCTAAAGAATGACTATATTAATTTGTGCGCCTGAAGTTGACCTTCAACATGAAGTGATGCGCATTGACGGAATGACGGGTATCGCCGGGAAATGTCTGAACGGGCGAAACACATTCAGCAAGTTCAGTTGAGCGACGACCGTGATAATACCTATAGAAGAGAGATAGGCGTGATATGTTGCGCCTATGTTCTAATATGGGAAATATACGACTTACAGCTGGGTCCCCAATGAGTTTCGTTGCTCGGTTTTGCATGATGTTGAGCACGCGTAGCGCAGTTTTGGATGCACCTGACCAAATATGGGAGTTGAACTCCATTTTGGAACGAACATACGCCTTGTGAATAGTGATTACGTTGGACGGAGTGAAGTATCTTTTGCATATCCTAACGAACCCCATACGTTTGGCTGCACTTTTCGCAGCTTAAAATGTGTGGTGATTCCAATTAAGAATCGAATCAGTTCGGGCGCCGAGGATTGATAGTTCTTTGGGTTCGTCGATACAAGTGCTATTCATCGACAGTATATTTACTTTGGGGTTCGCTTTTGACCACAAGAGACAGCACTGAGTTTTCAATTCTACTCGTTTAGATAATTCCCATTGATATATCTTGTTGTTGGGGGTGGTGGGAGCGAATATACAGGGCAAAGTCTCTGATTGCTTCCAACCCGGCGAGGCCCAGGATGATCCGTGTCCCTGTTCAATCCAAGTTGTCATGCAGTCTTCAAGTGGCACCCCTGGATAGCTACTTTGGCACCCGCCAAGTAGTGAACCAATGCATGCCACGACATCCGATCTAATAATAGAATAACCGAATCCGGGCATGGGTTAACATCGGAGTCTCCAAAGCAAACCTCCGATCACGAAACGGATGTGAAGAAATCTCGCATATCGTCCCAGTTAGCAGCCCTGTAGCGATTCTAACAGATACACACATATGTTGTTTTGTTTATGATATGTGCTTGTTATTTTTTTAACTTAAAATTATTTATAAATTAAACTCAGAAATTGCTTATTATAATTTGTTCGAATGGCTAAAGCAACACAGATAATTATCGTTCGATTTTTTCTTTCATGTGTTTCATTATCACTTTTGGAAAAGTTTCCGAAAAGAGAGGAAACTGCGTTCTAAAATCCTTTTTTTATTGAGAATCTAAAATTAATGAAATCACTTGTATGTGCGCAAGAGAAATGATATGTTATAACGCGGAATACAAAACTGTATTCGACTTTAACACGTGATGAAGCAACACTCGACTGTACTCCGCGGGGGAAGAAAAACTGATTCTACTCCGCGAAGGATGAAACTTGACTGTTGGTTCTATCCACACGATCAACCAATCTCGATCGTACACTCATCCGCATTCTCTCATTTCTCCGCTCATCGAGGTGAATAAACTCTTGCGAATTTACCCAGCAGTCAATGGACTTAGAGAGGATGGAGGACTGAAACAGAGAGTGTGATAATCTCGGGGTTGGTTTGCTTTCTATGCAACGAAAGCAAAACCGATGGTGACCGCATGGCTCAGTTTGATATTGTATTGATCTCAAAGTGCAATGCACTCCGAGAAGGGGAAATTGGGTGGAATGAAAAGTATATTTCTTATACTCTTCACCTGGCTCTGAGGTTATTGATCCCCAGCGAATAGTGGTGTCTGGGGGAGGTTGAAGGACGCTGCGTTGGCTTGGGATAATATCAGCGTGGGAACAAAACTAAAAGAATCTGATATTACCTAAGCGGTTTCGCTATATAGCAACAGCATCGCTTGCCCAGACTTTGCTGTTGCTAACCAAATATAAGATTTTTGATTTCCGGTAGAAATCTCATGTGATCAATGAATATTGATGCCATATGGCATAAAAGGGCTGAATTCACTTATGCATTATCTGCATAGAAGAATGAATTCAGTTATGCGTCCTTTTGGTAGATACTTTTGCAGGTGAAATTGGCCGACGGAAGGGATTGGGGTTGAGGTGGTGCGCGGTTAGCGGGCGAAATTGGGTTGTAATTGTGGTGTGGTTCTCCGCGTAATATAGAAAACCCCCACAGAACCACATATATTCTTGGGTTTGACCCTCCGTGGAATAAAGGTTCACATGCCAAGTAGAATCGTGTCTGTCAATTTGTCCGCTATAGCGTATCCGAGTTAGCATCGTCGTTGAGGAAAATGACGGCCAATTTAATCTCCCAAAAATATCGTTCAGACCTTCCGAGTGGGCTATCTCGTAGAACTATACTGTTCTTTTGTGAGTTAACGTTGCTGTTGGTGAGAGCAAACTTATCTGACACCACACAGTGGTCTGAAGTGCCTAAGGGCGAAGAAACTTCAATGAGTCATGTTCATTTTGTGTGGCGCCCCCAATTGAAAAATCAGCCCATCAGTAAGTGAACTGGCCACCACCCCGCTTAATACTTACCTTACTCAGCTCTCAGCTTCCCATTTTGTCATTTCGTCAAATATGTACAAATTCTCGCCTCTTTGCTATATATGGCGAACACCTGTACTATTAAGAATAAGGGTGAATAGTGCATATACATGTATGTAATGATTTTTCCGTTGAAGGACGTGTGATTTCATCATCATCATCCGCACTACAACCGGGAACCGGTTTTGGCCTTATTTAGCAAGTCCTGTAGCTTGTTAAATTTGTCCATAATGATTTGTCTTTTCCGGGCAAGGTCATTAGTCTTGCGCTAGAGGCTCCCCGATGGGGAATCGAACCCCGGTCTCCCGCGTGACAGGTGGGTATACTAACCACTATACTATCGAGGAGCCAGGACGTGTGATTTAGTTTTGCTAATAATCCGAACCGAGTATTTATACCGTAGAGGTTTCTGCGCCACTGGGAAACTCAGATCACTGCTTGGTATCTGCCGCGCAAGCACTTGCATATCAAGCGAATAACCGGCCTAGGCAGCTTCGCCATGTATGGAAGTATGGGGCTGCTAACTGGGACGATATGCGAGATTTCTTCGCATCCTTTCCATGGTCCGAGGTTTGCTTCGGAGACTCCAATGTTACCGCTTGCACGGAGTCGGTATCAGAGATTATTCTTCTGGGGATGGAGATGTATATTCCACATTCCATCAAACGAAGTTCATCTGATAAACCTTGGTTTGACAAAAAATGCGAGCTGATTACAGCAGCAAAAAACAGAACTTTTAAGCAATGGCGCTCCAACCCCACCGATGTTAACGGAACGAATTTGGTTAGAATCAGAAACGCGTGCAACCAGCCGATTGATACCGCGAAGAAAGCTCACAACGACAGGATGATCAATAAGCTCCTTCGGTGCCCAACTGGTTCGCGCTCCTTCTGGTCAATGGCAAAAGCTGTCAGCGGTAACTTCACAACCTCCTCTTTCTCTCCGTTGGTGACAGACAGCGGGACGTTAGTCACGAATTCAAAGGATAAAGCTAATGTGTTCGCGAATTTATTTTCCGCGAATTCAAACCTCGATCCCCTTTTGGAGCCACCTGTGATCTCGGCGGTACAGTGTTCGATGCGGGATGTGAGATTTCGTCCTCGCACTATTCAACGCATTTTACGTCAACTGGATTGTAGGAAGGCAACCGGCCCGGACGGAATACGAGCAATAGTCTGTAAGAACTGTGCTCCAGAACTATCGCCGGTTCTTGGCAGACTCTTCCGCTTATCTTATGCACAGAGGACATTTCCTGCCTGCTGGAAAATCGCTCGAGTTCAGCCAATCTCAAAGACGGGTAAAAAGTGTCTTCCACAAAATTACCGTCCGATAGCATTACTGTCTATTTTATCTAAGGTAATGGAAAAAGTCATCAATACAGAGTTAGTTAAGTATTTGCAGTGCAACGGACTTTTGAATGGTCGTCAATACGGATTCTGTGGCAGGCGGTCCACGGGAGACCTTTTGACACTTATAACCGATATATGGACATCTGCGATTGAACGGCATGGTGAGTCCAGGGCGGTCGCATTGGATATCTCCAAGGCTTTTGACCGCGTCTGGCACGGGCCATTGCTGAGCAAATTTCGTTCATATAGAATTTCCCAACAGCTTTGCAACAGGACGAAGAGCTTCCTCGAGAATCGATGGATCCGGGTTGTTGTGGACGGCGAGTGTTCGGATCTGTATCCTGTTAATTTGGGGGTGCCCCAAGGTTCTATTTTGGCTCCAACCTTGTTTTTGCTTCACATAAATTATTTGTTGGAGACAACGGATAACAGGGTGTTCAGTTTTACGGATGATAGTACGCTTGTTTCCTCCTTTTCGAGTGATCGGCCGATTGGTGCATCTGCGTTGCATCAGCTGAGATGTAGACAGATTGAGTCTCTGAATTAGGATCTAGATAGGGTCCTGCAGTGGGGAAGGGCGAATTTCGTCGACTTCAATGCAACGAAGACACAATATACAACATTCACAAAGAAAAGTGGATCATCGGTTCCACAGCTGATGATGAATGGCCGGGCCCTCGAGGCTGGGGAAAGTTTGAAATTGCTCGGTGTCACGGTCTGTGGGAATGTACCACGTGTCGAGTATCGCAAGGTCAGCCTCAGGAAAACTGAGCTATCTTTTTAGAGCCAAAAAATATTTTACTCCGGCCCAACTTCTTCTCCTATATAAATTCCAAATTATACCCGCGCTCGAATATTGCTCTCATATTTGGAGCTCGGCTCCTAAACATACCCTCGACCTACTTGAGAGCATACAAAGACGAGCGATCCGCCTGATCGGCGACTTGGCGCTGACGTCGGGACTGCAGTCGCTATCACATCGAAGACGCGTAGCCGACCTCTGTCTGTTTTACAGATATTATCACGGGTGCTGTACTTCGGAGATTCTTGGTATTGTTCCACGCAATTCGGCTTATATGCGCTCCACAAGACAATCTGACGGATCGCACCCGTTTGTGGTTCATCTCCCTACGGTTTGAACATCCCTGCATCAGAACTCGTTCCGTTACCGAGCGGGGAAGCTGTGGAACTCCCTTCCCATACGAGTGTTCCCGGAGCGTTACAACCTGCAACTGTTCAAAAAGAACTGCAACAGTTCGCCTCTCCCGAGAGAAGTCTAATAAAAAAATAAAAAAAATGGAAAGCAAACTGTCAATTGTGATGTATGTAATATATATTATAGTCGTTGGCCTTGAATCTGAAATAGAGGATTCGGCGAAATGGCAAGCGGTTGGAGAATGTACATAACAATCCAATCATGTACAATGCATTTGACTATTCACGAATTAATTCCCAAGTTGGTATTTTCATTATGGCGCAAGGCTAATAACCTTCCCCGGAAAAACAAATTATTATGGAAAATTTAACAAGCCTTGGGACTTGCTAAATTAGGCCAACACCAGATCCCGGTTGTAGTGCCGATGATGATGACGATGTGGTATTTTAATTATTTTTCACGGATATTTCCATGTATCACTAGCACAATATCGATAATTTAATCCTCAAAGCCGAATATCATAGCAATTGACATGACAAATCTTACACAAATCTGATAAGTTAATGATTCGTTTCCAGTTTCTTCCTTGGTTTGACTCCCCGACACTATAGATCTATTTTACGTCTCCAAATATTTTTTCGCGATAACCTTCAATCAAGCTACATCAATCATTGACTACACACCACTTCACTTTATACTTCAGACGTATGGAGAAACAGATAATCATTCTCCAGCCGAAGTGCACGACTGCGGAATGTTTTTCTACTTATCAGGCTCTCGTCATAGTTTGTTTTCAGATTTAAAAGCACCTCAAAGCTTCTTTGTGCGATCGTTTTTAGGTAAAACAAAATATTGTCATCTTCGACTGAATTCCGTTCCGTTTTGTATTCTTTTAGACCTACCGCTATGATCTCTGTTGTCGTCGCTAACAAGTGATTAATGCGAATTTCTCTTTGAATGATGCGAAACAATTTTATTTAACGACCTTCATCAGAACAAATTAATGAAATCCCATAAACACTCGATAGGTTGTCCTCTCGAAATGTAGAACGTTTTCCTGTCCAAGAGTTTGCCTCTACAAGATAAATGTTGTACTAAGTCGCCCCAGCCCCCCTCAGTTTCAAGCATGTGTTTACCAGTTCCGACGCTACGACCAGTTCCATTATTTAATTAAGACCACCAATTGCTGGAGGTATTTTCTTTCTCTGGGAGTGTGACAAATGTGTTATTGATCATCTACCGAGGAGAGTCGAAGATACTTAATGCAGAGCTCCTATCTTCTATGTTCTATGTTCTTTTTAGGTAGGTGTTTGACGACATACGACGTTCCAGACGATTGATACTCGCTATGTGTTCCACGTATCTCTGCATAACTAAAGATGATGCAACAGATGAACACGAATGACTAGGTGCAACAAGAGGGGGAATGACCTATTTTCATTTTATAAAAGTGTCACAATCACAAATCATGTAATAAATGAAAGACCACCTCCGATGTAATAGAGAGAAATTCCAATTCTTCATCTCCCGGCTCCGACTACAGGGTAAGAGTTGCGTTAATGAATGAGAGCATTCTTGAGAGTGGGAAACGATGCCGATTAGATTATTTGAATAGCTTTCCAAATGAACCGCTCAAACGGGTTAGAACCAACGCTGAAGTGTATCTTCATTCACGATGGGGTTTGGTCTTCATTGATGTGGAACTTAAGATTATCGGGATCTGTGCATCTGTTGTATAGTAGCTTGTTTAATTGTTGTACAGTGTTCTCATCTATACTCATGAACAACAACCGCAACCGGCTCACAGAGGCTCGAATATCTCATAAGCTGATGTTTAATTAAGTGTAACCAAGTGCAAAGAACTTTCAACGCATACAAGGGAACGCAGTTCATGTTGATTGGGTAAGAGTGCATACAAACAATGTTTGAGTAGGCAACTGGAAGTTTGGTAATGAATAAACAAGTGAGAATATAAAATGAAAGGAGATATTTTTGTGTACGTTCCTAGTTAAATAGTGGGTGCTAACTAATTATGTTAATTGCCGAATATGATGGTAACATTTTCACCTCCAAGTGCCAACCATTTTGTTCTTTAAGTGGAGCTCAGGTCTACGATACTAAACCATGAAGAAACAGCACTTTCACTGTTTAAACCGTTTGAAAGTAGATGAAAACGCTTAGGCATGCGGGTTGTGATTACCTGCCTAATGTAGATTATTAATAGAATACATATAATAACAACCAAAGTTGTGAATATTGTTCAAAATTCCTCAACCTTAGGTTTCGTCGCCTTCGTTAGAGGACGTATCAAAGTACTCGCTTACTTACAGTTTTTGTTTAAATCTTTCTCGACGGTATTAACCATAAGTGACGACTAGCTGAAGGTAAATATATTTTTGTCAACTTAATCCGGTAAACTGCGATTACCCTACTTGCACTTTTAATCATTACTGTTCAAGCATGCGTGAGCGACTGGAGCTAAAAGTGTGTCTTCCTACTCTTTAATGAAGAAATTGAATTATGATCAGGATCCCGTGTTGTAAAAGCAAATCGTTCTTTCGGCGGGAGATTTAAAAACGTCTGGGGTGTAAATACCCCCAGTTTACCGGTTTAGGGTTAATTGCTGTTGCCATGGGCAGGTCCACCCTATAAACTTAATTTTAACAAAATTTTAATAATACCAGTCGTTTTAGTTAAACAAAACGAATATATATTGTTACGTTTTTACTTCGCACACGACCGATAAACTATGTCCAGTTTAAACTATCCGTTCTTTTTACGCGAGTTCGACCACTGGATCGCAAGAGTGCTTCAATGTTTAGGGACAACCTTTTCTTTTGCTCCGTTAAATTCCTGAATCAATCGTCTCCTGTAGCTCTCCTTTTTCTTGGTTCTTGCACGTCCTCTCACGTGGTTCCGTCTCTTTCTGACGTTTTTGCCAGTTTCGTGTATTCTCCAGTATTCCTCTAGATGGCTCCAGAATCGGTGTGTTGATGTCGTATTAGTTGGATTAAGGCTCGGTGCGACGCCACGAGGTCACGCTAACGGTTGACAAGTGTGTCGGTTTTGAATTTGTGACACTACCCCCACTTAAGTCTGATCGTCCCGATCAGACTCCAAATTCCATGATCCCAATGGGGATAGTCTCTCTATATGCACAACTTTTATCTTCCCTTGCCTCTTCCCTATGCGATACACCACATCGTTTAGTCGCTTTAAGACTTTATATGGGCTTTCCCACGATGTCTGCAGTTTTGGGGACAGACCCTTCCCCCGTTGGGGGTTGTATAGTAGTACTAAATCGCCTTCTTGGAATCCCTCGGAATTCATGGCTCGATCATACCGATCCTTCATTTTGTTGCTCATCAACCGCGTCCGTTGCCTCACGAGACGGTGTATTTCGTCCATCTCGGATTGGAGCACCTCCCAATAGCTGCCTCCGGCTTTAATAGTGGCACCGTTGCTACCGAATTTCAGGTCCGATGGGAGCCTCAGGTCTGTACCAAAGATGATGTGTGCAGGTGGGTGTCCGGTAGTGTCGTGTACTGCTGATCGGTATGCCATTAAAAACATTTGGATGTGCTTGTCCCAATCACGCTGATATTTGTCGACAACTTTTCGCAAATATTCCTCGAGCGTACGGTTGAACCTCTCAACCATTCCGTCCGACTGCGGGTGCAGAGCTGTCGTCCGTGTCTTTTTGATGCCCAGCAATGAGCACATTTCTTGGAAGACAGCAGACTCGAAATTCCTCCCTTGATCCGAATGTAACTCGATCGGTACTCCAAATCGCGTGACCCAATTTTCCACGAAAGCTTCGGCTACAGTTTTAGCCTCCTGGTTTGGTATCGTATACACTTCTGGCCACTTACTGAAATAGTCCATCACCACGAGTACATATTTGTTGCCGGAGTCACTAGTAGGGAAAGGGCCAGCTACATCCACTGCGACGCGCTCAAATGGCGCTCCGGCATTATACTGCTGTAACTTCCCTCTGCTTTTGACTTTTGGGCACTTGGCTGCCATACATTGTGTGCAGTTTTTAATCCAGTTAGCAACTGAATTCCGGCCATTCACCCAGTAAAATCGTTGTTTTATTTTCTCCAGGGTTTTTGCAACGCCGATGTGTCCTCCGCTTGGTCCATTATGGAATTCTTCCAACACGGCTGCTATCCTTGATTTTGGTAGGACAATTAAGTCGGAGGTGTATCTACCATCATTGCTTTCCCATTGGCGAGGTAATACTCCGTCTATTAATTTCAGGCTGTCCCATTGCGCCCAATACGCCTTGGCCACTGGACTTTCCGATGACATTCCTTCCTTTGCTGGTCTTTCATTCAATTCTTTTGCTTTCAGGATTTTGACCAAATCGGCATCGTCCAGTTGGCTTTTTCTCATAGCACTGGAGTCCCATTCTGCATCAGGTCCGAGACTCAATAAGCGGATGTCGACTATCCCTTCACATCGTTCAGTCCTTGAGCAATGTTTACACTCCACTGCACATTGGCGTCGAGAGAGTGCATCGCCGTTTCCATGCTGTCCTCCTTTTCGGTGTTGTATCTCGTAGTCATAGTTCTGCAGCCTTTCTATCCAACGCGCGATTTGCCCCTCTGGATCTTTAAATCGCAGCAACCATCCGAGCGCCGCATGGCCCGTCCTCACAAGAAAATGCTGTCCGTATACGTATTTGTGGTAGTGTTTCACGCATTCCACCACTGCCAAGAGTTCGCGCCTTGTAACGCAATAGTTCCTTTCCGGCTTACCAAGAACTCTGCTGTACCCAATCACTTTTTCCTGACCGTCGACAATCTGCGCGAGTACACCTCCTATTCCATAAGCCAACATTGGGGCTGTGCACAGCAATTCCTTCAAATCGTTTAAGCCTCTTGCGACACTGGCAAATCCGGGCACGAGACGTCTGTAATACGTACAGGAAGCTTCGCACTTCGTGAACATTTGTGGGTCGAGGCCAATCTCTGACAGCATTTATTTTGCCTGCGTCTGTATTTTTGTGGCCCAAATAGGTTACTTCGGTTTTGAATAGTTCGCATTTTCTTGGATTCAGCCGCAGTTTAGCAGAAGCGACTCGCTGGAAGACCCCATCCAAGTTTTTGAGATGCTCGTCAAGAGTCCGGCCCGTGACGATAATGTCATCAAGATACACCGGGCATGTTTTCCAGTGGAGGCCCTTCAATACGTGCTCCATCAGCCGCTCAAAAGTTGCCGGCGCGTTACATAATCCAAACGGCATCACCGCAAACTGCCACAATCCGTCGCCAATGCTAAAAGCAGTCTTCTCTCGATCCGCTTTCTCGATCTCTACTTGCCAATACCCACTTTGCAGATCCAAAGTTGAGAACAATTTCGAACCAGATAGGGTATCCAGCGTATCATCTATCCGTGGCAGTGGGTAACTATCCTTTTTGGTGACATCGTTGAGCTTCCGGTAATCGACGCAGAACCGGGTACTTCCATCCTTCTTTTTAACTAGTACGACCGGCGAATTCCAAGGGCTTGTCGATGGCTCAATAACTCCACCCTTTTGCATTTCGTCTATCATCCGTTCGGCTTCTTCTCGTTTTGCCAGTGGAACTGTAGCGATTCTAACAGATACACACACAATTCACAAGCAAAAATAGTGAAGAACACCGAACGAAAAATCGAATAAGAAAAATACATCAGAACCGTATACCAAGCGATAAATAAAAATAATTCACACCAGTGGAATATAGTCGAGTTTGGAAATCAAATTCTAAACACGGTCAGTAGCCTGGTGTGTAACGCTTAGGTAAAAATTTTTTCGTGATTCGAGCTGTCATAGCGTCAGTTCGAATCACACGATCTTCTTCACTATTATTTCAAACGCTATAGAACTCTTCGTGGCGCTTGTCGAATTGGTCTGGCATCAGCGGTACCTATACGATGTTGAACGATGTCCGTTCTTCCGGTTTTACCGTCGCCGTTGGCAAATATGGCGCTATATTTTTCTAGTAGTCGTTTGGCTATTATCTTTTCCTGCCCATCTAGCTCATTTAACCAGGTATCCATCATGGTAGGCGTTTTTGTGCTCTTATTCCTGGCTTCCTGGGGAGGGTTGTCAAAGTTAACCACCGCTTCCACAGCTTGGCATTGTCCCAGCACTATACCCTTATCAAGTGTGACCGGCGAACCAAATTCATTCAGTACTCGAACTAGGATTTACTCACTCTCGCCCACCCGTACCAAGGTTCGGCCAACCAATACCTTCGTGGCAGTTTCTGATGCTTCCACTACCTACGGCTTGCCTGCTCCGCAGTCTCCCTCTACGTGTGCTCAAAGAACTGCTTCCGATTTGGGTGGAATCTGCTGACGAAAACTCACTCTCACATTCTTAATATGTGGCGCTCCATCTCCAGTGCTCAATAGTATCTCCATGTGTTCACATTTTAATATTCTCTTCTTTAGGTCAAGAGCCAGACCACTGGTCAACATAAAATCGACACCGAGTATTACATCGTCTATTATCCCAGCCACTAGGAAAGTGTGAGTCACCTCTAAAGTTCCAATCTGAACATTCGTTTTCACTTTCTCAGAAATTGCAGCCTCCTCTCCTGTAGCTGTCCGCAGTTTACAACCATTCAACGGTTCGACCTCATCTCCTACCAGGTCCGATCTAATGATGGAATGGGTTGCGCCTGTATCCAGAGTTAGGATCAGCGATCGTCCATTCACAGCTCCACTCGCGTTTAGATTATTGTTGCTCCGACTTATTTGTGAAACAGGGATTGTGGGGTAGTCCGTTACGGGAACCAGCTTTTGCCCCTTTGAGCTGGTCCTTTTTAGTTTAACGATGGGTTTTCTCCAGAAGAACCACGAGCGTTTTCTGGTCCTCGCTTTCCTCCATTCTCTTTTCCCTTGCGTGGTGCACCACAATCCCGTGAAAAGCGCCCAGCTTTTCCGCAATTATAACATTTCCCGTCGGAGCCTTTGCGTCCGGTTGACATCATTTGAGTCATAGTCTTTATGAGATCCCTCACACTTTTCTCCAGGGATTCGTTCGGTTCCACTTCCACGCGATGGACTCTATGCACTGGTTTGCTTAACAGACTTGCTGTTTCCTGTGTCAATGCGAACGACACTGTTTCCGCGAATGTCCTTTTCGGCGTAGAGTACGTTGCTCGTTTTGTATCTGCATCCTTCAAACCGTTGACGAACGCCTGGGTTTTGAGTATTTCGATTAACTCCGCGGGTGCATCTGCGTTTGCCAAGTGCGCGACCCGTTCTATCTCCATTGCATATTCTTGTAACGGCTCGTTTGCTTTTTGGTGGCGATTCATCAACTCTATCTGGAACATCTGCTTCCTATGATCGCTGCCGTAACGCCGTTCAATCGCAGCCATTATTGCGTCATAATTGCTACGATCACTTGCAGGCACAGTTTGTAGCACATCGGCGGCGGGGCCTTTCAGCGATACCACCAACGCTGCCACTCTGTCCGTCCTTGTCCAATGATTAGTTTGTGCTGTCGTCTCGAACTGTAGTTTAAAAACACTAAACGGCACAGTTCCATCAAAGGTTGGGGCCTTAAGTTTCATCGCATTGACAGTCGTAACTGGTTCGCTTGACTGTCTTTCACGCACATGAATATCCAACTCCCTAAGTTTCGATTCCAAGTGATGTAGTTCGCCTTCCATAGGGCCTGCCTCGCCCGCAACTTAGCGGCATTTCCTTCGATGTGCGCTAGTTGGTCCTTAACTTGTGAAGTGTGTTCTGCCAACTGGTTCTTCATGCACGATGACTGCTCCGTCAGCTGCTTCTCTATGCGTTCCGTCAACTGATTCTCCATGCGTGAGGACTGTTCCGCCATTTGATTTTCCATACGTGAAGACTGCTCCGCCAATTGTTGTGCCATTGCTTGCAAAAGCACGTTCATGTCGAATGCCAGAGTTGGTTGGGGTTCCATCAACTGCTCCTTGACCTCGGATGAAGGTCCCGTAGCACCTTGGTAAAACTCATAGGTTTCAACTTCAATGCCCTCGTCCTCCAGAGCCCTCCGCAATCGTGCTTGCAGTTCCGCCTTTTGTCCTGTTCCGGGCAATCGTCGAGATTCCAATTCATCCCTCAATTGAGGTATTCTTAGGTCGGCAAACTTTACCATTGTCCACGATCACTCCGCGATCCCACTTCTGACACCAATTGTTACGTTTTTACTTCGCACACGACCGTTAAACTATGTCCAGTTTAAACTATCCGTTCTTTTTACGCGAGTTCGACCACTGGATCGCAAGAGTGCTTCAATGTTCAGGGACAACCTTTTCTTTTGCTCCGTTAAATTCCTCAATCAATCGTCTCCTGTAGCTCTCCTTTTTCTTGGTTCTTGCACGTCCTCTCACGTGGTTCCGTCTCTTTCTGACGTTTTTGCCAGTTTCGTGTATTCTCCAGTATTCCTCTAGATGGCTCCAGAATCGGTGTGTTGATGTCGTATTAGTTGGCTTAAGGCTCGGTGCGACGCCATGAGGTCACGCTAACGGTTGACAAGTGTGTCGGTTTTGAATTTGTGACAATATGAAATGTCCGATCTTAGTTAGAATTTTTCCAACACTATCCTGTCATTTCGAATACAACAATAACAGTTTATAGAAATTTAACTATTGAAATTGGCGCAAAGCTTAAACAAAAAAACACAAATTATTATGGACAAAAACAAATTATTATGGACAATTTAACTAGCCTCGGGTATGGACCGGATACCGATGCAGAGACTTGCTAAATAAGGCCAAGACCGGATCCCGGTTGTAGTGCCGATGATGATGATGTATCACATGAAATGTCCGATTTTATAGTAAACATTTAAAAGTCAATATTATTTTTCCGTAAATGTTTATTTAATCAAAATAGGATCCGTTTGTATCTATGACATTCTTCCAACGTGATACAAGGTCAAATATTTCTTTTTCGTAGAAGTGCTCACTTTTTGAGGCAATGAAATCTTCAAAGGCTTTTATGATCTTTGCTCAGTTACGGAAGACTTTCTGCCGGTGAAATGAATCCAGATTGCGGAAAAGATGGTAGTCCGTTGGGGAGATGTCGGGAGAGTACAGTGGATGCGGAAGAATTTCAAATCCCAACTGCAACCGTTTTTGCACTGTGACTTGTGAGGTAAACCTGAGAAAAGTTGGCTCAAGGCTAATAACCTTGCCTGGAAAAACAAATTATTATGGACAATTTAACAAGTCTCGGATAAGGGCCGGATACCGGTAGATATACTTGCTAAATAAGGCCTAGACCGAATCCCGGTTGTAGTCCCGATGATGATGACTGTTACATAATTAAAATCGTTTAATTATCACCAAAAGAATTTTGCGGGCAGGCTCCTCTTGGCTCATTCGAGCTAGGTGTCCTGCCCACCTGAGTCTACCGAGCTTGATTTTTCTTACAACATCAGGTTCAAGGTACTTCGCGTACAACTCATGGTTGTAGCGTCTCCGGAATCGGAATTCTCCTTAAGACGTTCCTCTCGAAGGCGGGTAAAAGTTCAGAGTGCCTCTTATTTAGCACCCAGGTCTCGGATCCATACATGAGTATTGGTAAGACCATGGTCTTGTACAGTAGTAGCTTGGATGTTTTGGAAAAATTTCGGGATTTAAAGAGCCTTGATAGACCATAGCAGGCTTTGTTGGATTTAATCAGCCGTTCGCGTATTTCTTCTTCCATATTGTTATCTGCTGCTACTATTCACCCAAGGTAGTTAAAGGATTGCACTACTTCAAATTCGTGCTCCAATACCCTGATAGTTTGACCAACGTTAGTTCTTCCCTTCGCAGAAGTTGCCACCATGTATTTAATTTTTCCCTCATTAATGTGCAGTCCCAGTTTTTGTGCCGCCTGCTCCATCTGAATGAAGGAGTCCGTATGGCATCTACCGATGATGTCGATATCATTTGCGTAGGCAAATATCTGACTGGACTTGGTGGTAATAGTCCCTCTATTTGTAATTCCAGAGTTATGGATTGCTTTCTTCAACGTCAGGTTAAAGAAGAGGGTGACCAGACCGCCCCCTTGTCGGAGTCCCATAAAGATGTTAATTGGTTTGGACAGCAATCCCGCTATTTGTACTTGACTAGTTACGTTGATCGTGGTCAACCTACAAAGTCGCATCAATTTGTTTGGAATGCCGAACTCTCTCATGGCATTATATAGTTCTACCCTGGATATGCTGTCGTAGGCGACCTTGAAGTATATAAATAGATGATATAATGGGATCTAAAATTCCAGATATTTTTCCATCGCCAGCCTAAGGGTGAATATCTGATCAATCGCTGATTTGCCTGGGATGAATCGACACTGATATTGACCAATGATGACTTTAGCGTATGGGGCTATCCGATCTTGTAGGATAGAGGAAAGTATCTTATAGGGGGTAATCAGCAATGTTATACCCCTATAGTTGCTGCACACTGTGATATCTCCCTTCTTATGTATGGGGCAAATTATTCCACGACTCTAATCTTCCGGCATCTCCTCTTGCTTCCACACGTGCACTACGATCTCATGAATTGCGTGATGTAACGCTGTCCCTCCTTGTTTGATTAGCTCAGCTGGCATGCCATCAGCTCCAGGGCTTTATTTGATTTGAGCTGTCTTATGGCTTTTAATGTTTCCTCAATGCTTGGTGGCGGCAGCATTTGGTCTTCATCTTGCATTGGCGGAGCCTCCAATTCTTCTGTGAGCTGACCATTTAGCAATTAATTGAAGTGCACTTCCCATCGCTCCAGAATGCCTTCAGGATCGATGATCAGATTACCCTCTTTATCCTTGCAGTAAGTGCAGCGTGGTGTGTACCGCGTCATACTGCGGGTTCTAAATTGGGTGAGTTTCCGCGGCTGGGGCGGACCTCACTCTCTACTTTCCTCCATTTCACAGACTAAATTTTTGCCCAGGCACTTTTCTTTTGTTTGCGGAATATTTTTCAGATCTTCTGAGCTCTTTGTATTTCTCCTCGCGCACCCGCGTCCTATGAGACTGCTGCATTGCCCGGTACGCAGCATTTTTACTTTCAGTCACTAGTTTGCACTCATCATCAAGCCAGGCTCCGATCTCTACAACTACTGTCTAAGATGGAGTTGGCAGTACTAATGACAGAATTCTTAAGACGTGTCCATTTCTCTTCTAGGGCCGGCATTCTGACCCTAGGACTTACTCTCCCTCCATCGAGCTCTTTGAGGGTGAGTCTTAACCCATGACCAAAGGTGTTGCTGGTGTTCTCAATGCGTAAAGCAGCCGTGTTGATCCGAATCTGATTCGCGGATGTAATACGTCTCCATAAGGCACTTCGCGCTCGGAAAACTATAGCTACAAGATAGTGATCGGAGTCAACGTTGGCACCTCGGTACGTTCGTACTGTCATTAGGCTCCGAGGAGTGACGTCGATCTACCAACACGTGATCAATTTAGTTGCGAGTGGCTCCATCAGGTGATACCCAGATGGCTTTGTGCATATCTTTACGCTGAAACCTAGTACACGGTCCTGTTTAACGCGTTGAATAATGCATATTATCCCGCGCGTTGGAAAACGGCTATCATTCAGCCCATCCCAAAAAAGGGCAAAGACTGTACAAACCCAATGAACATGCGTTCGATAAGTTTACTCCCAAGCATCAGTAAAGTATTTGAAAAAATCATTAACAAAGCTCTGCTAAAATGGGTAGACGACAATAGCATTATTCCAAATAACCAGTTTGGCTTTAGGGCGGGTCATGAAACCACACATGCCGCAGCTAAACTGGTCTCCGACATACAATGTAATAAATGTAGGAACCAATGCACAGGTGCCTGTCTGATCGACTTGGAAAAAGCCTTTGATACCGTCTGGATCGATGGGTTGTATTACAAACTGGTCAGATATGGCATACATAAGCCTTTACTATATGTACTTTACGATATGTTAAAGGACAGGTGGTTCGTGGTCAAAAGTGGTAATGTGTCCTCTAATAAAACGTATAATATCAAGAATGGCTTGCAACAGGGCGCGGTACTCTCTCCGATTCTTTTTAACATTTACATTAGCGACTTATTAGATGCACTTCCGCAGGCTATTGCGTACGCAGACGATCTCATAATTTACAGAACAGCTCCGAAAGTTGCGATCATAAATAGGTTAATACAGCGAGACTTCAACAAAGTGCAGCGCTATTGCGATGACTGGAAACTTAAGATCAACTTCCAGAAATGTGAAGCCACCCTATTTAGAACTCCATTATATAAAGCCACGTACGACACAAGGAAAAACTGGCGAAAGCTAGTTATCGTGGGACCGCATGGAGATAAACTGGAAACCAAGAGTTTAGTTAAATACCTGGGCATCTGGCTAGACCAATATCTGTATTTCAACAGACATGTAGAGGCTGCTTTGCTCAAAGCGAGGAAAACTTTTGCTATGACAAGGAGGCTATTTCACAGTAGCCAACTTGACAGCAGGGTAAAAGTCATATGCTACATGACGCTAATCAGGCCAATGCTCATATATGGTTGTCCAGTATGGTTTAACATAGGTCCAAATTTGATGGAAAAGATTCGGGTGTTCGAAAGGAAGTGTCTGAGAACCTGTCTCAGATTATATCGAACACCGGAATCGGAATACAAAAAGTACTACTCAAATGAGACTTTATATAATGAAGCCTGCATAAATAGGGTGGATAATTTTATGATTAAATTAATCAGAGGACATATTGCGAGAGCAATATGCTCGTCCAATGACCTAATTTTCGGGGCTTATTATCCAAATACCCTGTACTATGAGAACGTGCGTCGCAACGGTTTTGTTCCACCAGAGGCGTTCCTTGATTTGGACATAAAAGGGCTTATACAGGATAGATCCGGAATTCCGCTGATCTATCATGTAAGTAGATCATCCGTAGACGGGCGATTGTGCTACGACCGGGAAGTAACGCGCACCGAAGAAGAGCTCCTGCGCTTGTTGTTTGATGCTGCCGGTTTGATGACTCTTAGTCCATTGTCATTAGTGTTCTCATGCAAATTATGAGAACCTGCATAGTGTCTGAAACCCGGCTCCCGACCTGTTTTTTCATTCAAATCACCAAGAACGATTTTCACATCGTATCTTGGGCAGGCATTGAGGGCGCGTTCGATGTTCTCGTAGAATTGTTTTTGTTCGTCGTCAGGAGACACCTCTGTAGGTCCGTGAAGGTTTAAGAGGCTTATGTTCTTAAACTTGCCTCGTACGTGAAGAGTGCATAGCCTTACGTTTATTGCATTAAAGCCGATAAAGGGAGGCTTCAGTTTTTGACTGACTAGAAAGCATACCCCCAGAACATGGTGTTTTGCATGACAGCTGTAATAAATGTCATACTCGTTTCTTTGTATAACACCATTCCCCGTCCATCTTATTTCTTGTAATGCTGTTATTATGTCAGCCATATATTCGGTCAGTGCATCGGTTAGCTGCTGTGCAGCTCGAGCTCTATATAGTGAGCGGACGTTCCATGAGAAAATTCTCAAATCGGTTACCCATTTTCGTTTCCGTGGTCGTCGTCGTGTATCCGGTCCATATCGGAGGCTTGTAAAATTTTCCATAATAATTTGTTTTTCCGGGCAAAGTTATTAGCCTTTTGCCAAAGTAGCTATCCAGAGGTGTCACGTGGAAACTGCACGTCAACTTGGATTAAACAGGGACAAATACCGTTCTGGCCTTTGCCGGGGGAACATAGAGGGCAAAGTCTGTGCTTTCAACCCGGCGAAGGCCAGGACGATCCTTTTTCCTGTTCAATACAAGTTGGCATGCAGTCTCCACGTGACACCCCTTCATAGCTACTTTGGTACCTGCCAAGTAGGGAACCAACGCATACAGCGACATCCTGAGAAAGATTGGCGCAAGCCTAATAACCTTCCCCGGAAAAACAAAATATTATGGACAATTTAACAAGTCTCGAATATTGACCGGAGAGCGGTGGAGAGACTCGCTAAATAAGGCCAAGACTGGATCCCGGTTGTAGTGCCGATGATGATGATGGTGATTCTTTTAAACAGTTACTGTCTACGATATTTTTTTTTTTGAAATAGTAGTACAACTTTTGATCGTTCTTACCTTACTAAATTCCTTTTTTTATGTATAAACGGGCGCACTATAGAAGGTTTATCGATAATCTTAAATGCGAAAACACAGTGTGGTGAGGCGAGATGTGAGAATAAGAAAAGAGGTATCGACACTCAATGATATTGGATTTTGAAGTATTAATATACTTTGGTCTTGAATTTTTGAATATTGTCAATATTCGTGTAGTTAGACTGAAAATGATTTTTTGTATTTATCGCTTGTCTTCCCTTCGTATTGCTCCCGTATCACTATGAGAAAGGAGGTTTCTCAACTTTGAACTTCACTTGCCTAACATATAAAGCCTACTCGTTAACTTTTATCAGCTGAGGCTTACTTTTGCCCAACGACGATAATGTTTCAATGCACTAGTGTCTTGAATGTTTGTTGCCAAACGCTATTTTATGACCCAATAAACTGATGTGAAAGCGGCTTGTTAAATTTTGTAAGGAACTTAATATAAATAGCCAAAGGGCTAATCAGGTTATCGCCTTCGCACTAACACCTGCGTTGTTAATTACCAGGTGGTATATTTATTATTGTTTACCGACACCAATCCCGATACCAATCCCGACTCCAACATAGAGAGCGGTGTTACTTTCAAAGTTAAACCAAAAATGGTTACGGTGTCACGGTCTCCTGTCAAAATTTCTACATTTTTGTGTTTACATCGTCGTCGGGAGCTGTCAGTTTGCTCTTCGGGTTGTTGACATTAATATTGTATTCCTATTTCCGACAACTAGGCAGTGCGGAAGTTGTCAATCTTCATTGATCGTTTCAACTGGTGACGAGATGTTGTGGGCTTTTTTAGGAAGCATCTGTCTTTTGGGTATCTTGTAGTTTATTTGTAACATCGTAACGGGACGTCATAGAGAAGAAACGTGATGTAAAAAGCTTTACCGGACTTCAGGTAATTTATCTTCAGCTTAGCATCAATGCAATTGTCAAGCACTGTTGGAACACCGATGCGGTAGCTACAAAATTCGTTTCTACATCGAAATTAATTGCGTCTATACGCAATGATGACGGACCTGAAAAGAGATGGTTGATGGTTGCAAAGAAAATTTTGTATTCTAAGAGATGAAAATGATTCAGTGATCTTCATAGCTATGCGGCATAAGGTAAGAAACCTCCAACCGCATCGTGTGTCGCAATGCCGGCAAATGTTGCTGTTGTTGTCGTGTCCCACATATGTATTCCTAACGCGAGCTGTGGTTGCACCTGAAGTGGTCTCATCAGGAGGTGATGATCTGCCTGCTATAGCATTCGTACCAGTACATGCACCAACAGCATCACAAATTGAACATTCAACATCGTGGTATTTAAGGAGCTATTTATCACTGTGCCGAATGGAATGCACGGGTTAATATGCAGCTGTGTCAATTGAAGGAGTCTGGTTGCATATAGCCGTAATTGGAAACATGCTTCTCGTACATTTGGCCAAGTCTGCTGTTGGTCATTAGTGTACTAATGGTCAACGCATTTGAATTGAGTGGTTCAAGTGCACGATTGATCAGTTGCATGGTACTAAAATGTGATGTATGATGGTTAGATTACATGTATGTAAAGGTGAATGCAATTATGTGGTCTCACCTCATAACTGTGCAGGGGTGAAACGGTTATCAGGTGTGGTCTGCTAAGAGGTCATTCCGCCAATTTAAGGGATAATGGGCATAAACAGTGATCTTTGACCAATATTAATGAAGTCTTATTTAAGATTTAAGTATATATAATATATGACATATTATTTTTTTCGGTTCTACCATTCTGTGAATGTAACATCTTGGATAAAGTGGAGTAAGGACATTTTATTAATAACCTAAAAGTAGAAACAGTTATTCAGGTAATCGGAAATAGTTTCGTCTTCTGTTCTTAATGTGCTACACATGTTTTATAAGCAAAAAAAAAGAGATCAAGGACAACCAGTGTCGGGTTTGACTGTCATCTTAAAAGAGGCAAGAAAATCATTCTCTGCTCATAATTTATCGATCTATATTTGTCGAAAACTGGAATTCAATTCCATATTCCATCAGTAACTATAACAGTCAGTTCAATAAGTCTTTGTTTTGTAGAAATTGCTCATAGTCTACTGTAGACGACTGCTTTGCTCCTCAGTATTCGAGCTAATAAGATGCCCACATTTCTGGTCTTTTTCAGTGCATTACATTACTGGTTAAACTTAAGCAGGTTACTAAAACTAATCCTCAGGTACAAAATCCTTCTTTCTCTTGCAAGGTTTGCTTATTGGATCGCGATCTCGAGATTGCGGCTGTCCTTAGCTACTCCTGAAGGTACTAATCGTTAGGAATTCGGAAACAAATAGCTTTCGACTTGGATACTTTGATTTTTATACCCCATCTTCGGTAGAATGTATGTGTTTAAGGTGTTCGGAAATATCAGTATTCAGCTAACCTTCAAACGGTATGGATCGTTCTGCCTTTCGTTCGTCTTACTCTAATTGTCTTCCCACATTACGCGACCTAGCAGATATACCACATACCTGAACAATAAAGTACATTTTGAGTTTCGCACCGTGCTTCGTTTTGTGAAAAGTGACAGTAGCAATGAACATACAAAGACCAGATAGGAATAATTGTGTTGTGGGAATATTCGATGGAATGTCGAAGAAAGGAAATTGCGCGCACTAAGTGAAATAAGAACGGTAGCGTTTGCGCTTGTTGTGTTAACGTGTGTACCGCTTGGTTCGACATGAGCTGAGCCGGTGAGGTCATGAACTTCCGGGTTCCTGTAGATCAATAAATAGTAATATAGTAATAGCTGAGTTGTGTGTTGAAGTCTTCCACAAGAGACAGCGTGTGTGCATTAGGCAGTGTATATACAATACAGTTTTAGGATAGCTGTGAGCCGTCGTACTACTTCAGTGAAACAGTTGGGGATACACAGACTTTTTTTGAAATCTGAGTTTACTGATTATAGCTAGACCGGTCCCTTGTTTAGTGTCATTCCTGGGGAGATGGTATTCGTCCAGAATATTTTGTGATGGCCTTTGCGGTGTGTTTCCTATATTAAGACGACCGCTATATGTTGTTGTCGCAGAAGCTGAAGCTCAAGAATACTCTTAATCTGTGTAGCAATGCACTCTTTAACGATTTTCTATTCATAGAAGAACTTAGCACAGAATAGTCAATCCCTTTGTTGTTGAATTATCTATTTTGCCATAAAACAGTTGGGTAGCCCTTTTATCATCCTTTTTTTTCAGTAGGAATGAGGAAATCTTCAAAGGATACTTCTGGGCCGATTCGGAGTCATGTCGGATTTTTACCGACTAAAACCACCTCCCCCCAGGCACATATTCCCGTTGATCTTTAGATATTCCATCGCGTGGCGGGACGGAGTCTAGTTGTTACTCCGCTCGTCGCATCGCAACTGCTGCATTATGTCACATACAATATCATTTGCTACGGACATGCTAGTTGGGAACTTAGCATGTATTCTATTACTCTTGTCGGAGTAACTGTCCGTCTCATACGTCTCTCCAAAATCGTTCGTGAGTACGTGTAGCGCATTTTCTATTTTGCCTTCGCAGTGCAAGCACTATGGGTGATTAACATGCTTATACTTCTGCAAATATTGCCGAAAGCATCCATGTCCTAATATCAGCTGACTCAAGTGGTAATTCAGCTTGTCATGTTTTTTTTTCTTTTCACCCAGGTTTCTATATCAGGTATCATGGTGTGGGTCCATCTTTCTTTGGTAGAAAAATCCCACCTTCGTTGCTATTCTCTTAGGCTTGAGAGTTCTAATTGTGACCGCATTCTCCCGCGATTCTCTTGTGAGACCTCATCCAACGCAACGTTTTCTTTAGCTGCAATGTCAAATGGTTTCCTTCCGGCCAAGAATGCGCAGTATACTCTTAATAATACCAGCCTATGCGCTGAGTTCATTCCCCTAATATATGACGTATACTGTGCGGTTCTTGCCCATATGTGAGCTGCATACATTATTGTAGCGAGCTTAGGGTTCGCTGGATTAATTATTTTAAAATAAATAAGAGCCGTTATATCGATTCTGAATTAATGTGACATTTTATTAGTCCGTAATAACAATCGTTACTTTTTACCGCACACTTAACGTTTTCTTTATTATCGCTTCCGTAATTATCGCGTATTTTACTGCTTACTTATTACTACCACACTTATCGCTTGTTTCACGTTCTACTTCTTACTCATCAGCAATCGCTTGTTTCACTTCCTACTTCATACTCATCACTATGCTCTGTGTGCGGCGTATTTATACTGTTTCAGCGTTTCGTTTCCGTCCGTTCCATTGCCTTGAATGTTCTACTGTTCCTAGTCTCCAGTTTTCCATTACTTTATAGAATATTCTAGTACTCTGTTTCGGACTCTCTAGAATATTCTAGTACTGATTGTCATATGCGTCACATTATAATGGAGATGTTGACACTGGTTATCAGTTTTCTTATGTGGGGCCGGGGTTCACCAACATTGGGTAGCAGTCTCACCAAAACTCTGCATACTCTTCCTGTTTCACTCGTTTTCCTTAGGTGTTCCTTGAAGCTCAACCTGTTGTCGAGTATAACAGCAAGATATTTGGATCTGATTGTTTGTCCTTCTATTTCCAAATAAAAGTATTGGCGATGCATTCACACCGACACGAACTACCAGGAAGAGCAAGGAAAGCGCCAGCACCCAAGCACTCAGGAAACGACGATCGACTGTACACCGATTGCGGGAAACCACTCCAGGAAAAAAGCGCTCAGGAAACGAGTTCAAAAGGAGAACATCACTAAGGAGAAAACGAGTGAAAGAGCAGAACAGTCAGGAATCGAGCGAAACTGAGGACAGCTGCTGGTGATATAAGGCAAGCGCATCGACAGAACACCATGAGCGCGAATGACGTCTTAGTGTACACGTCATCTAAAAGCCCAAAACACGCAACAAACCGACTCAATCGTCATCCGGACGAACTGTATCAGTATTACAGTCGATGGAAAATTCGACTTAACCCATCTAAAGCAGTAGCTATAATTCTGGGTAGTAAACACTCCCAACCTACTTCTCGATATTCACAGAATATCCGAATACAAATAGGAGGTACTACGATTAGACCACAGGACAGGATGAAATATCTTGGGGTCATCTATACCCCAAAAATGAATTTCACCAGACATGCGACCCATATTCTTCAAAGTGGCCTCGGTCGGTGTCTAAGCAACTGCACAACATCTTGAACCAAAGTTAAGCTTCTCTGCTATAAACAGCTAATCCGATCTGGAATATCATACGCCTTTCCCATATGGTCCTGCATATCTTCGGCCCAAATGGAAAGGCTTCGAGTTTTCGAAAGGAAACTCCTCAGAAGATGTTTCAACCACTTTAGAAGGCCTGACGGTCGCCATTACCCGAACTCTCACCTATGTTATACGAAGGTGCATCCAATATCCCTATGGACGACTACTTGCTACAATTATCATACAAGTACCTCGAAAGCATTCAGAATAGCGAGAACCCACTTGTGCGGGAGTCTTGCGGTCTTGACCCTTCTCTCTTTCGATCTCTTCGGATCAGACCACCACAATTTCTTCTTCAGTACAAAACTGAAGAAAGCACCCTTCCCAACAATATTCTCCTTTATAATAGAGGATTCCTGGACCCATCCCACAGCGTCTACTGCTGACACACTACATATACACCGACAAAGTGCAGATTATCAGACGGCAGGCGTGATCTGCGTTTACTACCGCACTAAAGACCTACCGGTCTTGTACGATCTTTTTCCACCATTCCCCCATCCAAGTAGTTAGAGAACAATTGAACTAACCCTGTCCACACTATCCTTAGATACGTCCTTCCCCTTTCTTTTCAGATATCTTGAGACCGAGCCCAACATCTTCACGGATGTGGATGATTATCGCAAATGACCAGAAGCCAGAGAGAAGATGAATGACACATTTGTCCTTGTCTCCCTAAAGTCGGCTTCTCGCCACCCAATTTTTTTTTTTTTTTTGTCACGGGAACTCCTCAACGAACTTAAGGAGACGAATTTTAAAGAGAAGAAGGGAATTGTCAATGGATTTATAAAAAGCTCCTCGATAGTATGGTGGTTAGTATACCCGCCTGTCACGGGGGAGACCGGGGTTCGATTCCCCGTCGGGGAGCCTCAGGCGCAAGCCTAATGACCTTGCCCGAAAAAAACAAATCATCATGGAAAATTTAACAAGCCTCAGGACTAGCTAAATAAGGCCAAGACCGGTTCCCGGTTGTGGTGCCGATGATGATGATGATGAAATAAACGTACTGCGATGTTTCTTTCTTGTCCGCAGCGTTGTTTGCATTTTTGTAGATTTTAGGGATTTGTACTGGGCAAGACACCAACGCCCGTTCGTCCAGAGTAGAGTCCGTCTCTGGAAGTACAGTCCACTAATTTAGAAATCCAATCATCGTTGGCCGGCCAGTGTCGGATTTACAGTCCACACGACGAAGGGAGGAAAAGTCTGAGACGTCGTTGGAAAAAGCGCCGTCCAGAAAAAGTCGTTGGAAAAAGTTTCAGTTCTTTTCCTTTCAGCAACACAAAGTGTTCAAATTCCTTCCAACTCCTTATTAAACTGCCTCCGTCTTATGTGCGGATAGTTTCAGGGTCATATCTAGCCAGCATTTAATGCTCTGGGTTGGTTGGGAGCAAATATTCTCCAGGTCATGTAGATGTTTGGCTACGGCCACTCCCGCCAAATCATCTGCGTACCCAATGAATCGAACTCCTTCTGGTACATTGGCCCTGAGCACACAATCATACATGATATTCCATAGCAGCAGACCTAATACAGATCCCTGGGGTACACCTGCTGTTATTTTATATTCTTATGGTCCCTCATCTGTGTCATAGAGCGGTTTTCTATCCGAGAGATCATCATCATTATCGGCACTACAACCGGGAACCGGTCTTGGCCTTATTTAGCAAGTCCTGAGGCTTGTTAAATTTTCCATAATGATTTGTTTTTTTTTTCCGGGCAAGGTCATTAGTCTTGCGCCGGAGGCTCCCCGACGGGGAATCGAACCCCGGCCTCCCGTGTGACAGGCGGGTATACTAAACACTATACTATTGAGGAGCATCCGAGAGATAGTTTTTTAGTATACGCACGGAGTAGGGTGAGACTTGTAGATCATCCAACGCTTCTGAATCCGATTCCAGTTCACCGACTTAAATGCATTTTTTAACGTCGAGTGTCACCACGGAGCTATATTTGTTCGTACCTCCTAGCCATCGTGCTCCAGATATCTTATTGCGAGCGATGTCGCACACCACAGGTAGTCTCTTACCAGTTGATTTACCTTTCCGAAACCCATACTGCCATTCAGAGAGCCACGATAACTGCTCAGTGTATTGTGCCAGGCGAGTGGCAATTACTCGCTCAAGCAGTTTCCCTGATGTGTCCAGCATGCACAATGGGCGGCAGGACGACGGCGCTTTGGATTCCTGATTATTTTTGGTATAGCACAAGTCGCTGTTTTCTCCATCGTTTAGGGAATTGTCCTGTGTGGAGGCAGGTCGTGAAGAGACTTCTGAAGACTTCCGGCTTTTTTGTTAAAGCAGCTTTCACCACAGCGTTAGAAATACTATCCAGTCCCGGGGTCTCCTTTTTTTTAACAGCACCGCTTCCGTTGTCACGCGAGGTATTTCTCTTTCAGTGATGTTCCATTCCTCTTGTGCTCTCCATACCTCATCAAACCGCGGGAGGAGGACAGCAGCGATTCTGGTTTACTTTTTTGCATTTGACAATTGTTATTGTGTAGTCTTTTCATGAGTTGTTATTTATTCGTACCTTAGGGAACAGAACGCGTCGTGCGGATCACATTCCTCAACTGCTTTCGTTTGTTGACGAATTCCACATGTAACTGCGGGTAGGTGTTACGGTTTTTTGCTCTTTGTTGCAGGGGTCTTAGCCTGTTGCAATCCGATCGCACATCGGCGATTTTTGGGTTCCACCAAAACACTGGTTTGATAGCCCCTGCTGGTTGTCTTTATCGTGGCATAGAACCATCGCATGTGGTAATTAGCCACTTCAGGACTTTTCCAGCTTGCCTGTTCGCATCGGCCTCTGCGTTAAACTGTTCGATTTGGTCTTCCAGTATATAATCGATCAGTTTCCCATCGAGACATTTCTCTTTCCACCTATTTTTCCGGTCTTTCTTCACCAATTTGCCAGTGATGAATCCCCTGTGTGGTGATATTTCGTACATCACGGCTTGGTGGTCAGTATGGGTGTAGGTGCCAAAACTCGCCACTCCATATTTCTTTCCAACATGGAGCTGGCAAATGTGAAGTCGATTTTGGACCGGCCTCTCTCGTATATGAAAGTGTCATCAGCATCATCATTAAGTAGCACCACATCTAGGATTGCGAGGGGTTCGAGTAGTGCCTCGTCTCTACTGTTGGTCGTTGTGCTTCCCCATTCTGCCTCCTAAGCGTTGAAATCTCCAGCAACTATAAGGGGTCTCTTAGCTCTAGCTTCTTGTGTTACCCTGCCCAAAAAGGATTTGAATTCTTCTATTTCCCACCGAGCGGAGCGTAACAACAGTAAAAATGAATTCCTCTGATCTTAGCATAGGCAAATCCACCCTGCCGCTGGACACTTCTGTGTTGTCTGGGGGAATTTCCAGTTGTCCAAATGGCCGCTGTTCGGTTGCTGTCTTCTTCCCATGTAATAGTACCAGTGCCAGGCATCCTTTAGCCGAACCACACAAATGTGGTGTGTTCTCCCTGATTATGTGTTTCCTGGTCGTTATGATGTCCAGACAGTCAAGACCAATATACATCGACACCTCCTTTGCTTATCCACTTCCTCTCCATCCGCCCGCACTGTACTCTGACATTTAAGGGTACTTCAAAATCCCCTTTTGTACGCGCGTTAGTGTAAAAAAATCCTGTACTCATTGATGAGTACCACGTCGGCACCATATTCCTTAATTGTTTGGAAAAGGAGATCTTGTGCGGCTCCACAATGGTTTAGGTTCATTTGATAGCTTAAACTTAAACCTGTCCATTTTTATTAAGAAGAATGGGCATCGCGTTTTTAAATGCTCGGCATTTGTAACTCCCTGTTGAGTGTTCGTTACCACCTTCGTACCCTGATTCGTAGAACATGCATTTGGGTTGTGCATTACAGCTCATCGCTTTGTGGCTTTTTCCATGGCATTTCAAACAGTTTTCCGAACGATCTTATTCCGATTTGCAGGATTTCATCACATGACCGTATTGCCAACATCTGAAATATAGTGTGGGTGCGATTTGTTCTCGAAGTCTGCACCTCACCCATCCAACCCGTAGGAAACCTGTAGACAGCAACATGCTAGCCTTTTCTCTTGGTAAGCGTATTGTAGCGAGCTTAGGGTTCGCTGGATTAATTATTTTAAAATAAATAAGAGCCGTTAAATCGATTTTGAATTAATATAACACTTTATTAGTCCGTAATACAACCGTTACTTGTACCGTACACTTAACGATTTCTTTACTTATCGCTTCCGTACTTATCGCGTGTTTTACTGCTTACTTCTCACTCGAGACTTATCGCTTGCTTCACTGTCTTACTTATAACTCCTCCCGATCTGCGTGCGTATCTATACAGTTTTTCCTCATTCTGATTTGGCGTATCGTTTCCGTCCGTTCCATAGTCTTGAATGTTCTATTCCAGTTTTCCAGTACTTCCTAAAATAATCTAGTACTTTGTTTCGGACTTTCTCGAAGATTCCAGTACTGATTGTCATATGCGTCACAGTATCATGGCAGCCTGCGTGCCATCTGTTTCCTTCGTAAGCTCTTTACCGCTTCCTTTGGGATCGCGTTTCACTGCAGGGAACTCTATAGCGATCGCTGTCAAGATTTCGTCTACAGTGGTAACCTCATCAAAATCACGACACTCGACCATGCTTTCCTGTGACACTGCTTTCACACTGGCATTTTTCTTTAATACTTGTACTTTCGCTTTCAGTATCCCTGTGGTGGCCCCTGGTCGGCGTTTCAGTTCTAGAAGCAATTCCCCTTTTGCTGTCTTTCGAAATCTATACACGCTATTTCCGAGTTTACTTAATTCGGGCTTGGCCTTCATGAAAATATATCCGCATATGTTTTTCGCCGGTTTTGGATATTAATCTAGCGTCCGGGCGTGGCCTCTTTTTTTTCATAATGTTGGCTTTCCTGGTATCATTTTTTAAAAGCTCTTCACCCCCCAACCCCGCATACCCCTTTCTTCCCCTCTGGGCAATTGTAAACCAATTGTCATTGTGTGAATCACCATTTATTTGCCCCGGGATCCTACTTACGTCTATTTGCGAGTTTCGTTTTAGGTCGTATAGTGCATTCGTTCACCGCTACATCCTCAAATGCGTCATTAATGTTTTTCATTGCCAATGATGCATTATCATCATCATCGGCACTACAACCGGGGATCGGTCTTGACCTTATTTAGCAAGTCCTGAGGCTTGTTAAATTTTCCGCAATGATTTTGTTTTTTCCGGGCAAGATCATTAGTCTTACGCCAGAGGCTTACCGACGGGGGATCGACCTCCCGTTTCCCGCGTGACAAGCGGGTATACTAACCACTATACTATCGAGGAGTCTCATGAGTGGATACACTGTGCAGCTGCGTAAATAGTCTGCAAGCCATTAGGAAAATTGGTGCTAAAAGCAATTCAGATACACAACGGTGATTGTGCACTGTATCTTTGCTGGCGGAAAGGGTCGAATTCTTTGTTTGCATGTTTATATCCTGTAGAATTCGATTCTTGGCGGCTAGTCGCTAGATGCGAAAACTGCTTTTGTCGATTGGACAAAAGGCAGCCGAGACTGTAGATAAGCCAGGAAAATGTGCTACGCACGTGTGTGGCAGGGTACGCTGGCTGACATGGGCGCCGATAAGTTTTTCCAATCTATGATGCATGTATGGTGTAAAGAATTCTTCCAGAGAATTTTGAATGATGCATTAAATGCATGAATGATGATAATTCTTTACAGGGAATTCCGGGTGATGAGTTAAGTGTCCTTGAGAAGAAAATGTTTGCAGGTTTGCAAAGAGAGTTGGGGTTGGAAATGTGGGTGGTTCTTTTGTATGTTTAATGAACTCCCACAGAATCTTAACGTATGACCAAAGGTGTTACTGTTGTTCTCATTGTGTAGGGCAGCCGTGTTGATTTGAACCTGATCCGCTGATGCCATATGTCTCCGTAAGGCAATCCGCGCTCGAAAAACTGTACAAACAAGATAGTGATCCGAGTCGACGTTGGCACTTCGGTACGTTCGTACCATCATCAGGCTCGAGGAGTGGCGGCGATCCATCAACACGTGGTCAATTTGGTTGCGAGTGGCTCCATCAGGTGATGCCCAGGTGGCTTTGTGGATATCTTCACGCTTAAACCTGGTACTTACCCGTGTGACAGGCGGGTATACTAACCACCATACTATCGAGGAGCATGTATATGTAATGATGCATTATGTCCCATTTTAAATTCATAAAGGAAGAGGGTTCGAATTTGAAGGTAAACAATTCCTAGAAAAAAAATAACTATACTTGTAACGAACCCTAAAATTCTCACACGTCAAGCACACGTGCCACTTTACTTTATAAAAAAGAAAATTTAACGTTATGGCACTGATGTTCACTTGAGAACTTCTTATTTGCGACTGAGCAAAAATCGGACATTTCATGTGGTAGAACGCAATACAATAACACGGTGGTCTACTACATAGCAATGACAGTTGGGAGGTTTTATAAATAAATAAGAGACTGTTTACACAGTTATTTAATTGGATTGAGATAATATCTGACTTTTATATAACCTATAAATTATCGTATTACCATAACTAATTAAATTACTTTCTCTTTCAGGTAAAGCAACACCGAATGCTATTAAATATCACGAAGGAAATCAGTAAGTTTAACTTTTAAGAAAGTTGTACAACGTTTTTTTTTACTTATTAATCTGCTATTGAAAGAAGCTAAGACTGAATTAATTTAAACGACATCATACAAATGAGAAATAACATTTGTGTAGCAAAAAGCTCGAGTTATAGTATGTAACTTTTTTTATTCCACAGCAATTTGTTTAGTGTAAAATAAGATACAAATGGAAAGTTTTATTCAGCTTTACACGAATTACCACATAATACATAACTAATAAAATGTTGGGTGGCGATCGCTTTTTCTCAAGATTTTATTGTCCAGGTGCAATTTCGATAAGGAGGCGATGAGTGAATTTGCGCTCCAAGGTATTGTACGTTCTACAAAGGAGAACACATTAATTAGTTTTATCAGGATGTAGTCTTTTTGATCGAAGCGTAGATCTCTGATGGTTATTTCTTGGTCTCTTTCCATTGCGCCGTTATGTTGTCACAGAATTGTATACACGCATTCCTTTCGCTTTTGTTTTTATGATTTTATTTACATATGATAACTCGTTACCCTCTTTATTGCGCATAGGCCATTAACCACTCATCAAGAAAACAGCACCTGCAATCGTTGGTCCCGAATTCGATATTTTAGCACCTTCAAATCGAGCATGGGTAATTTAGTTACATACAATAATGTACCCTCTTGTATTCATAACCAGGTGCTCACATAAACGAAACTATATAGAAGATTCCACTATAACGTCGCATGTTCGAAAAAACTAATTTATTTTTTCCTTGTGTAGTTTAACCCCGATATATTTTCTTTTTCTTTCTCTATACAAGTTAATAATGTAAAATTCAAAAATTGCATCATGAAAAAAACAGGAAAACATTAAGAGGAAAGGAAAAGCTTTACAGTGTATAGATGCAAAGTTTTTGTTTGGTTAGAAAGTGAGGCCAGAACCCATCGGCCTACCCCAACTCCCCTTTCTCTACCTGTAATATAATTGACCTACCATAAGCAGTTTACCCTCAGATGAGCAGTCAAGCTCCCCTACAACAATACTTACCTGAAAACATAAGCCCGCGGCAAAATCACCTAAAATGAATGCCGTTTACTATTTTGCGGTCGCATTGGCATCTACAGACTTTCACCCAGGGGCATGCTTGCATCCAACCATCATGTCCTGAAATCTAATTCGGTTTTCTTACCATGTAACCGACATTAACACCCGAACATGTCAATACGCATAGCTGAGAAGCATTTTTCCATATACGTGTAGGACATGTTTACCCTTGCCTTATCGGCAGATACATCGGTCAATCGTTCGATCGACAATATACAGCACAGCCCATCGCGGGCTATCTACAATAGAATTCAAGTGTTGTTTAATGTAAACACACACTCGACCCATCGACCGATGAGACGTTACCATTTTGAGCATAATCAAAGTGATGCTACATGCGGTGGCAAAGTAGTAAACAAACATTGCCCCCATGCAGCTGCAACCAATTTCCCATTATCGGCCACCAACCGATCATAGAACTTGACACGATCATGATTGTTATTTAAACAATCATACCAATGATCGTGTCCCACGATACGTTTTCCCTTAAACAAATATGCACCCCATCGCAGGCGTAGTTCTGTTGACATAACATCAACAGAAAAACTTATTCCCTATCGCTTATGATGCCAGGGCAGTCAGCCTCCGTATTCGATCATCTATTTGATCAGCCTGATGGATTTTCATCCAGGCCTGTACGGCCACAGGGGAAATGCTTCGATCGGAAACTCCAATTTGATCGCTCATTGGTTATCACCAAGGAAAAGATCGGATGGAAATCCATCGCCATCGCGGCTAGTGGATGTTGACGCCAACAAACACTAGCGAGTCAGATTTCACCGGCCAAGGAGAAGAGTCGTAGTCGCGTCATTTTGATTGTCATAGTTGTGCACTGTGTGCAAGTCCGTCGTAAATATTTTGTGAGCTGAGTGACAGGTGGCGATAGATCCTTCGGAGTTAAGGTGTGTCGAACAATTTCGTAATAACTTGTGCCAATTCAAATTAAGAACATTGTGAACAATAGATAAACTTAGTTTAACATCTTTAAATCAATGAACAATTTCGTAACAACATGTGCCAGTTCAAATCAAGAGAATTGTGAACAATAAACTCAATCAGTTTAAGTTTTGTTTGTCATCTCTAAACCAAGGAGCGAGTTTGTGACGCCTGATATTAATTTAAAAATAAAGAAGAATCACCTACGAACGGAACGGTGCGTTTTATTTCGTTTCTGCTTTCTTGGTGAACAATTTCTCTCACGACGTTTAGTGGGTGTGTTACTGGACCCATGCCCGTGAAGACGTATTAGTAACAGACCCCAGATCATAATCTATCCTGGCATTCATTTCATTCATTTTCATGTTTGCAACATTTTTTATTTCCTCTTCTGCTTAGATTCTCATGTACAGGTTAGATAAAAAATATTCAAATTCTAGCTTAATTATTTTATATTATAACATACTAGTTCAAAGCTGACGCATACGTACAGTTTGCCTTTCGGTAACAGAACTATACTTGGCTCTCTAATTATATTTATTTGGATGACAAAGGCAATCTAAAAAAACGTTCTTCCAATTTTTTGTTTTCTTTTTACTTAAAATTTAACTTAATCTTTTTTTAAATGTATGCAAACATCCATCGTGTCACGCATAGCTGATGAGAGTCCAATCCACAGCACAATTGAGATATTTAATCTACCTGTCGGACATTTTACAGTCAACTCGACGCTCTCTGACATCTCATTAGTTCCGTCTCTATTTGAATATTAGCACGATTCGTTATTAAACTCATATTGTTGTCCAAGCATTCAAATGGCTGGGTAGTCACAAGTTTTCCGATATAGATAATATTCCCCTCATACATTTGAAAAGATGTTCTTGTGGCGACACTACGTGTCCTACAAACTTCGGAGAAATTCCGTGTACATACCCCCGTGTATCTACGCCACACGGTACAGCTATGTGCGTCCTGACTGCAATGATATTCCTCAGCACATATTTGCTTAGCTAAAACAGTTTTGCAGTGTAAACGCCAGATAATGGCAGCCTGCTAAAATCCAGAAGATGTGATCGCAGCCAAAAAGTCACAACGCAAACAAATTTCATGATTCTCTTTGAGCCAGTGTCGACAGAGTTTTTCCTTCACGGAACTTTGTGTATAGAAACAGGCTTATTAACCACTGTTTCCACCAACGGCGAATCCAAATTTTATTTATGTTTAGTTGGACTACCACCCCATTTATTGGCATTAGAGCAAGCTTAAAAAGATTCTTACGAGGGTGGGCTGAAAAGTTTCCGACCTTAACGGGAAAATAGCAGCACTCGTCAATAAAAGCTAGTGCATCTTTTGGAAGTTACTCACCAAAGTTTTGACAGTCGTTTGAGTGAGACGATTTGAGTGTTTTTGTGAAAATGGACGAAATTGAGTATCGAGGTGACATTAAATTTTGTTTTTGAAAGGCAATCATCATCATCATCGGCACTACAATCGGGATCCGGTCTTGGCCTTATTTAACAAGTCTGAAGCTGTTAAATTTTCCATAATAATTCGTTTTTCCGGGCAAGGTTATTGGCCTTGCGCCAATTTTGAAAGGCAATACGTCTACGCAAATCAAAGATGAATTGGACTCTGTGTATGGGGACTTTGCACCATCATTTACCACAGTGAAATTTTAGGCAGCTGAATTTTAACGTGGTCGTGAGAGCTTGGGAGACGATGAACGTCCGGGATGTCCAAAAACTGCAACAACTGACGATAACATCGCTGAAGCTCACCAAATGGTGCTAGACGACCGCCGAATTAAAGTAAGAGAGATAGCAGAGGCTATGAAAATGTCCAAAGAACGTGTTTGTCACATATTAAATCAAGATTTAGGCATGAGAAAGCTGTCCGCGCGTTGGGTGCCGCGTTTGCTCACGTTACACCAAAAACGTGTTCGAATGAACATTTCCAACGCGCTCTGCTGGCACAGTTGCGGCGCAATAAATCCAAGTTTTGGCGCCGATTAATTATTGTCGATGAATCTTGGATACACCATTATACGCCCGGAACAAAAATACAGTCAAAACAGTGGACTGCAAAGGGGGAATTGGCTCCAAAAAAAGCAAAACTTTTTTTCGGCTGGGAAAGTGATGGCGACTGTTTTTTTGGATAGCCATGTTATCATAATCGATTATCTTCAAGAAGGAAAAGCCATTCCAGGAGCATACTACGCATCATTACTTGACCAACTGAAGAGAGAAATTGCGGAAAAACGGCCATATTTGTAGAAAAAGAAAATCCCGTTTCAACAAGACAACGCGCCGTCTCCCACCTCAGGTTGCCATAGCAAAAATCCACTAATTACGGTTTGGACTGCTTGACCACCCGCCTTACTCACCAAATCTAGCCCCAAGTGACTTCTTTTTGTTCCCTAATCTACAAATTGCGCTCGGAGGACAGAGATTTTCGTCAAATGAGGAGGCAATCATCTTCGTAAACAGTTATTTTGCGGAGAAAAACGCCGAGTACTATTTGGACGGGTTAGAGAGATGAGAGCATCGCTGGGAGAAGTGTGTAGAGTTACAAGGAGACTATATAAAAAAATAAAAATAAATTTTCAGAAAAAAATGTCTTGTATCTTTGTTAGGTCGGAAGCTTTTTAGACCACCCTCGTATGGACTAACTTGCGAACTAACTTTTAACAAGCAATTAATTAATCTAAACAGTTATTGAACTATACGACAGTGAGGAATAGAATGGGGAAAATGTACGATTTGGATTTCATAGCATTCGTTGGATAACTTCATTGGCGCCGTAAACAGTGTAAAGGGGGTAGGGGATGGGGGTTGTTAGCGTGCGAGAATTACATATGTTGTGAGAATTCGTGTTGAACAGGGTTGAGTTGTGAGGAGGGCGCAGACGACCGAGCAAGGGAAAACTTGGCGAATGAAAAAATATGATCGGGTTTGAAACAGCAAAAGCTTCAGCCGTATACCGAGCAATAACATAACAATTCCACATCAGTTGAGTGTACTTGGGTTTAGAAATCGAATTCGTACACGCGGCAGAGGCCTGGTGTGTTGAACATTGGTTCAACCTTTTATTGATTCTAGCCGTCATAGCGTCAGTTCGAATCACACGTTCTTGACTACCGTCGCAAACGCTATAAGGGCATTTTTACGAAAGGGAGAAGAGTCATCGTGAGCATAAATGTTGTATCCGGCTGCAATTACCTATTTACATTACATATTTACATAACCCATTTCAAACCAATTAACATAATATCGCACACGATGCAATTCCTCGCTAATTACACACCTGACATGAGACATTTTCACTTCCCAAGCTACACGCTATCAAATTGCAAATACATTTTTTGCATCGTATCCAAAAACAAGTGCCACACCTGGTAAGGGATACTGTCGGCTTCTTTAAAGCCAGTTGTCGCACCGTTCATCGGAGTTTCCGTCGAAGTGTTGCGGACTGCGAAGGATAGGTATAACGACGAAACGTCAATCAATTAAACGATGCGAATTGCTTGAATGAGAGCTACTGTATTTTAAATGGATCGATCAAGTGCGAATATCAGTTAAGCGATACAATTGCTTAAGGCGAAGCCAATGCACTTTAAGTGGACCAATCAAGTGGCGATAGCAATTAAGCAATGCAAATGACTGGTACCAGGTAATTGGACTCAATATGGGTCACACATTCGGGGTCATGCCAAGTGAAGATGCATCGTTTGCGATTCTGCCCGAATAATTTGGGTATATAAAGAGTGGTTGCAGCGGGTTTAAGGACAGAATTAATCCAACAGAGTAAAGGGTCGCATCCCTGCGATAGAACATAGGGCATTTTACTCTGAGTAAATAAATAAGAGTTAAGTAGCCAAGCAAAGGGTTGCAGCCTTGCTACGGAACAGCGGGCCCTTTGCTTTAAGATAAATAATAAAAGTAAAATAATAATAATTAAAATAATATTATGTAGTAAACAAAAGGCTCATCATCCTCATCAGCACTGGCACTACAACCGGGATCCGGTCTTTGCCTTATTTAGCAAGCCCTGAGGCTTCTTAAATTTTTCATAATCATTTATTTTTCCGGGCAAGGTTATTAGCCTTGCGCCTAATCAAAAGACTATCAATAAATAAGTAAAAACCTAATTAAAAATAAAAACGTGTTTAACTCTCCGTCTACTCGCTATTGAGGAAGCACAGAGAGATGCGTATCTTTAAAAAATTGGCTTAGCCGGTACGATGCTGCCGGCGGTAGATAAACATCTATAACATTTTCATGTTAATGTTAAGATACGTAGCCTAACGTTAACGGCGAGGTGCGTAATCCTTAACATAACATAAATCATTCTTTACTACCATGGCAAAACGTGGAAATCTATAATAACATAGTTACTGGTAAAGTATTATAGTAGAGTAGCGATTCCAACAGATAGTGAATCAAAAAACTTTTCAGAGCGGTGGCATTAGCGTCGCATACATCCGGTCGTGGTCTGATGCCTCGATGCTTTGTTCCTATCCAAGTAGGTTCGAATCAAGTTCTTCATTACTTCGCAAAACGCCATATACTCATTATTGTTCACTATCTATCAATAGCATAAAATGTGTTAAATCTGTATTTATTTATTTATTTATTTTGTTAGTAATAAATGTTGCACTTTAGGGACCAGACGCAACGGATTCTTTAGAGAATTCTTTCTTTCAGCATGACTCTAAGGCTGTTATTCTTTTAAATCGCCGTTCTTCACTTTCGTGACGCTCTCGTGAATTTTTTTACTTTTACTGCTTGTTGTGCGTATTTGTCAATAGCACATTCTCCCTTCCCAAGCTACACGCTATCAAATTGCAAATGTGTAAAAACGTGTAAATGTGTATGTGTATGTGTAAAATGTGTATGCAAGTCGTGTACACAGACTAGATTGTCGTCGTTCGTGGGAACGCAGCTGCGAGCAGCTCCGATACACTGGTGATCGCTTATTTCATTCTTTGGTGGGATTCGTGTGCCAATATATGTAATACAAACATTATATTCTGTCTTATGTCAATTGATGCGGTTTCTACCAGCAGAGTTCCGTGAAGGAAAAACCAACAGAGTTCCATGAAGGAAAAACCCACCCGGTGTGGATTCAAGTAGGACCATGAAATTTGTTTGTGTTCTGTACCTTTTTGGCTCTGATTTGATTGCCTCTATTTGTACGGACTGTCAGTATGTGGCGAAGTTGCGGTCACCCAGCTAATGCATCGCCAATTACCTGCTGAGGCAGGCGACACATGTTTTTTTAATTTTTTTATGTTACTTTTCCCAGGAAAGGGGAACCTATAGTGCTGAGTCGGCGGCCTGGGGTGCTTTTTTTTCTCGACCGGGTCCACCAGCCAAGCTCCGAACTGATGCCAAAGGATTTCTCCCAACCACCGAAGCCTATAGTTTAATGAGGTGATATTTCATCGTGCGGCTGGGTGTTGGTACTGTAACTACCAGTATGGGAGCCATTTCCCGCGTTTCATTACGTATCGTGCGGCGGGATATGAACTCCTTTGTTGGGGGAGGAGTTTGGAAATTTCGCTACATTCTTCCTCATTCACTAAATCTTTTTAATTCTTGTTCATCTCGCCAATTCCCACTAGATCAGCGAATGCCCAACCAATCCCCAAAAAAGGGCGACTAACTTTCAGTCACTTTCTTCCCCATTTTAATAAATGATCTTTGTCAGTTACTCACAACAAGATTTTCTCGTTTGCTGATTATAGTATGTTGAATTTTTTATACTCATTCCAACATGCGCAATCGGTGAATTCGAAATTGATTACGAAATAGGAAAATGCAATCAGTTCATTGAATTCTGACCACAACAAGAGATTCCCACACCATGGGAATTATATAACCAAATAGAATTCAATGCATCTAAATCTCAGTGCTGCCTCCTGTCGTCGAACAGAAAGATCACGTAGTTCAACTATCGATTAATGGCACTTGCATCGGCAAAGCCAACGAACTATTAATTTATAATTTATTAATTGTAATACTATTAATTTATAATCTATAATTAACTATTGGCACTGTGGTTAATTCGATTGTTAATGGATCGACTGTTGTGAAGATTGACGATAACTCGATGGAATTTTTTAACAGATGCCAGATATATATTTCATGTAAGCTGATTTTATTTTACAAGGCGTATATTTATCCTAAACTGCATTTATTTTTTCATATTTGGTTAGGTGCATGCGGAGAAGCGATCCACTTGTTCAAAAGATTACAAAAGGGCAGTGAAACTCACTGAAGATTTTTAATTCTATCTAACTCTTTTCTGAACTTAGTGAATGCATTCCGCTTACCCGAATATTTTCCTGTAGCTTCCATAAATCAGAGAGTGCGCATCAGTTCACGGCGAGAATTAACTGCAGACGTACGGATATACATAGGTGATCGTTCTTTGGCCGAACAGCACGAATGTGGAATGGTTTGTCTGGCAACTTGCACCCTAGCAGTTTTAATATTAGGGCATTTAAAATCATTGTACTACGATATTTCTTTTCCTTCTTCTCCCCATCTTTGGGCACTAAAGGATATTCCAAAAGTCCTTTTATAGTGACGTTTTAGAAAAAAGAATTGAGAAAGTGCTGTAATTTGAAGGAAATAAAAACTTCCTCTTTGTCCCATATTCTAAAGTGATGAAAGCTTATTAGTTAATAAAAAAGTATATATTTTATCTCTGAAGAGTATACCAAAAGTCCTTCCACGAGAACAAAGAACATGTACAACGCTGTGATCTATAGATAAAAGAGTAGACAAAAATTGTTAAATAGTTAAATTCGTGATCTGAGGGAAAGAGAATATTTATACTGGTTCTACTTTGAGTTCAAACCAAGTAGGAAACTGGTTAAACAAGCCCATTAAGGCCACGCAATTTATTTTCGCGTAGACGACCCACTTTAGAGTATCTAAAACGTTACTTTTCTTTCGTAGTTGGTCAATCAGCATTTTCCTTTTCTCTTGCAGTCGAGCATTGCTTACTGGTGTCACGCAGATTACCATTGCCTTCCTAGTAATGTCTTTACATTAAATCGTTTATCGATGAGGTCTTCTGATACCAATTATAACCGGCAAACAGTCATTTTATGTACCCACCAGATCCAATTCAATCTTCTCCACATCTTTACCCATTGACCAAACCTAGACCATTATTTTCTCATTCGGGTCGAATGTGTTCTCATCGGATCGCATCATCTGGATATCGAGGATAAAGAAAACCATCAACGTCAACAACAACAACGAGAAAGGGAAAGTCGAGCCGTTAAGCATAAAATTCAAATCAAGATTCCAAAACCGATTCAGATTATAATTTATAATATGTGCCGGGGCTATACGACAGCCCCTCAGCCCAATCATCAACATCAGCATCATCTGTAAGGCTATCGCATCGTTAGTTATGCATAATGGCGCATACTGTTGAGCCGGAGGACCACAACCGAAACCAAAATCTGCGCCATCTTTCACTCCATCAGAGATATGCAGTTCAATTGAAATTCCTTCCCCTATTGACTGACTGACTTATACGTAGTGGCGGCTGGCTGCGGTTGGCTCCTTCCGATACCAACACTATAAGGCATAAGGCTCATAGAAAGTGATGAATTGACGGACATGATCTGAGGGAGGCGAGGGAGCTGCTCATATGACATGGCCTGCGGTCTCTAAGTTACCACCTTCCTTATAAGGAAGCATCAGCACGACTGTGCGCTACATTTTAGGTTCAACTAGTCAAAAGTGAATTCGAAAGGTGGTTCGGGTTGTAATCCATTCCGAGACTTGTCGGCACAACACTTTTTCTCAGGAGGTGAGGGAAAGAAGTAGTGTGCTGAGTGATCGATATCTCCTGAGGGCCAACATGCCGGCGCGGTTGTAATTATTAAAAAGCATATTCATCATTTGCGGGTGATGTATCTAGCAGATAGTCTTGTTTTTTCGCTATTTTTTCATCATTTACACAAATACCACTTCACATGTACCCAGTTGCTAGCTGCAATGAGGATAAAATACGACCTGGACCAACGCTATTAACTATCGCTATCTGCAGTATCTCCGTGACATCACGTGCATCGATTGAATTATTTGCAAACAAATCCATTTAGATGTACATCCATCTATCTGCCGTCGGTCTGCATCCAACATATCGACAGATTGAGAGAAGACGGCCGTTGCGATGTGGATCTCAGTGACAATGTTTATGTATTCTCGATCGGATTGAGTGGAGGCAATCATTTGATCGTATATTGACTCCGATTTAGCCGGCTTGCACTTCGCCAAGCACACCACTTATCCCCTGATTACGCCTCTCGTCGTGCAGTTGTCATCTGGGGGTCGATAGAGACATCCAGCGGAATGACTGGGTCTCAATGGCGCTCAGTTGATTGCACAATTGAAATTTGGTCCACAGTGTAGTGACATCGCTATAGTCATTGGATTTTATAGCATTGTTTTTCTTTGTTGACGTTGCCGTTATCGTTGTCGTTGCTGTCCTCAGGTGATCAATACAGAAAATTAGAAGCATTCCTTCTCACTTCCCACTTCCAACTCTCCAACGGATCAGCATTTGTTTTATTTGCGGTCGATTAACTTTATTCAATTGCTGGTATTCAATGAGTGGTGCCTCCTTTAGCGGAGCTCGAGATTAAATTGGACCCGCATGGGGACGGAATCGGGTCGGCTTGCAACGGCTGCACCATTGGCATTTACAAACTCACGAAGGATCGCTCCCAGTATCTGAGATCGTGTGTGCGAGAGGTTATATAAAATTCGTTAGTCTCAATTAAAACGATCTGCTTTTGGAATGGTGAATTCGTTTTTGATTTCAATTTTTTAACTGCCACTGCTTTAAGCCATGTGATAGTGGAAAAGGGAGCAACCATTAGAGGTCCAACTTCAATGTGGATTTGCGTGTTTCTATGACACCCACTCTCAGCATTCTGGTATTTAAAAATATTCCGGGTTCAACGAGATACTACTTTGACGGGCATTCAAGCGTGAAATCTAGAGAAGGTGGTATATGAATGGAAATGAAAGGTTTACTCATAGAAGTCCAGTGAAATGTGGGTAGCTAATGGCAGACGACTGCTAGCCGATACAAAGCCTGATATGGGGGCTCTCACTTTTAGTAGAATGGATAGGGCATGTCAAATGCCTACGCAGGTAATGAATAAAATCTATTCTATTGGCGCGTGAAGTGCAAGCGGCGGTACCATTGTTCTACTTTCATAACTAACTGTGACAAATCCCTGTGGTGTTGAGATAATAGCATGGTAAACGTGACTGAGCTATAACGATCCACAGCTCAACATACACGAAACGTTAACTTCGATCTATGCCGCAGAATCTATAAAGAGCTATGTTTATGAAATTAAACTCTGATTCCTTCATTTATCTCAATTGGGAGCAATTCTGTTTGTTATAATGGGTGTCCTAAAATTCGCTCAGGAAAAAAAGTTTGTTGCAAAATATCATCATCATCATCATCATCGGTACTACAACCGGAATCCGTTCTTGGCCTTATTTACATATTTTTCTGCCGGTCCCGACTTCGAGCTGATGTCATCCCGTTTGGCACTCCCAGGCTCTGGGCGTCCTGGTCTATGTCATCCCTCCATCGCAGACAAGGTCTGCCGCACTGTCTTTTTCCATACATCCTGCCACAAAGGACTTTCTGGGCAGTTCTGTGGGGGTTCTCTATATTACACGGAGAACCAACCCACAATTTCTACCCAATTTCGCCTGCTAACAGCGCACTACCTCAACCCCAATCCCTTCCGTCGGCTATTTCAGAAAAAAGAAATACCTCAAAAGGACGCATAACTGAATTCATTATTTTATGCAGATAATGCATAATTGAATTCAGCTCTTTCTTGCCATACAGCAAGTCCATTGCATTAACCCCATGAGATTTCCACCGGAAATCACAATTCATGTTGGTTAGCAACAGCAAAGTCTAACCAAACAATGCTGTAACGTCATCGCGCAACGGCTTGGGTTATCGAATTCTTTTAGTTTGTTCTCACGCTAATATTTCCCAAGCCGTTGCAGCGTCCCTTCGACTTCCCCCAGACATGCTATTTGCTGGGGATCAATAAACTCTTTAGTCGGGTGAATAGCACAAAATACTTTTCATCTCATTTCATTTTCCCCTTCTCAGAGTACATTGCACTCTGAGATCAATCCAATCTCCAAACTAGGTCACTCGGTCACCATTGATTTTGCGTTCGTGCATGTAAAAAGCAAAATCATCCCCGGGATCATTGCGCTCTTCGTTTCGGATCTCTTATCCATCGACAATTGAATTAACCAAAGGGTTTGTTCACCTCGGTGGGCGGGGAAAATGAGAGAGCACAGATGAGAGTATGATCTCGATTGGTTGATCGTTGTGCATAGCCAAGAAGACAATTTTCATTGCTAATTGGGATCAGTGGGATTCCAACCACCACCGGGGTTGGTCACGCCACATTACAGTCGAATATTAATCACCAGCATGCACACGCGTTTTTATGGGAGTGCGAGTTTCCCCTTTTTGTCTCGAGGCGGTAAAGTCGATTTTTAATTAAGTAAAAATTGTTGCAACAATGTAGAGATTCCGAAAGAACTCGAAGGAGTACATCAGCAAAGAATCATGTGTTTTTAATAAGAACTTAACAATGATGCAAATTCAAAAGATACATTAAAGTAGTCAGTGATTGTGAATTTAATTTATAAACAATTTTAAGTAAAAAAAAAAAAATAAATAAAAAGAACATAACAACAACAGTGCAGTTTATTTTACACTCTTTTAGGGATTATTGGATATTTTTTTGAGAACTTGTATTCGTCGAAACATCGTTGGGGATTTAAATGAAACAGTTGCCGTGACCGTGTTCTGGATAAATTCCGGGATTTAAAGAGCCTTGATAGACCATAGTAGGCTTTGTTGGATTTGATCAGCCGTTCGTGTATTTCTTCTTCCATATGTTATCGGCTGATACTATTGACCCAAGGTAGTTAAAGGATTGCACTACTTCAAATTCGTGCTCCACTACTCTGATAGTTTGACCAAAGTTAGGTCTTCTCTTCGCAGAAGTTGCCACTATGTACTTAGTTTTTCCCTCATTAATGTGCAGTCCCAGTTTTTGGGCCGTCTGCTCAATCTGGGTGAAGGAATCCTGTACAGCCGAATCGGATCTATCGACGATGTCGATGTCATCTGCGTAGGCAAGTATCTGGCTGGACTTGGTGACAATAGTCCCTCTTGTTGTAACGCCAGAGTCACGGATTGCTTTCTCCAACGCCAGGTTGAAGAGGAGGCAGGCCAGACCGTCCCCTTGTCGGAGTCCATTATAGATGTTTATTGGTTTGGACAGCAATCCCGCTATTTTTACTTGACTAGTTACGTTGGTCATGGTCAACCTACCAAGTCGTATCAATTTGCTTGGAATGCCGAACTCTCTCATGGCATTATATAGTTCTATCCTGGCCATGCACCCCGTGGGTAGCCTTAAAGTCTATAAATCGATGATATAATTCCAGACATTTTTTCATCGCCTGCTTAAGGGTGAATATCTGATCAATTGCTCATTTGCCTGGGATGAAGCCACACTGGGGCGCTATTTGATTTGAGCAGTCTAATGGCTTTGAATGTTTCCTCAATGCTTGGTGGCGGCACCATTTGGTCTTCATCTTGCATTGGCGGAGCCTCCAATTCTTCTGTGAGCTGACCATTTAGCAATTCATTGAAGTGCACTTCCCATCGCTCCAGAATGTCTTCAGGATCGGTGATCACATTACCCTCTTTATCCTTACAGAAAGTGCGGCGTGGTGTGCACCGCGTCATACTGCGTATTATTTGGTAGAACTTCCACCTTTGTTGCGGATCTCGCTCTCTACTTTTCTCTAATTCACAGATAAGGTTTTTTTCCCAGGCACTTTTCTTTTGTCTGTGGACTTTTTTTTCAGATCTTCTGAGTTCTTTGTACTTCTCCTCGCGTACCCGCATCCTATGAGACTGCTGCATTGCCTGGTATGCAGCATTCTTACGTTCAGTCGCTAGTTTGCACTCAACATAAACCCAGTCGCTCCGATCTCTACGACTACTGCCTAAGATAGACTTGGTAGTACTAATGACAGTATTCTTAAGGCATGTCCATTTTTCTTCTACGCCCACCGTTCTGGCCCCAGGACTTACTCTCCCTCCGCTGACCTTCCCGAGGGCGAGTCTTAACGCATGACCAAAGGTGTTACTGGTATTCTCATTGCGTAAGGCAGCCGTGTTGATTCGAACATGACCCGCGGATGCAATACGTCTCCGTAAGGCACTCCGCGCTCGGAAAACTGTACCAACAAGATAGTGATCCGAGTCGACGTTGGCACCTCGATACGTTCGTAACGTCCTCAGGCTTGAGGAGTGGCGGCGATCTATCAACACGTGGTCAATTTGGTTGCGAGTGGCTCCATAAGGTGATACCCAGGTGGCTTTGTGAATAGCTTTACGCGGAAACCTGGTACTTGCAACGACCAAGTTTTTTGATGCTGCCAGTTCGCTGACTCGTAGTCCATTGTCATTAGTGTTCTCATGCAAACTATGGGAACCTGTGTAGTGCCTGAAAACCGGCTCCCCACCTATTTTCGCATTCAAATCACCCAAAACTATTTTTACATCGTATCTTGGGCGGGCATTGAGGCACCGTTCGACGTTCTCATAGTATTCTTCCTTTTCGTCGTCAGGGGACTCCTCTCCGTTCGTGAACGTTTATGAGGCTTGTGTTCTTAAACTTGCCTCACACGTGAAAAGTGCATAGCCTTTCGTTTGTTGCATTATAGTCGATAATAGAAGGCTTCAGTTTTTGGCTGACTAAAAAGCCTACCCCGAGCACATGGTGTTTTGCATGAGAGCTGTAATAAATGTCATACTCGTTTCTTTGAATAACACCACTCCCCGTCCATTTTATATCTTGTAATACTGTTATGTCAACCTTATATTTGGACAGGGCAACGGCTAGCTGCTGTGCAACTCGAGTTCTGTATAGTGAGCGTATGTTCCATGAAAAAATTCTTAAATCGTTTAGCCAGCTTCGTTTCCGTGGTCGTCGTCGTGTATTCGGCCCAAACCCGAGGCTTGTTAAATTTTCCATAATATATTATTTTCCCGGTCAGGTTTCTCAAGATGTCGCTGCATGCATTGGTTCACTACTTGGCGGGTGCCAAGGGGTGTTACGTGGAGACTGCATGTCAACTTAGATTGAACAGGGACAAGGATCGTCCTGGCCTTCGCCGTGTTGAAAGCAATCAGTAACTTTGCCCTGTGTGTTCGCGCCTATCCCCCTTGTTGCAAATAACAGGTTAATTGAAAAGTCTCCGGCCTGACATAGATGGCGGCACTAGAATTAAATCCATATGATTTTTAGTTAGCCCTAACCTTCAAAAGACGCGTGTATAAATTTGACAGATGTCGGATCATTAGTTTGTTATATGTTATATGCACAGAAAAATATTGTAGTAAGCTTAGGGTTCGCTGGATTAATTATTTTTAATAAATAAGAACCGTTAAATCGATTTTGAATTAATATAACACTTTATTAGTCAGTTAATCACAACCGTTACTTTTACCGTACACTTAACGATTTCTTGACTTATCGCTTCCGTACTTATCGCGTCTTTTACTTCTTACTTATTACTTGCTTCACTTTCTACTTCTTACTCGTCTCCATGATCTGTGTGCGACGTATTTATACCGTTTCCTCATTCTGATTCGGCGTTTCGTTTCCGTCCGTTCCATAGTCTTGAATGTTCTACTGTTCCTAGTCTCCAGATTCCCAGTACTTTATAGAATATTCTAGTACTTTGTTTTGGACTTTCTCGAATATTCTAGTACTGATTGTCATATGCGTCACAATATGAAATAATATATATAGACCGTATTCACTGTTGTGCCCCGGGTTTGGATCAACGGGGGGTTTTGTGCCGCTGTTACGTGGTAACTCCCCCACATCCCTTGTCCGGACGAGAAAAGTATTAAAAATGAACAGACATAACATAACATGTAAATGTTAAACAATTTCAAACTAAACTTAAATACAAAACACATTGTACATTTTGATTTACACATATAGTTAATAAAACATAAACTAGCTCTCATTCATTTATAACATAAATTAAACATGTTCATTTAAACAATTAACATTTCACATATTTAACATACATAAAATATTTACTTCAATTAGTATAAAAAAAGAGGACCGCTCAACAAAAAACTGTAACAGAAGAAAAACCGCCAGCAACCGACAAAAGAAAAACCGTCAACCAAATTCTTCTTTGTATTAAAACGCTATATCCTCCTCCGCTACCCCTTTGTTCCCTGGCACCGTTCTCTCGGCGAAGAAACTTGGCCATGACTGTCCCAAAACTGGTCGAAGACGTCATCGCCGAATATAACTTATGCAGGTTTATGCACCAGCTATTTTTGTTTTTTATATTTTTTATTTGGAACTTATTGTTTAATATTTTCAAATGGATTTACAAACTTTTTTGCTGTTTTATTTACGGATTTAAATACACGAGCCACCCACAACTGGGATCTATTTGGAAAAACCAAAAATGAGTCGCACCACGAATCTTAAAACACGAGCAACGATTTCCAATCGATGGCAGGCCAAATCGATTTACACAAGATCTGAAATCCACCACCAACTTCTTAATCACGAGAGTCCTTATATACGAGGACAGAAATTTGCGCCCCACCTTATCGTTTATCGATTCGTCGAAATTGGTTTGCCTCTCGCGAACCCGACCCCTTTCAATGAATTCAGGTGTTCGGTACATAGGGTAACGGCAAATTATTTGGGAAAGGTCATTGTACCTGGTTGTGTGTGAAAAATATTCAAAAGCCCTCCTTATGAGAATTTTGTAATTCGTTTTGATTCGACAATTACGAAAATGCAAGATAGGAGATGAAAATGGTGGAAAAAGTTTGAGTGTAATACAATGGAAAATTTTGACCATGAGAACTGTCATATAGTTGAAAGGATTGTATTTTGTTAGGGGAACATTTTTGAATTAGAAAACATGCTATTGAACTGTAGAACAATGTTATTCTTGGATATGATGTGTGTATTTTATCGGATAAGCACGGTTTGGCGGATTTTGTGCTTATCTGCCGTGTTCCGCCGAACAATGTCTCCGAATAAGAAGTCGCTTTAATTTTTCAAGGATTTTATTTTATACTTTTATTTTCCTCTTTTTTTTTTTTGCTGAGCACGTGGGGTTGAGGACACAGTAAGTATGTCCCCTTTGGCTGGGTGAATGGTATATAGCCCCACAGTGGTTTGTGCGGTTCTTACACTTACGCTGGATGACATTGACTAGAAATGGGACCGGTGGAGAGACTTGCTAAATAAGGCCAAGACTGGATCCCGGTTGTAGTGCCGTTGATTATGATGATGATGAGCGTGATTGACGGGAAGGCATTTCGCTCTGTTTTACATTGGTCCACTTAGTTCGTGGTAGGGATCGGTTGCGTCGTCACTGTAAGGTGTTCCTAGGAGAGCGACCGCGATCAAGGGGAAGATATTCCCTTCCATGATTGATTTACATTGGTCCACTTATGTCGTGTTAGGGATCGCCTTGTCACAATAGGCTGTTCCTAGGAGGGTGCTCGATCGAACGGGCGGTATTCCGTTCCGTGATGGATTTACATTGATCGACTTACTTCGTAATAGGGATCGGTTGCCTCGTTATTCTAAGGTTTTTCCTAGGGTGGCTGGACCCACGGTTTTCCCGTATCTTTCCATTTACCTTTTCCTTTGTAGTTCGCGATTACTTTAAACCACTATTCAAGTAAATGATAGCTGCGTTTAATGTTCTAGTATACGGTTCTGATGATTTCTTTTTTCGATTCTCTTTTGTGTCGTGTTCTTTACAATGCTTGTGTGTTCATTTGTATTGGGATCGCCACATACTAATCTGAAATACAATAGCGTATAGAATCCGAGCGTTTGTTATACCTCACATAGTAGCTCATTGATAATTTCAATTGGGTCGCATTTCAAAACCAAATAAATTTACAGCACTTTCCCCCATAAAGTTGTTTACTCTCTACCTTTCTTAAATGAAATATGAATTCAAAACAGATAAATGAAGGTATCCTCTTGTGTTCATGCAATCTCAAAATAAACTTACCTACCGCAAAAGTGATGACTTCTGTCCCACCCAGTACATCTTTTTCATTCATTTCATAAGTTCCGGAATTAAAATAAAATGGGTATCGTTTTGGTACTTAAGCTTGGCAATAGAACAGCTGTCATCTCATCAGGTTTCTTTTCAGCGCATCTAATTCTCATCTGCCTGTTTTACGATTAATACTTTGAAGTATTGACCGGTCAATTAATTGCTGTAGAACTGTTATCTCTTCTACATTCACATAGCTAAACCTACTTTTTTGTGAAGTATACCGCAGTAAATTCTGTCAGTCGTAAATAAAATTGCATGGTGCTAATATCTATAATTCTCTTTGGCTATGCATAACGCTGTAACAACCTGACCACGACGGTGAAAATACGCTACAACATCTGCAAGTAACATTCAAAACCATGCGCCGTTTTCAAAGCTACGTCTCTGAGTTGTAGGTAAGCTGTTTTACGAGATATTAGGAATGAATTTGAGTACGTGTTCATCAAATGATATTCTGTTGATTTGAATTTTGATGTTTTCCCGCTTTCATCATTTATCGGTTACCTAAGCCTAATCCGCTTAATTAGATACTATAATTTATATTACGCTACTATTTGTCCGCATTCAAGCAGTTGTACTTTGGCTGAAAAAAGGAGGAGAATTGAGCCACTTTTCTAAATACAAAACGTTTTCGTTAGCCATTCGTTTTATTTTTCCTTTAGAAAGACACCGGATAAAACATGACCACGTACTTAATGTCGTTCATAACCACATGGTTGTTATATTGTCGTTAAGTACTGTGCATTTTATTAATTCGACTTCAACTGGTAGCCCAGTCGCTTTGATGGTCGTCATCATACTCCACGGCTTTTGTAACGTTCGTAAATATCTTCATATCTAATGAGTTTAACGATGTTTTCTTCAATTTCCACTGACAAACACGTTAAGCAATATTTAGAAAATGTGATGTAATTCGTCGAAGCATTTGAGAGCGTTTCGTCGTATTTTTTAACCTATTTGAATTTTATATGGGACACGCATTTAAATGTAAGATTGGATTTGTATAGACATACTTTACTTTCGTAAAGGACATAACAATTTTGTATTTTATTTGGAAACCACCCATGACCTTTTTTTAGGATCTGTCAATGTTGAGACCTCAGTCAGGGCTTACATCTTTACTACGATGAAGTTCGCGAACGAGCAACGTTTGGGAATTATTGAAAATTCAGAGTTGGTGGTCGCACCTTTATGAGCGCTTACTTTTTATTTCGGTCGTAAAAACCGTTTTATCAGACAGATGATGCGTGCTATAGTAGGTAAATTTAAGTCAATATATGCAGCATTTAATGTTCCTGTATCAGTGGTTTTAGTTTAAAATGAGTCAAATCAGTCGATTCCACGCCGTTCACAGGAATTCGGTATCCCCCGAACCACATTGTGACGAATTTTGCATAGCTCCTGGGAAAGTCCATATGAACGAAGTTTGTTCAGCAATGCCCCGTGCCCTCCGAATTAACTCGGCATTGTTGACCTTTTCCATTACCTTAGATACCATAGACAGTAATGGCATCGGACGGTAATTTTGTGGGAGACACTTTTTTCCCTCTTTGGGATCGGCTGGACTCGAGCGATTTTCCAGCAGGCACGAAAGGTCCTTCGTTCATAAGATAACTGAAAGAGTCTGCCAGATAGTTCTGGAGCACAGTTCTTAAGGACTATTGTTGGTATTATGGTGGTTCCGCCAAACCCCACGGTTCGCCTTCCTAAAAAACACCCATAACACCATCCAATCATAAGTTTTCGCTAATGCAATCGCATTAGCACCTTAAATGCTTTACGCATCTAGGATTGTCTAAGGTATAATATAAAAAGCCTCTGGAAAAGAGAATTCTTACCTGCATGCATAACTTCGCATTTAAAATCCCCTATAAGAGTTCTCTCCAAGCTTATCATAAATTCCCTGAAAGAAAATTCATCGGTTCATATACTCGTATAATACAACCGCATAATCAGGAAATATTACCCTTGAGTTGGCTTATCCCAGCTTCATCATGTGTATCATAAATTACCAGACAAACACATTGGCTCACGCCCTACACCCAAGGGACCAAAACAAATACACGCATCTCTTGGCACCAATTAAATCCTACAGCATAAGCAAATGCAAATAGGAAATCAATACTTACCCTTACCAGTGATGCCATAAACACCATTTCCCGGTAATCTAGCCAAAATCCATTAACACCATTTTTTCGATGCGTTGTGTCTATTTATTTAGCCGCGACGCACATCTCAAATACAAACCCATTAGCATCCCACGAAATTTTATTTGTTTGCTTCAACGAACACACATCTCCTGGATGCACATTATGCCCCTTCTTGGTGTTTCAGATTCGTTGTCATGGTGTGTTCCATGAAAGAACCCATGCACACACGTACATGTGTGCTACCAACGATCTTCACCCCAAACGATTGAATAACGTTCAGTCCTTTACCATCCGCCACGGTCATGTCGCTTCCGCTCTCCGTCGCACGGCGGAGATGCGTTCACCAAAAGTCGTGCGAGTTTAATCCCTTGAGGTATGTGCCCTTATTCTGGTATTGTGTGTCGCGCGCCGAGTTATATCCAAGTGTAAATTCCACTTACTTGAGGAATGCTCCTTGCCAAATCGTTTCCATTGGATAATTAAGATTGCGTGTACCCTTTTGTGAACTTTATAAACCAATAGAAGAAATCATCTAGTTTCCATCAAATCAGTGCAGTATTAATGTGACATAAATATAGTTTTCGGCATAACACAAAACAAACCAGAATAACAATATAAGGATACAAATAAACAACTGTGCGTTTCATTTAATTTTCCTGGGGGCTGTTCCTGAGAGTGTTTTCCTTATTCTTACTTGGGTGATCGTGTTAGTGTTTTCCTTTTTCCCGGTTGTGGACAAACGTGGCGGCGTTTCGTTCCTTTACTCTGCGGAACTTTAGTGGCAATCGGATGGGGATGGGAATGAACCGAGTGTCCGTGTTTGGCACAATACTCCTAACGCCCACAGTATTCCCTCCGGGCCGATTCCACTCCTACAGTCCAGTACGCGTAGAATGCGTTGAATAGTAGGCAGGCGGAATCTCATATCCCGCATCGATGATCCCACTGGCGCGATCACAGGTGGCTCCAAAAAGACCGGCATCGAGGTTTGAATTCGCAGAAAATAAATTCGCGAACACATTAGCTTTATCCTTTGAATTTGTGACTAACGTCCCGGTGCCCGTCACTAATGGAGGAAAAGAGGAGGAAGCGAAGTTACAGCCTTTGCCATTGACCAGAAAGGACGCGAACCAATTGGGCATTCAAAGAGCTTATTAGTCATTCTGTCGTTCTAAGCCTTCTTCGCCGTATTAATCGCCGGGTTGCAAGCGTTTCTGATTCTAACAAAATTCATTCTGTTCACCTCGGTGGGATTGGAGCGCTCACACTTTTTAACAAACCAAGGTTTATCATAGTATAGTGGTTAGTATACCCGCCTGTCACGCAGGAGACCGGGGTTCGATTCCCCGTCGGGGAGCCTCTGGCGCAAGACTAATGACCTTCCCCGGAAAAAATAAATCATTATGGAAAATTTAACAATATGACTTGCTAAATAAGGCCAAGACCGGCTTCCGGTTGTAGTGTCGATGATGATGATGATGAAGGTTTATCATATGAATTTCTTTTGATGGAATGCGGAATATAGATCTCCATCACGAGAAGAATGGATGGAAACTATTCCCAAGTGGATTGCCTGTACTTTTTAATTTTAATATTGTCTTGGGATCAGGTTTTGCTTGGCATGTACAAAAAGGAATTTAATGATGGGCTAAACTGTTTCGCTATGTTAATTTGTTAACATATTTATTCAGCCCTGTAGGTAGAGCGTTAGAATATACTCACAGCTAGGCCGGCGTGTGGTAAGAGGCGACCAAAGGCCGAGCGGTAGGTGGGGTCCCAACGCCCTGTCGCCCGGTGAAATAACACCCTATCAAGCATTAGGCTCTGTGAAATGGTCGGGAGAAATCGGGGCTTGGCTGATGGACCGATCCGAGAAAAGGTTGGTTTAGGTGATAGTCGGTCCCAAGGTGAGATACCACCTCGTCAGACTGTACATACCCCGATATCGTCGAGAGAAATCTTCGGAGGTGTTTCGGATGTGAGATAAGTCATGATGGTACCTTCTGAAATAAAGAATTCCGGAGGTAAACTAGTCTCCCATTCGCATCTCCGGGGGGACTATGTCAGGGGGAACATCATGCAGATATTATGATAAATAACCGAACTTTAAGAGGTTCGTCATCGCATAATCGGGCTCGCTCTCAAGGATCTGTCGACGCTCGACTGGTAACGCCATTTTGTAACATCAGGAGCATCGGATTCACCAATACGAATGTAAATGCCGTCCACCAATATTTGCAAACAACGAAATCTGATATCCTTTCCCTAACTTAGACCCAGGTCGATTCGCCAACTGATTCGACATATCTTCGTTGCTCAGGATACGACTTACATTCGAGATTCGGTTTTAAGGGCGGACTCTGCATCTTTGCGCGGTCCGATCTAGCTTGCCAGAGGATGGAGGTGTTGGAACCCATTAACATGGACATCATATGGTTGAGGGTCGTGCTGAGGAATTCTGTTAAATTTCTTTGTTGTCTTTACCGCTCCCCGAATGACGACCGACCGCCGACATTTTTCGAACATCTTTCACATACCCTCGACTGGATACAGATCAACAACCTAGCTTCTGAAATGATCGTCCTTGACGATTTTAATGTACATAATTCCGGCTGGTTGGTACATTCTAACAGAACCGATGAGCCTGGGAGGCTGGCGCTGATGTTTGCTGTAAGCCACAACTTGACTCAACTCGTGGCGGAACCTACGCGACTGCCGGATGCCCGAGGTGATTATGCGAGTAACTTGGATCTGTTTTTGACATCCAAGCCGAGCACCGTGGAAGTTGCTGCGCCACTGGGAAATACAAATCACTGCTTGGTATTGGTCGCACAGCCACTTGCATTTCAGACAAATAACCGATCTAAGCAGTTTCGTCATGTCTGGAGGTATGAGGCTGCTAACTGAGGTATCCCCAAGGTTTTTGACAGCGTCTATTATAGACAATTAAACAAGTCTCGAATATTGACCGGATAAAAAAAATAGTATTGCCCGGTATTCAGCATTCTTACGTTTAGTCGCTAGTTTGCACTCATCATCAAGCCAGTCGCTACGATCTCTACGACTACTGCCTAAGATGGAGTTGGCGGTATTAATGACAGTATTCTTAGGCATGTCCATTTCTCTTCTACGCCCGGCATTCCGGTCCCAGGACTTACTCTCCCTACATCGAACTCTTCGAGGAGGGGTCTTAACGCATGACCAAAGGTGTTACTGTTGTTTTCATTATGTAAGGCAGCCGTGTTGATTCGAACATGACCCTCGGATGCAATACGTCTCCGTAAGGCAATCCGCGCTCGGAAAACTATACCAACAAGATAGTGATTCGAGTCGACATTGGCATCTCGGTACGTTCGTACTGACATCAGGCTCGAGGAGTGGCAGCGATCTATCAACACGTGGTCAGTTTGATTGCGAGCGGCTCCATCAGATGATACCCAGGTGGTTTTGTGAATATCTTTACACGGAAACCTGGTACTCGCAACGACCAAGTTCTTTGACGATGCCGGTTCGATTACTCGCAGTCCATTGTCATTAGTGTTCTCATGCAAACTATGGGAACCTGCGTACTGCCGAAAAACCGGCTACGGACATATTTTCGCATTGAAATCACCAAAAACGGTTTCATATCGTATACGCTACGGACAGGCATTGGGGGCCCGTTCGACGTTCTCGTGGAACTCTTCTTTTTCGTCGTCACGGGACTCCACTGTAGGTCCGTGAACGTTTATGAGGTTTATGTTCTTAAACTTGCCTCACACGCAAGAGTGTATAGCCTTCACGTCTATTGCATTAAAGCCGATAATGGCAGGCTTCAGTTTTTGGCGGACTAGAAAGCCTACCCCGAGCACATGTTATTTTGCATGACAGCTATAATAAAAGTCATACTCGTTTATTTGAATAACACCACTCTCCGTTCATCTTATTTCTTGTAATACTGTTATGTCAGCCTTATATTGGGACAGGGCATCGGCTAGTCAGTGTGCAGTTGGAGCTTTGTATAGCAGTTGGAGCTTTGTATAGTGAGCGGGCGTTCCGTCAACTTGGGTTGAAAGCAATCAGAGACTTTGCCCTGTATGTTCGCTCCCACCCCTCCATTATGTGGGTATATTTATGTATATTCTGTTAGGCTATACCAATACACATTAAACCGGAAGTGTGATTAGGGTTACCAACCGATGTCATTTAAAACACGAACTTCTGATTACTCTTCCCCGTGGAAAGCAACCAATCCTACTGAATACGGCAATCGACAGATTGTCTCGCTCCGTTACAGTAAGTTTGCACTAAAACTCTTTATCACATAGTATGAATAATCGTCATCATAATCGGTACTACAACCGGGATCCGGTCTTGGCCTTATTTAGCCAGTCTCTTTACCGGTATCCGGTCCATATCCGAGCCTTGTTAAATGGCCCATAATCATTTATTTTTCCGGGCAATGTCGTTATAATATGAATAATAGTTTTCTTATAATTTTATACATTAATTCCACCAGCCGCCAAGGAAGGGACACTTACCTCCGTAATGAACTTTCTACTATTCAAATAGTAATTAATAACGAATCACTCTTTACTGTCGTAAAATGCCAGATTGAAAGGGTTTGTACAGACATTTTAATTAACGACATGTCCATATCAAGTCGAGGAAGGTCACAGGCAACAATCCGAAGACAACTATCACTTTCAACCATAAACGACAATTTGGACTGCTAATTTGCGCGAGCGATTTATTCACATTTTGCTCTTTTCTTTGCAGTTCACTTTTATTTTCTTTGACCTGCGGCTATGAGATGAGCGCCTCTAGACCTTTCCATCAACGTGCAGTCTTAAGAAAGGGAGACGAAAGAAAAGCTAATTTTGAATTTCATGGTCGTTTTTGGCCGGGGAGAAAGTTTCTAATACCATATCAATTCTGATATAAAATTATTAACGCAAACCCTTTATTAATAACATCTGATGTCATTGAAGTGACACTGGTGAAGGTGTCGTACATTGCTCCCTGGTTGGAGTTTATAATAAAGAGTTTAGTCAAGAGAGTTGAACCACGATCAATGGTATATTCATTTCATTGTCATTCAGGCATTTTAATCATAATGCAAATTCGATTTTTACCGTGGGCTGTACCTATCATTATTTTTTCCGTTTGTTCACCAAGTAGGAACAGGCGACGATGGAGTTTTATTGTATTTTAACAACATCTCTTAGCACTATTGATTAATATCATATTTTCAATTGATTTTCCGCATATGTTTTACTTTGTTCTCGATTTCTGTTTTTTAAACAAGAGTTTGAGATATCGTTAAACGTCAGAGATCAGTGCGACTGGAAAAATGGGAAGAGAATAAGGGAAAGAGGCATTCCATATTCGAACTTTATCGCGCCTTTAGTTGAATTGATACATACTCTTTGATTGACGGGTATCGCAGGAAATTGTTTGGGGAGGCGTAATATATTCACCGAGTTCAGTTGAGCAACCACCGACCATGATAATATCTGCAGGATAGAGGTTGCACCATATAACTATAATTTTTAAATTTCAACGCGTCTTAGATAAATCTGTCCAAATAACAGAGTTGAGTTCCCATTTAGTGTGGAAATACGCCCTTTAAGGGATATTGTGTGGGATTAAGTTTTTCTCATCTCCCTTAACAGATCCTACAAATTTCTCCGCACTTTTTGTAACTTGGTATATTCCGGTTCACTTATGAGTCCTAATAAAATAACCATTAAAACTAAAATAATTGCTTTGCTTCAGTTATATAAATTGGGTTACTTTAAAATAACTTAAAACTGGGAATTGGGAACTAAACAAAGATGGATAGTATAAGCGATAGGGTACGGAAGGGCGAGATTAGCCCTCAGGCTAGGGTGTAACCGGTCAATTAAAAAGTCCCCGGCCTGGCACATAGATGTTGGCACTAGAATTAAATCCATATGCCCTAACCTTCAAAAGACGCGTGTATAAATTTGACAGATGTCGGACCATTAGTTTCTGAATTATAGTATTTTGAGTGAAGCAACTTCTGTTATTGTGAAAAAAATGGATAAAAAGGAATTTCGCGTGTTGATAAAATATTGCTTTTTGAAGGGAAAAAATACAGTTGAAGCAAAAACTTGGCTTGATGACGAGCTTCCAGACGCCGCCCCAGGAAAATCAACCATCAAGGATTGGTATGCTAAGTTTAGACGTGGTGAAATGAGCACCGAAGACGGTGAACGCCCAAAAGAGGTTGTTACCGACGAAAACATTAGAAAAATCCACTAAATGATTTTGAATGACCGTAAATTGAAATTAAATGAAATAGCAGGCACTCTAAAGATATCAACGGAACGTGTACATCATATCATTCACGAATATTTGGGTATGAGAAAGCTCTGTGCAAAGTGGGTGCCGCGCGAGCTCACTTTTGACCAAAAACAATGGCGAGTTGATGATTCGGACCAGTGTTTGGAGATGATCAAGCGTAATAAACCCGAGTTTTTGCGTCGATATGTGACAATGGATGAAACATGGATCCATCATTTCACTCCGAAGTCCAATCGACAGTGATCCGAGTGGACTGCACACGATGAACCCGCCCCAAAGCGTGGAAAAACGCAATAGTCGGCTGGCAAGGTTATGGCGTCTGTATTTTGGGATGCGCGCGGAATAATTTTCATTGACTATCTTCAAAAAGGCAGGACCATCAACAGCGACTATTACACAGCGTTATTGGGCCGTTTGAAGGACGAAATCGCCGAAAAACGACCGCATTTGAAGAAAAAGAAAGTGCTGCTTCACCAAGACAATGCACCGTGTCACAAGTCAGTGAAAACGATGGCAAAAATCCATGAATTGGGCTTCGAATCGCTTCCGCATCCACCGTATTCTCCAGATCTGGCCCCCAGTGACTATTTCCTGTTCTCTGATCTCAAAAGAATGCTTGCTGGGAGGAAATTTTCGTCGAATGAAGAGGTGATCACCGAAACTGAGGCCTATTTTGAAGCAAAGGACAAATCGTACTACAAAAAAGGTATCGAAAAGTTGGAGAGTCGCTATAATCAGTGTATCGCCCCCGAAGGGAATTATGTTGAATAAAAAAAACGAATTTTGCCAAAAAAAAAGTGTTTTACTATGGAAGGCCGGGGACTTCTCAATTGACCTGTTAAGTATGAGTGTGGGAGAGTATAGACGGTGAGCGGAGTGGGGTCAGGGGGGGTAAACGAGGAGACGACGTTTGAGACAGGGAAAGGTGAGATCGAAGTCAAAGTTGTCGGGTGATATCCATGTAGCTTTATGGATTTGCTTGTGCTTGAACGTCGTGCTTTTTACTACCAGATCTTTGACGCTGCGAACGTAATAATTCGAATTTCATTATAATTTGAAACGTCGTGTATGCTTTCTTTACCTATAGTTGGTTGGAAGATATTTTCCTTTCCAATTTTCGCATTGAAGTCCCCGAGGAGGATTTTAACACCGAATGATAAGATCCCATCAAATACTTCCTCTCGTCTCGTATAATGTGTCCTTCGTTTCGTCGTCCGTAGATTCTGTTGGGTCGTGTACGTTTATAAATACATAATTGTACCATGGACCCTGTATTTTTAAATTTCACATCTTTTACATGGGGTGTAATCTTCTTGCTTATGATGAAGCTGGTTCTGAGGTTATGTGTATCGATACCTCCACACGTCAGTGTAAATCTGTTGGTTTCGATTACTTGATGTGGGAGTCGGACTTCCTGAAGCGCGACGATGTCCATTTTATATTGTTTCGCATTTTCTACGACCGTCTGTATCGCGCCTGGTTTATTTAACGTTCGAACATTCCACGTGCCGATGCGTATATCCCGGTTTTTCTATTTTCCCCTACGTCTTCTTTTTGCCGATTCGGTGTTTTCTTGATGATTTGTTACCTTATGGTAGTGTCGGCTTGTGGGGGTTCTTTAACACTGCGCTGAGAAGCACCCAGAATTCCAACCCCAACTCCTTTTGCCAACTCGCAGTCACCTGTACACAATTCCAACCCCAAGGGCATCATTTCATGCATTTAATGCATCACCAAACAAATTCCCTGAGAAGAATTCATCAACATGCATGCATCATCATAAATTAGGAAACCTCATCGGCGCCCCTGTCAGGCAGCGTATCCTGCCACACACGTGCGCAGCACATTTTCCTGGCTTATCTGCAGTCTCGGCAGCCTTTTGTCCAACCGATAAAAGCAGTTTACGCATCTCGCGTCTAGCCGCCAAAAACCGAATTCTCCAGCGTATTCGATCCTTGCCGCCGGCATAAGATACAGTGCACAATCATCATTGTGTATCTAAATTGCTTTTAGCACCGGCTTTCCTAATGGCACGCAGTCTATTTACACAGCTGCATGCACATCTCCTATGATCCCTTTGTTCTATTGCTTTTCCTCAGTTTCGTTTACCCATGACCTCGTAGCATGAGTAAACAATGGATCAACCAGCACGCATCAATCCAGAGAGATCCTTTCCAATTGGTCACTACAAAGAGAAACTTCACGTTTCTCTCGAGAAAGTAAACTCACGCCTAGCTGAGAGTGGACTCACCACGAGAATCATCCACCAAAGAGTGCACAAAGAGTCGAGTTGCTACGCCAGGACCGTGCGCACGGGACTCGAGGTTAATGTTGTGAAAACTAAATATAAATATTAATTAACATATCAATGTTAAGAAAAGACAAGGTGTTAATGTTGTGAAAATTAAATATAAATATTAACCGATATTAATTATATAACAATGTTAAGTACGTAACTGTTTGTCGCCAATAAAAAATAAAGGTTTGATATTAATACAAACCAAACGATTGACAATTTTATTAAACAACTTTGGAGTGCGCATCCGGGAATCAAAAGTGTTTCGAACACAAAAAAGCAAACGCCGACCACTTCCTAAGAAAATTCAGTTCGGAAGCCGGAGTATCGGGTGGCAGCAGTGGGATATTAGTGAACCCGTGCCGGCACCACGACTAATTATCCCCACAGGCTTATCACACCTACGCCTATCCGGTTTTTCGTGAGATTGTTTTTTGTATATTGATTATTCATTTTTGTTCCCACGAGTCTTGGGGTTTCAGATAGTCCGCCATATCAGAGCCCCTCTTTGATATGGTAAGGTCTGCTTACTACTCTGATTCGACCGGTCTCAGAGAGGCGCCGTTATAATACACTGGTCTACCCCTGCCTGCAAACGATCCAATGGCCACGGTGACGCGTAACACCTTATTTTAGGGGTGGTCGATCTTTATGTGTTACTCTCGCCAGCATGTCTGACATGGGTGGCCCTACTGGAAGCGTACGCTTCCGTCAGCATAGCCTGAGTGATTCATTGTAGTTTAAGCCCGCACACCACGTCAAGTTTTCTACCAAGCAGGGGTTTCGAAAATTCTACAATGGCCTTAATCCGATTTTGTTATATTTCCCTTTTAGTTTAATCAATGTCTTCTTTACTTTGTGGTCGTATCTTCTTTATTTCAATTTCTATTCCTCTTTTTATTTCACATATTTTATAAAATTGTTATAATTCTACCATGTGTATGACTGAAGCAGTCGTATTTAGTTGAGGCAACAGAACTTCCAATTACGAGTATCTTTATTATTATCAACATCCGACCCCAAACTATGCAGCGGTCGTTGTTCAATCGAACTGCATTCCACCATATCTATAAATCTTTTTCCGATATCTATCAATCAGTGAATGTTCATCACCTTTCGTTAAAACTAATTGTAGGCTTAAACGTGAGTTCCGGTCCGGTCTCGGGACAAAATTTAAAAAATTATTTTTTTGGAGGCGAGCCTCTTTATTTCAACACATATTGATGCTTTTACTTTTCGGTTTACTATGAATAACTTTTTAGATTGACTTATGGCTAATTATACTTAACTGTTCTTAAATCTTAAACAAAGGGAGTCAAACGATGATCTTGTTGTCTTTTATTCTCTGGAGTTTCTATGATTTCCTATGATTATAGTAGATAAGACATGTTGTGATTATATTATGAGATAACATTGAAATGATTTTGTAAGGACCATTTCGCGTGTCTTGTATGATGTACACGTTTTGTGTACGTTCGTACGCACGTTAACTCGTGGAAATCTTTGGCAACCGGTTTCTTATAGAACGACACGATTGTGAAATGTCCTGAGTGTCCTTATGTATGCATTGATATCTCCTTTACCTATTCATTACTTTTAAACACAGTGATTCGTTATTTGGCCGAACGTGTATGTTCTGCCTAGCAATGTGTTTTTCGACTTTGTAATCTCGGGACATTCAAGACTCTTTTCTTAGTCTCTCTCTTTTCACGCTCGTACTATGCTTTGAATTTGAAGGATAGCCAAGACTCCGTTTTGTGTGCACAGTTAGCGTAAAAAAATCAACAGCACTTCCTCCAGTTTTCGATCCAATTATGTTGAACCATAATCTTGTATATCAATATTTATTTATTCTTATTGTTCATATCTTCGAATTTTTTTGGCTTTAGTATCTATGTTATCCTTAGTTTTGCCCTACATAGCTTTAGACAGTTTTATGGTTATTAGGAGATTAACGTGCGGAAATTATAAAAATAGTTCAAGCAAAGCAATTCATCATTTGTGATATCAAAGCTTTAAGCTTGAACATTTTCGAACTACTGTTATATAATTAATATCAGTTAATTATCACCGCCCTAAAATACACTTAAAATCCTTGCCAATCCATATCCTTTCCTAATACCAAAACATCACATTAAAAATACAATAGCATATTCGCACCAAGCAATAGACAAATTTTAAAATAAAATAACATCCCTAAAAATGCATGATCCCTATCCCAATAGATAATATTTGGTTGCCACAAGGTCCCAAATATTATACACTAAATACAACAACAGTTCATCCAATAAGTTTCCTTGGTAAGATGTGCCGTTATAAAGTAACGGTGCATTGAACAAGGAAACGAAGAAAGGGATATGAATTGGCGGACACAAGGATTCAAGGGCTGACTCCCCGTGGAGTGAGCAGGACAGACTCTGAATGCCAGGGGTGATTGCCCATGGAGAGAGAGTGGTTTTGGATCATTTGGCTTTCTCTTTAAATTCAGTCGTGGAAGCGTGCGGTTGTGTTCTCCGGCTGTTAAATAAAAATATTTAAATTAGAAAAAGTTGAAAAAGTTTCTGGCGTGCGGTTCGGTCACCGCTACGTATAAATTATTAAAAAAATAGAAATCGAAAGTTAAATAAACTATTGTGTTCCGGTTTAAACTAGTATGGACTTAAATAAAACAATTGTTGTTCCCGTTTAAACTATTGTATTAAATTATTAAAGAAATAAAAAGAAATATAAATCGAAAATTAAATAAACTATTGTGTTCCCGTTTAAACTATTGTATTAAATTATTAAAGAAATAGAAAGAAATATAAACCGAAAATTATTGTATTAACTGTTTTAGTGCTAAGCAATTTTTGTGAATATATATGAAAATTGCTATACATTTGCAAGTTGTTTTTAAATGTATAAATATGCACTCTCGTAACAAATTATGCGCGAGATTAGAATACGTCCACTACCACGAAGCACCAAAAACACACTGATGCGCGCGGCAGTTTTGCGCTGCGGCGCAATTTTCGATTCAAACTATCGCATCACTTTTGCGCCGCTTAGCACTCTAACGGTTAAATTATTAAAGAAATAGAAAGAAATATAAATCGAAAATTAAATAAAACAATTGTGTTCCGGTTTAAACTATTATAGACTTAAATAAAACAATTGTGAAGTTTTTGGATTGAACTTTTTTATTGCCACCAGCACCACCCTTTTTCCATTGGGTTAGAAGCGGAATTCATCCACAGCATGTAGGCCAATTGCGCCATAGAGGAACGGGCGTAAGTTTGGTTAAGACCAAGACAGAACTAATTGTTAAAAGATAACACTACGGTCTTTGATAAGAACCTTTAACCATAAAATATGATCAAGATGTATTATTAGTTTCTATTCTTAGTTGGAGTAAAAGTGCAAAATACAGCGAATGATTTTTATAAGTTTTATCTCAACAAGTTTTACTGAGCTGCACTTAAGTTCAGTATTCTAGTAGTAGCTGTACTATAAAACGTCGATTATAAAACCCCTGGAAGTTTAAGACAAAACATATTATATGTAAACTTAATGTAAAACTATAAATCGTTGTTTTTTTTTTTTATATTAGTAGTTTGACAGTTTTCAACGGAAGAACAAAAATTGGCGCGGTGCTTTTTCCTCCGCCTATTAATTTATTCTTCAGTTGTTCAGTTGCATTCGTGTGATGAACATAAATGTGATGCCATCTAAAAATTTCTTTTTGCTACTTTAGCTCATAGGTAAAAAAAGGTAAAACATTAAAACAATATAAATGGGGTCAATCTAGGGTACGTTTCACCTGCCGTCATACATTCCCTTTACCAGATGGCAGGCGTCCTGTGACGAAGTGCAACACGATCCCATGTGAAGGCGTATCGTTGCATATATTACTCACGCGGCCAACAGCAACAATTGCGGGTTTTTTTTTACAATTTCTAAATCGGTCATTGTTTTCATTTTGTTTTTATCGCTTCGAAAACGTACAGCGTTAAAAGCAACCGAGTATTGTAAAGTGCATGCACTGCACGCCGGATGGGTTTACAACAATCATCATGCAAAACTAAGTTTCACTCAAGTGTTCTGATATTAGATTCTGTTACAAGAGACGCAAAGCGACTCTTATGGGGGAGAATAAGCGATTTGAGATACAGATTGCGTTTCAAGAACTTAGATGTTTACTCTTTACAGGTGAGCGAATCTTTTTGTGGGGGCAAAATCAGTCCCTTGGGCGGATATCAGATCCGTGAGTTGTTCTTGGTGAACTACCAGTCAGTCAGATGGTATTAGAATACACCGGCCTGAATAGGATTTATGTATCACAGGGAACAATTAGAGAAAACCAGACGAAACGGAAGTCCTGCAATGTCAGCACGGTCACCACTGGGCAGTTGGAGTACGTATTATATTTCCCACGATGGGTGAAAGATATATCTAAGCGCATGACAAGTGGTTGTTTTGCTATCGGTGTGAATTATAGTTTCTACCGTGAGATACCTTCTAAGTCTTCACATAAATATGCGTTTAGCCAAAGCTTTGTTTTGCAGGTAGATTTAGGGGAAACGATGTGGGTATTCAAATGTCTGGGAAGTGGAAGAGAATTAAGGCATATCATGCCGACTCAAGTTACTTTAATTCCCATGACCATCAATGCAGTAGTACAAATTCTGTTCTATATTCGGATGAAAGGAACTTTCATGGGTGTATATTCTGCCCATAATTATCCTTATGATCCAAGGCTAAAAATGTAACAAGTCTTTAGTCGACTCAGGAAAAATATCTAAAATTAAAAAAAAAATGAAAATTTACATTTCTGAAAAATATATCCCCGGGTTACTATGTAGATTTATATTTTTGAAATCTCAAATTCACCGCAGCACTGCTATCTATTCTGAAAGCATTATATACTTAAGAATTAATGAAGGAATGAAGTGATGGCAGAACCCTCAATTTATTTCGCTTAGTACAAGTGCTATAAACACATAAATAGACTTACGAACTAACTTAAAAACTATGGCATGAGGGTTGGGCGTGGGTGATTAACTTAACTAAAAAAATATCATCGTAAAAATAGTTTTTCACGGACTTACGATAACTTTTCGATTGGTTGCTAATTGAACGTTGGCGAGTTCAATATTTCTATATGTCATCCGATTAGATACTCCCGTAAATGCAATAGGGACCCCTTCGCATCAGTTGTATTGTGTTCAATCTGGGTGAAGGAATCCTGTACAGCCGAATCGGATCTACTGATGATGTCGATGTCATCTGGGTAGGCAAGTATCTGGCTGGACTTGGTGACAATAGTCCCTCTTGTTGTAACGCCAGAGTCACGGATTGCTTTCTCCAACGCCAGGTTGAAGAGGAGGCAGGCCAGACCGTCCCCTTGTCGGAGTCCATTATAGATGTTTATTGGTTTGGACAGCAATCCCACTATTTTTACTTGACTAGGTACGTTGGTCATGGTCAACCTACCAAGTCGTATCAATTTGTTTGGAATGCTGAATTCTCTCATGGCATTATATAGTTCTACCCTGGCTATGCTGTCGTAGGCGGCCTTAAAGTCTATAAACAGATGATATAATGGAATCTTAAATTCCTGACATTTTGCCATCGCCTGCCTAAGGGTGAATATCCGATCAATTGCTAACTTGCCTGGGATGAAGCCACACTGATATTGACCAATGATGGTTTTAGCGTATGGCGTTATCCGATCTTGTAGGATAGTGGAGAGTATCTTATAGGCGGTACTCAGCAATGTTATACCCCTATAGTTGCTGCACAGTGTGATATCTCCTTTCTTATGTATGGGCCAAATTATACGGCGACGTCAATCTTCCGGCATCTCCTCTTGCTCCCATACGTGCACCACGATCTCATGAATTGCGTGATGTAACGCTGTCCCTCCTTGTTTGATCAGCTCAGCTGGTATGCCATCAACTCCAGGGGCTTTATTTGATTTGAGCTGTCTAATGGGTTTTAATGTTTCCTCAATGCTTGGTGGCGGCAGCATTTGGTCTTGATCTTGCATTGGTGGAGCCTCCAATTCTTCTGTGAGCTGACCATTTAACAATTCATTGAAGTGCACTTCCCACCTCTCCAGAATGCCTTCAGGATCGGTGATCCTTGCAGTACGTGCAGCGTGGTGTGTACCGCGTCATACTGCGTATTATTTGGTAGAACTTCCGCGCCTGGTGCGGACCTCGCTCTCTACTTTACTCTATTTCACAGACAAGGTTTTTTCCCAGGCACTTTTCTTTTGTCTGTGAAGTCTTTTTTCAGATCTTCTGAGCTCTTTGTATTTCTTCTGCCCGGTATGCAATATTCTTACGTTCAGTCGCTAGTTTGCACTCATCATCAAACCAGTCGTTCCCATCTCTACGACTACTGCCTAAGATGGAATTGGTAGTACTAATGACAGTATTCTTAAGGCGTGTCCATTTCTCTGCTACGCCCAGCATTCTGGCCCCAGGACTTACTCTCCCTCCGTCGAGCTCCTCGAGGGCGAGTCTTAACGCATGACCAAAGGTGTTACTGGTATTCTCATTGGGTAAGGCAGCCGTGAAGATTCGAACCTGATCCCCGGATGCAATGCGTATCCGTGATGCAACCCGCGCTCGGAAAACTGTACCAACAAGATAGTGATCCGAGTCGACGTTGGCACCTCGGTACGTTCGTACCGTCATAAGGCTCGAGGAGTGGCGGCGATCTATCAACACGTGGTCAATTTGGTTGCGAGTGGCTCCATCAGGTCATACCCAGGTGGCTTTGTAGATATCTTTACGCGGAAACCTGGTACTCGCAACCACCAAGTTTTTCGATGCTGCCAGTTCGATGACTATTCCATATGGGAACCTGTGTAGTGCCTGAAAACCGGCTCCCGACCCATTTTTGCATTCAAATCACCAAGAACGATTTCCACATCGTATCTTGGGCAGGCATTGAGGGCCCGTTCGACGTTCTCATAGTATTCTTCTTTTTCGTCGTCAGGGGACTCCTCTGTAGGTCCGTGAAGGATTATGAGGCGTATGTTCTTAAACTTGCCTCGCACGCGAAGAGGGGAGTATATTTGGAAAAATGCTCGAATTGATTTCAGAATCGCCATTTTGAGTATTTACTATATTTACTTGGTGACGATTCTGGGGTCGTTGTGTTAAGCAACCGCTATGTATTATTATATGGGAAATCGTTTGAATTAAATGGGGTGATATTGAGATATGTATTATGTATTATTATATGAGAAATCGTTTGAATTAATTGGGTTTTATGAGAAAACGTATATTATATGGGAAATGTGTATATTATATAAGGATATGGGTTTTTGTATATTGTTATTGGGTAGTGATGGAGTATATATATTATATGGGAAATGTGTATATTATATGGGAAATGGGTTTTGATTAATTGTGTGATGATGGGTTATGTATATTGGGAATATGGTAGGGCTTCCGGAACACTACACCAGGTTGGATGGAGTGAAGTATTTTTTTGCATCTGTTAAGGAACCCCATTTGGCGCAAGGCTAGTAAGCTTGCCCGAAAAAACAAATTATTATGGAAAATTTAACAAGCCCCAGACTTGTTAAATAAGGCCAAGACCGAATCCCGGTTGGAGTGCCGATGATGATGATGATGAGGAACCTCGTGCATTTGGCTGAAATTTTCGCAGCTTCAAAAATGTGGTCGCTCCAACTAAGATTCGAATTAATTTGAGTGTCGGGGATTGATGTTGGCTTCGTCGATCCAAGTGCCGTTCACCGACAGTGTACTTACGTTGGGGTTCGCCTTTGACGACAGGAGACAGCACTGAGTTTTGAAGGCATTGAACTCTACTCGGTTAGATAATCTCCATTGATATATCTTGTTGAGGTCGGAATTCAGTGCATTTCGTATAACCTACTGACTGGTATTGACGTTCGAAGAGTTTGGTCGGGAATGTTCGTATGAGTATGAGATACATGCTATCATCACCAAACGAGTGGATTGGGTTGTGGGCAATGGACAAGAGATCATTTATAAAGATGAGGAAGAGAGTGGTTGAGAGTACACAACCTTGGGGAACACCTGCATTAATTTGATGCGAGACAGATTTGACACCATCAAGAACCACTTGGATTGAGCGGCCAGAAAGATAGTCTCTTATCCATTGGATCAGGGAATTCTCCACTCCATATGAATGTAATTTTGATAAAAGAGATGGATGCCAAACTCTGTCGAAGGCTTTCGAGATATCTGGTGCAAAAACCTTGCTTTCGCCGAAGTAGTGGATGGAATGGCTCCACTTTTCGGTAAGGTACGCCATCAGATCTCCTGTGGACCTGTTGCTACGAAAGCCATATTGGCGGCCATTGAGGAGGTCATTTGATTCCAGATATTTCGAAAGTTGACGGTTAATCAGTGATTCCATTACCTTCGAGAGAATAAAAGTGAGTGCTCTGGGTCAATAAGCAAAGAGGGATGACCACCACGGGTGTTATGCCCTTGTAGTAGGTGCCCCACTAGATCCGTGCCGAAATCCAGGTCACATCCCTTGACGAATATTACGCCACTCAAAACACCAAAAACCCTCTAAAGATTATAAATCAATCGAGAGTATCGATGCCTGAGGGATGCAACAGAGGTGCAAAAAATTGTGTTGCAAAACGCAACATGATCCACGTAAAATTCAAGTACATTCGAAACATAAATGAATGACGCAATATCAATTCGATCATGGATCCTCTTATGCGAAGACCATAGGAGACGCCTTTGACCAACCTCATTGCTGTCGGCGAAATACTTTTAATGACGCATGAGGCGGAGGCCAAAAGAACGTGTGAGGCAAATGAAGGATATTACGATCCACGCGTTCACATGGCTTCCACAAGCAACAGCCTATACAAAGGCAAAATTGTTTTTCAGTGAATAAAGAAAATATTATATTGACAGTCGGCTTTTTCACTTCATCTCGATTTAACAGTTCACCTTAATGTGTTTGGATTTGTATTCATTAAGAAACTTTTCAAAACAGTGTTCCAGATAACGAAGCCTCCGCAGTGCACTAGCAACTCATACTTTGTGATTTTTGAAAGTTATTTACTTCTCATTTTTATTTGAACTCGATTGTGGTCCTTCGAGTTTTTATTGGTGGTTTCCGCCGCGAAACATGGCATTCGTTTAGTCAATGCTTGAGTATAGAAGTCAAATGTGGGTAGTATTTTCATATTTGCAGGATTGTCTTTATCTAGTGCTGATTTATCCCATTCATTCTACGTGGGGGGGTACCATATGTACATCAATTGCCAAGTAGGAATATTGACGGACCTCATTCAATCTCGTACAACCCTTTCTAATTCTTACTTGATTGTTGTAAACATGACTCAACACTCCTTCGCATTTTAAAAACGGTCGTAATATATCAACGATAAAATTAGTAAATAAATGTAAATAAATAGGAAGGGAAAATAGACCGCGAGTCATTATTCATTCCATAAAGCTGCAAGCAATACTTGATCAAATTGCTGCGTCAACCGGCGTTCAATTAGTTGTTGACAAACCAAAAAAGTCGCAAAAATTTCAAATAGTTTCTAGTCGTTTATCTGCTGCAAATCACAATTACCCTGAATCGGTGACTAAATTACTAGGAGACGTTTTCTAAGTTTCCCTGAAATATATTCCACAAAATTCCAGGCGGTAATAATCCACGCCACTTGGTCACAATCGCTTAGTTAATCGCTTGTAGACCATCGTCCGTTGATGCGGATAGCTGTACGATGAGCTTGTGAACTATAGCGGATATCTGTATCTTTGGCTTGGTTAGCTTACACGATACTAGTCGATATATCCGTGTAATAAACTCGTTTATGATGGAATGGTACGGTGCTCAAGCAGTCAATCTTGCCGAAGGGCGAGTTTTGCAATTCGGGTCAATTGGTCATCACGAATGTTTTGCGAAATCTGATTAATTTCTTGAGATACTCTGCGTGAGATGCGGATATGGCTGTACCCATGAAACGGGCAACATTCTCACTAAATTGCGTCTCGGAAAGGTTAGCAACTTAGGAGCCGACTTTCCTGTGCTGCAATCGTGGCAGTTGGATCGATTGATCCTCGTGAGAAGTCTTGAACTTCTCTTGACATTTCCATAAAGAATCGTGTGAAATGCAAGAAAGTGAAATGAATTTGAACTTCAACACGATCCGAATGATACGATTTCGTGTGTAATTACAATAGGTTCCTATAGTAGATACTAGACTCTCAGTACGCCGGTGGATCGAATGGTTAAATACATTTTCCTGCAGTAAGTGAACAGTTTAACGATTGTCGTGATGTAAGCCTTACATCCGTGACGATAAATTTGCACTTTAATGACCGTGAAGAGGTTGATTTAATAATAACGTGAAGTTGGATGTGAAAGACAAAAACGTAGTTGCATGTTGGAACGCTATGGGGAAGTCTTACAAACTGAAGAGTGAAACACACCAGATTAGAAATTACTAGTAAAACCTACGAACAAATTTCTTCAGAAACGGCAGAGGAAGACTTTCGACGCGTTTTTTTATCTCTTTGCCTTTTAAATCTAAACAATTGTTGCTTTTTATTTATAGAATTGGTTAGAATCCATAGAAATACCTTGCTGTAAAGTTGGTTATAGTGGAATAGCTTTCTTTTCGTAACAAAACTTTTCTTAGCTTTGGCCAAAGCAGCCTCTACATGTCTGTTGAAATACAGATACTGATCTAGCCTGATGCCAAGGTATTTCATTGCTCTCTTGGCTTCAGCTGTAATCTCACGATAACCAATTTTAGTCAGTTTTCCCGTGTAACCTTCGTGGCTTCATGTAAAAGGGTTCTAAAAAGGATGGTTTCACGTTTCTGAAAGTCAATCTTAAGTTCCTGATCGTTGCAATAGCGCTGAACTTCATTGAAGTCGCGGTTTAGTAAACTATTTACAATCTGAACGCTCGGAGCTGTTCTGTAAATTATGAGATCAATTGCGTACGCAATAGCGTGCGGAAGTGCGCCTAATGCAAGTGTTAAATGAATCGGAGATAGTACCGCCCCCTACTGCAAACCATTCTTGATTCCTCATTCAACATATTATAATATATGTAAAGAGAAGAATTATGTATGCTTTATTTGACCAGCTTGTAATATAATACTTCAGTCCAGCGGTATCAAAGGCTCTTTCCAAGTCGAAGTTTAACCGTCGATGAGTCAGCCTCGTGATCCCTACCATCGGATCAATTGTGCAACATGTTTCGCGTATTTTAAGTAAACACAAGACTTGACGTGCGAACTGATAGTGCAGGTTCGCACGTCAAGTCTACTGTGGGATCTGAAGTAAACAAACGGATCTCTACAGACGCGTCCGAGTGCAGTGCTTTGTTATTTGTGGAACCCGAAATAAACAAACAGGTCTCCCAGTGTGCCCGAAAACATCGGAAAATCAGAAAATATGCACGCGAGTGAAGTGTAGTGCCTGAACATTTGCAACCCTTTCCCTTCCCTTCCTGTTCTTGTTTTTCCTCTTTTCACACCTCTGTTACATCCGCCACGCATCGATACTCTCGAATGATTTATAATCTTTGGAGAGTTGTTGGTATTTGAGTGGCGTATTATTCGTCATTGAAGGGATGTGACGTGGATTTCAGCACGGATCTAGTGGGGCACCTACTATAAGGGCATAACTCCTGTAATGGTTGCTTTCGCTTATCTATCGCTGGTCCCGACTAGCATCCTTTTTCAACGCGGTATTGGTTTTCTGTGTAGGGTCATTTCAACCTAACGGGAATTACGCCTTGATCTTTGCAACATTCGTGGCCTGAAATGTAATTTCTCTTCTGTGTCAGCCCACGTTTCTAACCAGCAACCAACAATCCTTGTACTTAGCAAAACCGAAGTAATAACCAATACAGGTATTTCCGATCTTAATCTACCTGGATATAACTTAGTGCCTCTGTTCTTTCCACATCGTGGTCTAGCCACATACATATGAAGTGATATTGCTTATCAGCTTCTGCCGCAATATGGCCTCTGCTCCAATCCAGAATTAAATTTCTTGTGGCTAAAACTTCACGTTCGTAATCATATCATACACTAGTGCTTTCTCTACAGAGGCCCAAACTTAGATAGAAACGCATCCTTTAACGAATTTGATGCCCTATTTGATTTTATCGATAGGATCTTGACCCTATATCCGCACACTGAAATCGTTATTGCGGGTGATTTCAATGTGCATAACTCTGTGTCTGTGCTACGCCGGACACACAAAACTTAAAGGCCAGTATGTCTAGCTCTTTGCTGATTCGAATAGTTCAACTCAAATCGTCAATGAACCAACACGGGTACCAGACATTTCTGGTCATCCCGCCAACACACTGGACCTGTTTTTCCTACTCGAACAAATACACAATTGAAGTTTCTTCGCCCTTACTCACTTCAGACCACTGTGGCGTGTCAGCTATGTTTGCTTTAACTAACAGCAACGTTACTGAGAAGACTTTCAAAAAAACAATATGGTTCTAAAAAGAGCCAACTTGGGGCGATTTAAACGACTTTTTTGGGAGATTAAATTGATCGTTATTTTTCCTCAATAACGATGCTGACTATATAGCGGACACATTGACAGACACGATTCTACTTGGCATGCGAACATTTGTTCCACCCAGGGTAAAGAGTATCAAACCCAAGAGAAATATGTGGTTAGATTTTGGGTGTGAAGAAGCCACTAAGGCTAAAGAGTTGAGTTTCCGATTATATCATCATCATCGGCACTACAACCGGGATCCGCTCTTGGCCTTATTTAGCAAGTTTTCCACCGGGATCCGGTCCTTACCCGAGACCTGTTAAATTGTCCATAATAATTTGTTTTTCCGGGCAAGGTTATTAGCCTTGCGCCATTCCGATTGTATAAATGGAACAATACTGAGGAAAACCGGAGAAGATTCAGGAGAGCTAGAAATGGCTGCAATGCGCATATTCAACGCGAAAAGTTCTTGCGTGACCAGAGAGTGAGACAAAAAGTACCACATTCTTCCACAGGTAGTAAGAACTTCATAAAAACATCCAAAACTCGGTCTCCTCATCCATTTCATCGCTAATAGTCGATGACAGATCAGTCACCAGTTCAATAGTGGAGGCGAATCTAGTTGCTGCACATTTAACAGCGAACTCATCTCTGCCTGATATCACATCAGTTCCGCCTCAACTTGACCATAAGCAGCACCTATGAGCCAGGTTCATTTTCAAACTCGTACTATTGTCCGATCCCGTAGGTAGCTGATAGTTCGGATGGCATATCCCCAATTCTCTTGTTGAGATGTTCTTCTTCACTCTCTAAACCACAGCGAAAACTCTTTTATTTGTCTTAACATATTCTGCTGGCCGATTCCCAAATAGATGGAAGTCAGCGAACAATTAGTCAATTCCCCAAAAAGGGCGACAAATTGTCCCTCTCTTCTTATTGACCCATGGCACTAACATTTATTCTCTCGAAGGTAATGGAATCATTCATTAACCGTCAACTTTTGAAATATCTGGAATCAAGTGACCTCCTCAATGATCGCCAATGTGGACAATATGATCGCAACAGGACCACAGGAAATTTGATGGCGCACCTTACCGAAAAGGCGAGCCGATCGACCTACTACCGCGGCGAAAGCAAGGTTGTTGCATTGGGTATTTCAAAAGCCTTCGATCGAATTTGGCATTCAGCCCTTTTGCATTCCTATAGACTGGGCAATTCACTGTTCCGATGGATAAGAGATTATATTTCTGGTCGTTCAATCCAAGTTGTTTTTAATGGTGTCAAATCTGCCTTCCATCAAATTAAAGCAGGGGTTCACCAGTGTTCCGTGGTCGTCCTTCACTTCACCAGGAAAGCAAAAAGTGTATGTGTCGCACGAAACCCAGCAAATAATATCTTCAGATGTTCCGTGGTCGCCCTTCACTTGACCAGGAATAGCGATTTTGACGTTGGAACTCAGCAACAATACATAACAACAACAGAATTAGTTAAAATTCAAACTTATATTTTATTCGAAATACATTTTACCTTTTCTCTAGTAATGTTGGAACTACAATACAATGTCCTTCTTAGTAGAAACAGAAATTAACCAAGTCTTCATTATTCGCAAACCCAAAACTACCGCAGGTAACAGAAAAACTGCATTCCTCCGTTGCTCACATCGAAATTTCAAAATACCGGTCCCTTTCAATCAAAACAACAGGTTCTTCCTGGTCTTGTTGAACCGTTGTTGAGGTCGACAACCAGAGTCCGTTTTCTTTCGAAGGTGCTGAAGAGCAGATCTTGCTGTTTTCTGGCAGATGACGCTGATCGCTGGCGTAGGTTATCATTATCAGGTTGTTGGATTGGATTTGGTTTGTTGGTGTTCTTGTAGGTATTGATTCTGATGTTCATGACTATCGGAATTATGTCAGTTTTGAGGTCGCATTCATTTTCGGTTATTTTTAAATGAATGGACGTGAACTCATTTTCTTCTATTCAATAATTGTTATTGGAAGATGTATATAAGTGATAAGCAATGTAAATTAATTGTTGTTTGGCTCATGTTGCTTGTACTGCAACAACCAGGGTTCTGTACTCTTGCCCACATTTAGCCTCGTCTTGTTACATAAGTTATATAAATAAAATTCCATCCCCCTTTCGCCCTAAATAATTACGAAAATGCTCATCCTTAATTCCCCATTTACCACATTTCATACATTTCCCACGATTCAAAACATCATTTTTAACATTCCCATTCAAAACATTCCCAAACATTTTTCCCTAAAGGACACCACCCCATCCCAAAAAGCCGTTTAACGCCATATTTTCCGCCTTATATAGAATGTACAGAGTGTTCAATTTTGAGTAGTCACGATTTAAAGGGAAAATATACATACGAATATTTTCCAACCCCTGCATCTCCTATCTCGCAACATGTAATTCTTACATCAAAGAATTAGCAAGTTCTCTATACGAGAGCCACGATTAATAAACGCACACATATCTATATACACACATAATTCTTCCCAGCAAATTTACCGTTACCCTTCTGATATATATTTATGCACCTGAAAATTCTTTGAGAGGGGGTTCATGCCAGCGAGAGCCGAAGCGAAATTCAATCAAATTCAAATCGGTAAACGGGAGGGTGGGGCTAAATTTGTCACCCCAAGTATGAGGATGTAAATGAGCAGTTTGCTGAAAAAGAGTTGTGCAATAGGCCTCTTGGATTTTAAAATTCGAAGCTCGGTTTTTAATCCGTCGTACAGCTCCTGTGTCTCGTGATACGAAATGTATAAAGTGGTGTCTAGTCTAAAACATTTAAAAATATTGCAAATCGACTTTGAAAATTAATGAGATGTTGATTTTATTGTTTACTCTGTTGAAGTGGTGCTTATCAAGAATTGTATTATTTGTGTAAAACAAAATAACATTAGAGAAATTATTGACATTTGGAAATAGTTTAAAGGAAAATTCAATGACTGAATAAAGAGACGAAAAAACAATAACGAAAACATTATGTAAAAACCAAAAAAACGTGTGTTTTTGTTTAAGGACATTCCGCAAGTAGATGTACAGCGATTCGTTACCTGATTGCTGTAAGTTCGGAGCAGATCCTATATCTTTGGGATGTTTAAGTAAGTACTTCTTACATTAATAAATGAAAACTTACTTAGAGCGATCAGAATATACTGCTGGACCATCCGAACTATCTATAACAACATAATTAATAAATTATTATTGCAACAATTTTATAATTGATCTCTTGTTCAGTACCCACAACCGAATTCACTTGTTTGCTGATGACAGCACGTTGACTTTCTCATACTTAACTGCAAATATAAATCATCAAATAGATTGTTGTATTCCAGAATACTACCCTTATTAAATTTAACACTGAATCTCCTAACACATCCTTAAAAACTTCACTTAACATATATTACATTCTCACTTAATACATACCATTCATAAACATTCACAATATTGCCAGTTACAGCACACTTAATAACCTGCACCTTTTTATTTATTCAAAACATAGCAACTTGGATTTTCGTCCAAATTGATTGTTGTTAAAAGTCAGAGAGAATAGTTTAATAGAGTTCGAAGTCAGTAGTTGAAATTAATATAGAATAAAATATGCAAAATATAAAAGAGTGAATAAAGAGAATAAATAAAAAAGAAAAACAAATTACAATTACTCAATAAAAAAGACGGACGGAAAGCCCTATATAAATAGGATATAAATTAAATTCGAAGTCTGAGATTGATAAATGGTCCCCGCTCTTCCCTCAACCGAGGAAGCACGGCGCCGGACGTCAACAAGATCAGTCATATAAATCATCAAGTGTATCAGTATATCAATCAAATATAAATCAGATTGTATGGATTGAAATACTCTTGTGCCTCGTTATGGAATAAAATGCCCATTTACATTAATATTTGTCGCCTTAATGGTTGAGTTGGTAAGAGGTTGTGTCTTGCGTCTGACTGTGCAAATCTCGGTTCAACTGACGGCTTGCTAGGGTCCCAAGGCCCAGCCGCCCGGCGAAATACCACCCCGTCAAGCTATAGGCTTTGTGAATATGTTGGAAGATATCCTTGACCATCTTTCGGGGCTTGTTTGATGGACTTGGTCGAGAAAAAAAATAGTAACTCAGGACGCTGTCCAACGCTATAGCCCTTTCCTGGAAGAAGTGAAAAAACACAAAAAGGAGAACATTCCCGACCAACCCTTCGAACGTCATTGCCCATCAGCAGGTTATGCTTGATACATTCAATTCCGATTTCATCAAGATATACAAGTACCAATGGGGCTTATCTAACGGAGTGGAATTCAATGCTTTAAAAACTCAATTTTGCCTCTTGTCGCCAAAGGCGAACCCCAATGTAAATATACTGTTGACGAACGGCACTTGCATCGAGGAAGCCAAATAACTATCAATCCTCAGCACTCGAATTAATTCGACTCTTAATTAGAGCGACCACATATTTGAAGTTCCGAAAATGCGGCCAAATATATGGCTATCATTAAGAGATGCAAACATATTTCACTCGATCCAACCTGTCCACTATTTACAAGACGTACATTCATCCCAAAATGGAACTCAACTCGTATGCTCTCAAGTAGATCGAGGGTATGTTTAGGAGCAGAGCTCCAGAAATGAGAGCAATATTCGAGCGCGGGTCTAATTCAGAATTTATACAGGAGAAGAAGTTGAGCCGGAGTAAAATATTGCTTGGCTCTAAAAAGATAGCTCAGTTTTCCTGTGGCTGAGCTGGCGATGCTCGAAAAGCGTTTGTGCCACGATACATTTCCACAGACCAAGAGCGCACAATTTCAAGCTTTGTCCAGATTCTAGGGTCTGGTCATTGATCATCAGCTGTGGAACCGATGATCCAATTTTCTATGTGAATGTTGTATATTGTGTCTTCGCTGCATTGAAGTCGGCAAGATTGGCCCTTCCCCACTGCAGGACCCTATCTAGATCCTGATTCAGAGAGTCAATCTGTCTACATCTTAGCTGATGCGACGTTAATACACTAATCGGTCGGTCACTCGAAAAAGAGGAAACAAGCGTACTATCATCCGCAAAACTGAACACTCGGTTATCCATTGACTCTAACAAATCATTTATGTGAAGCAAAAACAAGGTTGGAGCGAAAATAGAACCTTGAGACACCCCGAAATTAACAGGATACAGATACGAAGACACGCCGTCCACAAAACCCAGATCGATCGATCCTCGTGGTAGGTTTTCGTCCAAAGTCACCGTCTACAACCACCCGAATCGATCGAATTTCGGGGAAGGTTTCGTCCAGTCGCAAAGCGGGTGGGAAAGTTCGTATGAACGAAGTTTGCTCAGCAATGCCCCCTGTCAGACGTGATCAAAAGCCTTGGAGATATCCAATGTTTTAAGAAGAATGGTGGATGCGGACCTGACGAAATCGGTGCGGGAGATTGTACAAAGCATGGGAGTATCCCCAATGACAATAATTCGAAACCTCGATAAGTGGGTACCCCATGAACTGAACGAGTCTCAAAAACGACGGCGGCTGAAAATCTGCGCATCGCTTAGATTAAGAAACCAAACTGAACCGTTTCTGCACCGGATAGTCACCTGTGATGAGAAGTGGATTCTGTATGATAACCCTAAAAGACCCGGGCAGTGGTTGGATACAGGTGAAAAACAAAAACACATCCAAGCCCGATCTTCACCCAAAAAAGCTTATGGTGACAATTTGGTGGACATCGAAAGGACCAATCCAGTTTTCATTTCTTCAACCAGGAAAAACGATAAACGCTATCAAATATCGTAACGAAATCGACATATTGCTTGCCAAATTGGCTGAAAAGCAACCCGCGTCGTCCAATAGGCACGGGCCGAACCTTTTGCATGATTATGTTAGATCCCATACCTCACAAGTCATCGTCATCGGCACAACAACTGGGATCCGGTCTTGGCCTTATTTAACAAATCTCTCCACCAGTCCTGATTTCCAGCCGCTGTCATCCAGTTTTTTATAATTTATTATGGCAAATTTAACAAGCCTTGGATATGGACCGAATACCTCACAAGTAAGGGTGCAAAAATTGTTGCAGTTGTGATTTGAAAATTTTCCGCAACCACCGTACTCCCCTGGCATTTCCCCAAGGGACTATCATCTTTTCTGCAATCTGGATTCATTTTGCCGGCAGAAGGTCTTCCGGAACCGAGCAGAGGTCATAAAAGGCTATGAAGATTTCATTGCCTCAAAAAGCCAGCAGTTCTACGTAAAAGGAATATTTGACCTTGTATCACGTTGGAAGAATGTCATAGATACCAACGGATCCTATTTTGATTGAATAACAACTTACGGGAAAATAATCATTATCATCATCGGCACTACAACCGGGAGCCGGTCTTGACCTTATTTAGCAAGTCCTGAGGCTTGTTAAATTTTCCATAATGATTTGTTTTTTCCGGGCAAAGTCATTAGTCTTGCGCCAGAGGCTCCCCGACGGGGAATCGAACCCCGGTCTCCCGCGTGACAGCGGGATATACTAACTACTATACTATCGAGGAGCTACGGAAAAATAATATTGACGCTTAAATTTTTCCTATAAAATCGGACATTTCATGTGGTACAATTCCAACACCAACTGGATGAAAAAAATCTTTAAGCAATTCATATTATGACAAATTCCGGATTGTTTTTATTTAGAAGGTAGGATGCCTACAAGACAATTCAATATACAATAAATTTATTTTATTTTAAATTTACAAAATTGCAATTTCACTTAATTTCAAATTCATTTGATTACTGAGTTCTTTAAGTTTATTTCTTTTCATTAATTGCCAACTCAATAACAATCTAACTTTAACTCATCGTTGGGTTGAATACTAAGAAAAGTTTCATATGCGTTTCAAATGAGCCGAATACAACAATGCGTGCCGCTCACTATTATTTTAACCGATCTCCTCGAAAGGAGAAAGAGGGCTACGTATGGTACTTGCTCAAATCGTTCCCACATACGCCTTTAACCGTAATAATTAACTTATCACTGAAATCTTTTAAAAGGAAATTAGAATCCCGCTGAGGAAAACTAACAGATCTCGACCAAACATTGAAATAGAGATCCCATGTTCGTGTTGGTTTTGAGTGCAATCTCATGGCCTGTACTATATACAATATTCACAATTCAATGGAAATTTCGCCCTGATCTTGTTGTCAGAACTACTCTACCTAGTCATAAATATTAATCTATTTCTACTGTCTGTGTTTCATCCACCGTTCCTGGCCACGGTGCCGAGAAACAATGTCAATATAATTCACCTGCAACTGCAGTTCATTACAACGCAAATTAACGCACGCAACATGCAGCAAAAAAATGCATCAACGGGTCTGGCTTAGATCACTTGATCTTATCCACCGTATATTAGCCTTACACTTGTACCGCACAGTTGTTGCCTGAACACCGTGTTCGATTTATTAGCATCGTCTCTCCCCAAAAGCCTCACCACAAGCATCGTGTAATCGATTTGTGGTATCAGTTAATTGAAACTGAATCACATCAACATTTGGCGACCCACAACCACGAGTTCGACGAAAATATTGTGATCTACAGCAACCTGCTGAGCGTGCCATGCAAAATAAACAAATTTCTCCTTCTACCGATCCCCCAATATCCGCTGCAGCCACACGACGATCGGGTGCTGCAAAGAAAGTCTGGATACCAGTTGAACAATAACCTCACCACATTGGCACCTACTTTCGAAACGCGAAACCTAAGACTATAGTGTCATTTGTTGTCATTGAGGTAATGTTGCAATTTAACGCCCACTTTAGGTGCAATACTCCTATTGTACTACCCACTGGCGCAGTGTGTTGCCATTGCGAATCTGTGAGATTGATTCGAGTTGGCTTCATCTGGATATATTGTTGGCCTTAGGTTGCCTTGTCTATATACCCGATTGACACCATTCAACGAGACATGTTGTACTACAAGTCATGAAAAGGCGCTAGTAGCACTCACAAGGACGTCATTGCGATGCGTCGACTCCTTGAATTGGATCACGAGTAAGAACACCCAGGCCACAACAAGGAAAGCGCACGATTTGTCGCGCCCGTGGCGTTCCTCCACTTGACACATTGTTATGAATTGGCTGACAGACAAAACTAATGCAAAAGGCACGATTCCTATTTCTCCAGCTACGGTGACACCTTCAGCCATTCACCAAGGAGACAAATAGATCGAGTGCTTGCTGATACCCGGTGGCAACAAGAAATTGCCCACAAATGGGCCGCCTTTGGAATCTATTTAAAATATGGCTGCTGTGTATTTTCCAAGACAAAGATTACGATTTTCTGGTTATTTATAAACGATTTGTTGGCGAATTTGTCTCGATGGACGTGGGCAGGATATCGCTTTCACGTTGCAGGCCTCTGAAGAGACCAGAAGCATATAAAGTAAGAAAGTGTAAAGTTAGATACTTTGGTTGTCTGGTGAAAGGTGAATTTGTCTTAAACGGAGGCAATGCTGTGACAAAATACAAACAATAATCGGTCAACTTTGTAGTTAGATCACAGACTGATAGTGATTAGTTTAGACTATCGCAAGAATAAATGGCCTCACGTGGCTGCAGTGCAGTTGGACCTCTATAGAAAACTACGTGAATAGTTCACACTTTTGATGAAATGAAAGTCGTAGGTGCAATGGTCAGGTGTATTAGCTGGGCAAGGTATTAGACAGATGCTTAACAATAAGTAAGAAGCGGGCTTAGATATCCCCAATAGAAATTGAAATTCCTTGTTTTCCCCCCAGAAGTGAACTTGATATTATTTTAGAAGATTGTGTCAGTCGAACACTGTAAAATTCCACTTATTTTCCTCCTTTTATTACTATACACACTTCAAGAAATCGGTCTTCAGTCGAACTACACGAGCATTGAACAGTCTTTCCTCGTCGTTGCAGTCAACGGGCAATTAGGCTAATGTGCGTCGAAACCTTCTTTCCTAACCAAGATGTTTATTTATGATTATCATTGTGGTTGGCTCAAATTATGTCGATCTTTAAATTTGGCTTCGACCACCTGTTCCATCGATTGGAATGAAGATGTTGACTTCCGGGGCGATTATACAAGTTATTCTCATTAAAATTATTAATGAGGCTATCACGATTTTCAATTAATTTTAGCTGCAGTTTTCGGGTGTCGTAGGCAAAGCCTACCTACCTTTAAGGGCACTTCAAAATCTCCTTATGTGCGCGCGTTAGCGTAAAAAAAGATATAAAAAAACCTGCATTTCATTGAAGTGCAATTCCTTCCTTCATCCATGAAATCCTTTGGTACTTTTGATTTGCATTATTTTCACCTAAGTATCTGAGCTTCCCGGTACCCTATCAGCGCATTTTGCCTTTACGATTGTTCCCTGCACAGGGTGTGTTTCCAATGTTCGTTTCACTGATGTGATTGAGCACGATGTAATCATCCATAAACCTCTTTAATGACGGATGAACCTTTTCTTCATCCGCTGAAATGCGTTGCGAGCTGCAGTCGCACTCACCCAGTTTATGTAAGTTGGAGTTGAAAGGTAGGAAAGATACGTAACGATCATGTGTGTTACGTCGACGAATAGATGCAAAGTGAGTTCCGCACTGTTCTTCATTGTCGGTTAAGCCTGAGTTCCGATTTGTGTCTGCTTCTAGGGTCCAAAACTTTTCCAAGAGGTCAAGAGGGATTTCGCGATCGATGGTAATTTCACACGGAACATGATCATATTGAGGGTATTACACCTGTCAATATCCATTCAAAGTGGATAGCCTGAGCAATGAGGTCAGAGTTCTTATTTTCCGCAGCCCTTCAAGTATAGCGCAGGGTAAAGATCAGCTCTAATGATTGTTGTTCAAATCAATGTTAGCTACCCTCACTCTAGATCCGCTACAAATGAGAGATTCAGCCCCAACGCCCGAGGTAATGAGAACGGTGCGACGAGATGAGCACCTTGTGAGTCCAATGTTGAGAGCTGTTAAAAAGAGGCAATATTATATGGTGATGGACGGACTCTGCTTGGACCCTATTTGACGCCGCCAGGAATACATGAAAACTTAACTCAAGGACCCTAGACGTGCTTAAGCCCCATATCCACCAGGAAATAGCGGCACATCGGCCGATACACTGGTCAATGTGATGAAAAATGTAGGAAAACGAATACGATACTCAATTCAAGCTCAAGGCGACCACTTGCGCGCAATATAAGATTCATAAAATAATGCAAACCAATCTTCTTGAATCGAATTTAATGATTGTTACTTAAACAGGAAATAAAACCGTTTTTCAACGATTTTTTTTTTCAGGAGCAAATGCGCTCGTCAATGTTGGCCTACCTTGTACTACGTTAAGGGGACACCACTGAGAAGAAATTTTTTAAAAAACGGAAATATATATTTCTGTTTAAATGATGCTTTAGGGTCTACAAATTATATACCAAATGATTATGGGCTGGAATGTCGAAATTTTCAATTCTGCTGCAACGTTTATCAGATATACCCTGAGTGCCTTTTGTGACCACTGTGGGGGTTCTTTAAGGCGACCGAAGAACCTCCCATCGGCCTAACCCAACTCCCCTTTCCCCTATCTGCAAATCTCATTGCCTACCATAAGCAGCTTGCCTTCAGATGAGCAGTCATGCTCCCCTGCAACAATACTTACCTGGAAGACTTTAGCCGTGGCAAAATCATCTAGAACGATTGCCGTTTGCTATCTTGCTATCGCATTGGCAACTATAGAAGTTCACCAGGGGAATGCTTGCATACAAACCATCATGTCCTAAAATCCAATTCGGTTTTCCCAGCGTGCAACATAAACATCCGAACATGTAAATATGCATGTCTGAGGAGCATTTTCCCCATATTCGGCATGACATGCTTACCCTTGCCTTATCAGCAGACCCATCGGCCGATCCTCCTATCGACAATACACAGCATAGCCATCTCTGGCTATCCACAAGCGATCGAGTGTTATTTAAAGTAAACACACACTCGATCCATCGACCTAGGAGACGTTACATTTCGAGTAGACTCGAAATGGCGCTTCACCTCATGGCAAAAGTGTATACAAACACTGCCTCCATGCTCACCAGATACAGCTGCAGGCGATAGTTTCCCCTCCACTCGGTAATCTTATATTGCACCCATATCCTTAGCAAAACTTGCGACCAATTCCCTTTCATCGGTTATCAACCGATCATGGAATTTGGGCATGGATATGATCATTGTTTAGACAATCTTGCCCATGCCATGCCCTATGATGACCCACCAGCAAATCAATGTAAACACACAGTACCTCACTGCGTTTGCTTTGTTTACTAACCGCTGGTCCATGGTTCCCCTGGGTGAGACGTTAGCCTGCACATCTGCAGGTCAAATCCCTCTCCACCATGAATAATTTCCCGCCTTGTGCTCCAGAGCCATACGGCTAAAGCAAACACAACCCAAATCTCCGGTTGACCTAGCATCTCCAGTACATCTCATCATTTGACCCATCAAATAGCGTTTTGTTTACTTTGAAGCAAAAAACCTATCCCGTTCTCAGGCGTGGATCATCGATGATTTATGACCACATTGCCTGCAGCCTTTGGTGTTCGTACATTTGTTTGATTAGGTGTCGGCGATCGTTGTCTGTATAGCAGGCAAGGGGGCATCGTACTTGTCCTATACGGACACATGAGGAATCCTCCCATTTAACCCCTTTCTCGGTCACCATTGGCTACTGTCAAGTTGATCCGGTTCGCTCCTCCTACATCGATGTAATCCAGCACCGTTGAATCGGACGGATGTGGATGGCATCGAGGAGTCAAAATACCATCTTCAAGGAGAGACGTCGGTTCCTTGCTGTCGCGCTATCCGGTTTTCGTAATCCTAAGATTAATAGAGTCAAATTTTACCGGCCAAGCTGAGAAGTCCGTGTAGTGTTTTCCGTTTGTTATTGTTCGCCGCGTCATTTTGCGCTGAATTTTCCAGTTTATTTAACGTGATAAAAACGCAAATCGGTTGTGACAATAATAAAAAAAATTGTAACAAAATATTTAGCAGAAAAACGAATCTCGCTTTGCTGACAGAACCAACCATAAAACGAGGAAGAGGAGTTACAAAAAAGGGAAATTAATTGATAAATAAATATCTAAGTGAATGAAAAGAAAATCAGGTGTTTTATTTTTTCCTTCCTTTGCGGACTATTTTAGGGAAGGATTCATCGGTGGTGTTTTGTGCTTAACCCGCGTCCGTGCTGACGCATTAGTGACAAATACCCACACCACTATGTATGCGGTAATTTTACGGAATAAGAGCAACATTTGGTAGGGATGGGACTTCCGAAGAGTCGACCTTTGGTTTCGGGCGGAAGATCGCGATAGTGGAGAAAAAAAACGCTTTGAGATCAGTGTGCCGGTTACCGATCCGACGGATCCCAGATGTCAGTAACACTACAATTGATAAGATTTTGTAGAACATTTGTTTTACCGCAAAGTGTGTGCGAGGTGGAATCTCACGATGGTCACTGATGACCATAAACTGCAACTTGTTCAAGCGGCCCACAAATTCCGTAAGTGCTATGCAGACTTCGAATTTTTGGATTCAATAACAAAACCTGGATACATTACGCAATACCGGAAACTAAGGAGGAGTGGCGGCATTAGAATTGGCAGAAACTGTGCAAGTTGAAACAACTATCGTTTGCTGGCTGACTCGACTCAGCGGCAGAGTTCAACAACAAGGGCTTACGAAAAAAGTCACATCACCCGGAAATCTCCTTTGATCGCAACGGGGCTTACATCGTAAAAACCGCTGAGTCCGGCCCTTCCATCCATATAAAATTCTCTGTCAATAAACTATGTGAAAAAAATGTTGGAGATCTTATTTCACGAACAACCCTCGTACATTAAATTATTTGAAGAATAAGTTGACATTCGTGTGTGCTTTTGTAACTATAGGTTTCATGAAATGGTTGGGAGAACTCCTTAAGCGTCTTTCGGAGCTTGGCTGATGGGTCACGAAAAAAAAAAAAAATTAGGATCTCAGGGCGCAGACTCAGCGCTATACGTTTATTTTATTTCGCCTTTTCTGGGAGAACTAAAATTAAAAAAAAAGAAATCAGCCACCAAGAACTCGATGACCACCTGTCAATGGACAAAAGGACAAAAAGTAACGATAGCTATAATAATGTGCTAAGTAACTAGCACACAATCGTAACACCCACCTGCAAGACAGCAAAGAGACATGTGCCTTACAAGGCCCACAATAAATGTTACCTTGTGATAAGTTGTCCTGTTTTCCTTTTCTGTATTAAAAGTGTGCCAGGTGCCCGTGTTTGTACAGACAATACGTAAACATTTTCGGAGAGTGGATTAGATTCCCTGTACATATACCATGATATTCGTGATCGGCCATCGTAAACAAAAATTAAAAATATTCGTATTTTAGATAATAAACGACTGGCCAAACGAAGAGGTGGGAAGGGAAGTACTTATAAGATTTGAAGAATGCCATACGTCAGAAAAGGTTTCCGTCTATGGTAGTAAGTGTAATGAAGTAAGTGCTTCAGAACGTTTCTGTACATCAACACAGAATTGAATTTGATTGGGAAACTTTGTTACCTGGAGACTGCCACCACGGATCGACTTGTTTGTAGTATACGTAACAATAATGTCTTGCCATATAATATTTCCAAAGCTTTTTCAATGGCTATTTATATTTATATTACAAACTGAAAGCTATAAAAGATAGTGAATCCACCGAACTGTCTCGAAATGTGGTGAAAGTATTAAATGTTTGCCTGGTTTCTCATCATGAGATTGGTAGAAACATAGCGACTGAACAGGGCACAGTTAATTACGTAGTTTTCCAAAGAGTGATTTTTTTAGACGATTTTATACGCTGCAAAATTTTAAATTTTATTGAATTTTATTTTCTTCTTGCTATCTTCTGGCAACAGCATTTCAGGCTCTTAAAACTCGGAACATTTTTCAGTGGTTGTTATCATAAGATTCACGGAACATGGAAAAATAGGTTCTTCACAAAAGAGTTCAATATAAATTTTTCTTACTTGAATTCACTTCGTTTATTAATTTACATGGTAACTATGTTTTTTTTAAATGTTTTTGGCCACGAAACAAAGCTCGGTTTTACATCCCTTTTATTTCTCGAACTCGACCCTTGTTTACTCATCACGGCTTACATTCGGGATTCCATTTTAAATGTGGAGTTTGCGCCTTCACGCGGTCCGATCTGACTTGCCAGAAGATGGTGGCGTTGGAGCCCAATATCTTGGACATCATGTGGTTGAAGGTTGTTCTAAGGAATTCTATTAAATTTCGTTATTGTCTTTACCGCTCCCATAATGGCGATCGACCATGCTTATTTTTCGACCGCCTTTCACGTATTGTCGATTGGATACAGATCAACCACCCGGCTTCTGAAATTGTCGTCCTTGACGATTTTATTGTACACAATTCCGACTGGTTGGTGCATTCTAATAAAACCCATGGCGCATGGAGGCTGACGGTTCTGTTTTTGACATTCGAACCGACCATTTAAACCGTGGAGCTTGCTGCGGCACTGGGAAACTCATATCATTGGTTGGTATCGGTCGCGCAACTACTTGTATTTCAACCGAATAACCAACCTAGCCAGCTTCGCCTAGTATGGAGGTATGGAGCTGCCATCTGGGACGATTTGCGAGATTTCTTCGCATCCTTTCCGTGGTCGAAGGTGTGCTTTGGAGACTCCGATGTTAACCCATGCGCGGAGTCGGCCACGGAGATTATTCTTCTTGGGATGGAGATGTACATTCCGCATACCATTAAACGAAATTCATGTGATAAGTCCTGGTTTGATAATAAATGTGACTAGATTACAGCGGCAAAAAATGGGGCGGTTAAGCATTGGCACGCCACTCGCACTGAGGTTAATACAAACGAATTTTGTTAGAATCAGAAAACGCGTGCAACCAGGCGATTGATACCGCGATAAGGCCTACAACGACACAGTGACCAATAAGGTCCTTAAATGCCCAACTTGCTCGCGTCCCGTCTGGTCGATGGCAGGGGCTGTCAGCAGTAACTACACTTCCTCTTCTTTTCCTCCATTAGTGACGGACAGCGGGACGTTATTCAAAATTTCAAAAGATAGAGCAAATTTTTCTTTTATTTTCCGCGAATTCAAACCGCGCCGTGATCGCGCCGGTACGCTACGGTCTTGGATGTGGGATGTGGGGTTCCATCCGCGTACTGTTCAACGCATTCTATGTGGAGTGGACTGCAGAAAGGCAACCGGCCAACAAGGGTTGTCAGCAGCAACCTCACTTCCTCCCCTTCTCCTCCGTTAGTGACGGACAGCGGGAGGTTAGTCATAATTTCAAAAAATAAAACATAACATTTATTTTCCGCGAAATTTAACCTCGGTAGGTCTTTTGGAGCCACCTGTGATCGGGCCGGTACGGTCTTCGATGCGGGATGTGAGGTGCCGCCCGCGTACTATTCAACGCGTTCTACGTGCACTGGACTGTAATAAGGCAACCGGCCCGGACGGAATACCAGCAACAGTCCTTCAGAACTGTGCCCGGAACTATTGCCGGTTCTTTGCACTCTTTTTTTTTTCTTTCTATATTCTTAGTTTCTAAATTAAAGGCTAGACAAAAAATGCTTAAATTCTAGCTTAAACATCTTATATAATAACTTACTGGTCCTTCGCAGACGCTCTAAGCTAAACATTACTTAATATTTGTATAATTTGCCTTTCGGCGACAGAACTTTGTGGCAATACTTATAATTATTTGACTCTTCCGCATATCTTATGCACGGAGAACATTTCCTACCTGCTGGAAAACCGCTCGAGTTTAGCCTATCCCAAAAAGAGGGGAAAAGTGTCTCACAAAATTATCGGCCGATAGGTTATCTTCATCTTCATCATCGGCACTACAAATGGGATCCGGTTTTGGCCTTATTTAACAATTCTGAGGTTTGTTACATTTTCCATAATAATTTGTTTTTCCGGGCAAGGTTATTAGCCTTGCGTCAGTGTCTATGATATCTAAGGTGATGGAAAAGGTCGTCAATGCCGAGTTAATTAACTATTTAGAGTGCAACGGACTTCTGAACGATTGTCAATACGGATTCCGTGGCAGGCTGTTCACGGGAGACCTTTTGATCTTTACATTCGATATATAGACATCTGCGATTGAGCGGCTTGGTGAGTCAAGGGCGGTCACATTGGATATCTCCAAGGCTTTTGACCGCGCCTGGTACGGGGAATTGCTGAGCAAACCTCGTTCATGCGGACTTTCCCAGCAGCTTTGCGACTGGACGAAGACCTCCTTCAAAATTCGATCCATCCGCGTTGTTGTAGACGGTGAGTCTGGACGAAGATCTACCACGAGGATTGATCGATCCGGAGTTTTGTGGACGTCGTGTCTTCGTATCTGTATCCTGTTAATTTCGGTCTGCCTCAAGGTTCTATTTTGGCTCCGACCTTGATTTTGCTTCACATAAATTATTTATTGGAGTCAACGGATAATCGAGTGTTCACTTTTGTGGATGATAGTACGCTTGTTTTCTCTTTTTCGAGTGACCGGCCGATTAGTGCATCAACGTCGGGCCGGCTGAGCGTAGCCAGATCGAATCTCTTAATCGGGGTCTGGATAAGGTTGTGCATTGGGGAAAGGCCAATCTCGTTGATTTCAATGCAGCGAAGATACACAATATACAAGATTCACAAAGAAAAGTGGATCATCGGTTCCACAGCTGACGATGAATGGTCATGTCCTCGAATCTGGGAAAAGCTTAAAATTGCTCGGCGTCACAGTCTATGGGCATAAACACGTATTGAACATCGCCAGGTCCCCCTCAGGAAAACTAAGTTATCTTTTTAGAGCCAAGAAATATTTTACTTGGGTTCCACTTCTTCTCCTATATAAATTCCAAATTAGATTCGCATTCTAATATTGCGCTAATGTTTGGAGCTCCGCTCCTAAACATACTCTCGATCTACTTGAGACGATTCAGGGACGAGCGGTCCGCCTAATCGGGAACACGGTGCTGACGTCGGGATTACAGTGGCTATCACATCGCAGGCGCGTAGCTGACCCTTGCCTGTTTTACAGATATTATCACAAGTATTGTTCTTCAGAGACTCGTGGTATTGTTCCGCAATCAATGACAATCCGAAGGATCCCACCAATTTGCGGCTCATCTCCCGACGGTGCTATCTCCGTGATCCCTTTCTAACATAACGTATCTCCGTGTCAGTCCGAGCCATCAGCCATACATCCGAAACATAGTCGAAGATTTCTCCCAACGATATCGCGGAATGAATTACATGACATGGTGGTATCTCACCTTGGGACCGACTACCACCTAAACCAATCTTTTCTCGAACCGGTCCATCAACTAAGCTCCGAAAGATGTCCAGGGAATTCTCCCGACCATTTCACCGAGCCTATAGCTTGATGGTGAGGTATTTCTCCGGGCGACAGGGCGTTGAGACCCCACTTACCAGTCGGCCTTTAATCGCCTCTTGCGACAAGGCGGCCTAGCTGTGAATATATTCGAACGTCCCTACTCATAGAGCAAAGAATATAGTATAAAAAAAGATACAACCACTACCGATGTTGCGGAACGGTTCAGATCTTAGCTTTACTTTGTTCTGTTCCATAAAAATTCTTCTTATGCGACATTTGTATTGTTTTAAGATGTTAAGAATAAACTTTCTGCTCCGGGAATCTTAATTTTCATTTAATCCTTGGCTAGAATATTCCAGGAAAATTCTAAATGTGATATCTATATCAAGAGGTTAGGGTGACTTCTTTACCGTATTGTTATATCGATTGGACAATGAGGTCCCTACAACAATCAGGACACTAGAAGGCCTGAAGCGTTCTTAAAAAGTCTAAGAAGTGGTCTATATCCAAGCTTCTTACCAGAGTTTATGGTGACTTCGTTACCGTATTTTTATATCGACTGTACAATGAGCTCCCTACAACAATCTGGACACTAGAGCTCCCGATGTTTTCTTAAAAAGTCTAAGAAGTGATTTTAATTAACAACTCTAAGAAGTGGTCTGGATTACACGAGGTTGGATTCCCATATATCTGGTATTTTGGTTGAATCGTTGATTGTGTTCTTCCACCTACCTTTAACACATATAACATATTGTACTACTACTTATTTTTGTTTTGCTTAATAAATTGAATTATTTCTGGATTAACCTCTTGGACGCACAGCATAATCTTTTCTTCGAATTCTCAACGGTCACTCTTCTCTAAACTGGATATTTTTATTACATCAGCCATTTGAAACAGGCATTCAACTCCATTTTTTTTTCTCTTTATTCGCGTTACATGTTTTGTCGGTTAGTTTAGTGGGGCTACCACCAAATTTATTGGCTTAATTCAAGCAACATAATTATCTACAACTAAAGTATATATTAGTTACAAACTAAAGAGCTTAAGCACTATCTTAACTACGTTTAACTTAAGGTAACCAGAACAAATTAAGAACGCAGGAGTAGGGGGCAGGTTATAATAAAGTGTAGAAACGCTGCTAAATATTGGTGGTGAGAATGGCTTAGGAGGCAGTGCTTGAGAGTATGGGTGCAGAGGTCGAAGTTGAACAAGGTTAGGCATGAGACGACATCGCTGGATTCCACGGCCGTTTTAATGTAGCACCGTTTCTTCGCACGTCTGTCCGGTTATCCCTTATGAAGTCAGACACTATCAGCTTTGATAGAGGGACAAGAGTGTTGACATTTATAAGGATAACTTTAATTTTGGGATCCATTTTGGAAGGTATATCTTACATGCCGTGTTAAGGAGTGCATTCCTCTCAGCTTCGGTTGCTAGTCGGTGGCATTTCTAACAGATACACATACAATACACAAGCAAATAGTGAAGAACACCGAAAGAAAATCGAATAAGAAAAAGCATCAAAGCCGGATACCATAGCGATAACATAACAATTCCACATCAGTTGAGTGTACTCGAGTTTAGAAATCAAATTCATACAGCGGCAGTGGCCTGGTGTGTTAAGCATTGGTTCAATTTTTGGTGGTTCTAACTGTCATAGCGTCAGTTCGAATCACACGTTCCTCACTATCGTGAGGATATGACGCATAAGTAGCAACAAATATATCCTCGTGAATGTGTGGCCGTAATCCGATGTATTGGTGCTTTGGTACTAACGTTTTCATAGCGTGGGTTCGATACACGTTCTTCACTACTTCGTCACAAAACACGGATTGATCCCAATAGATGTTTTTAAATCATTTAATTAACATCGACATCATCCGTATACGACACACTGAGGTCAGAGACTTATTTTTTGGGGCACTCCAACGTTTCCGAGAGGTGTGGGATCAATCTATATCAATGGCTTCTCGGGGTTACCCACCTTACTCCTCTTTTTATTAGGTAAGTTATTTTGTATTCTTGCATCAGATGGATTGATTCAACCTAAGCAGACAGAATTATTACGATAATGCTATTAGTTTTACTCTCTTTGGAAAAGTGGTACAGGTGCCAAGAATTATATCCTGTCAGTTCATAATTCTCAGAATGGAGTGTGTCGCTTATTGAATACCACATCATCATCATCATCGGCACTACAACTGGGATCCGGTCTTGGCCCTATTTAATAAATCTCTCCACCGGTCCTGATTTCGAGCCGATGTCATCCAGTTTAGCACTCAAAGGCTCTGGGCGTCCTGGTGTACGCCATCCCTCCATCGCAGACAAGATCTGCAGCGCTGTTTCCTTCCATACATCCTACCACAAAGGACTTTCCGGGCAGGCTCCTCTTCGCTCATTCGAGCTAGGTGTCCCGCCCACCGGAGTCTACCGAGCTTGATTTTTCTTACAATAGTATTCCACGAGAAAATTCTTAAATCATTTAGCCATTTTCGTTTCCGTCGTCGTCGTCGTTGTGTGTCCTGTCCATATCCGAGGCTTGTTAAATTTTCCATAATAATTTGTTTTTACGGCAAGGTTATTAGCCTTGCGCCAACCTTTCTCAGGATGCCGCTGCATGCATAGGTTCACTACTTGGTGGGTGCGAAAGTAGCTATCCAGGGGTGTTACGTGGAGACTGTATGTCAACTCGGATTGAACAGGGACAATGATCGTCCTGGCTTTCGCTTTGAAACTAATCAGAGACTTTGCCCGGTGTGTTCGCTCCCATCCCCCCATGGTAAATACCACAATATAAGCCAACATTTCAATGATTACTGGTCCAAAAAGCAGGTCCTTTGCCGCCCAAGGTTGAAAACTAAACAGTTCAGGTTCTTAACTCGGTAATTCACGGTATACAGTCCTAACACTCTCGATATTAAATATTTCGATTTTTCCTTCTTCTATGTAATTTGAGTGTAAATTACTTGCGAATTTTCATTCATTATTCAGTTAGTATATATAAAGTTTTATTTACATAGAAAAATCTGTAAAAAAGATTCTTTTACCCCTTGATGTTGGCGCACCAGTTAGTACTCTTGCCAACCAATTAACACACCGAGATTCAATCAATCCCCTTTGCTCCTCAAAAAAACCAATTCTTTTTCTCTTTCTAACGCGATTTCGTCTTTGTCTTCATTTTTTAAAGTTCGCTTACGGAAGTTCAAATGCATGTTCCACTCTTCGATAGTGGCGTAGCTTCTATATATTATTATTTTTTGTGGTGATGTGGTCAGGGCTGCGAAACATTAAACACATTCTTCCTCTCTCTTTCCAACGCAATCCCATCGTTGTTTTTTATTTCTTCTGTCGAGGTTAGCTTACCCAAGTTCGAACGCTAATTTGAAACTTTAACAGTGGCGTAGTTGTGATAAACGACTTTTCATTATTGGAAGGCCTGTAGACCCAGCACACACGTACCTTAATTGGGTAAACGCCTATGTATGCATCCTCGTGTGACGCTCTGAAAGTTGTGTCAGAAAAGAATGACTCAAGCAATTGACAGTGCCTCATCATAGAAGTTTATTAATTTTGTGTATGGGTTCTCCGAGCCCCATTCTATAGAACACTTGTTATATGTTTACATGGACGTGATAAATGAAACAAGTAAAAAAAATATTTAGGCTTAGTTTCAGCATAAAATGTTTATCATAGAGGAATTTTTGCTAGATGTTTTTTTTTCGACCCGTCTCAACACCTGTCGCTGTTCCGTGAAGGTTTCCTACATCCACCCGATATCGAGTATGTTTCTGCATGTCAAGTCCTTTTAATTTATTAACCTCAAATACCTGATATCTACCCAGATCCATCAGCAGGTACTCTTGTAGAAATCAACATGCGATTGACTTTCCGACACATTAACCAGGTTTTCGCTTTCCTCAAACGAGTTTACCGGAGCAGACATTCGCCAAACATTTCTACGTTGCATTAATTAACACGTTCGCCAACTAGAGATGAGCTAATTTTCATCGACTCTCGCAGCTAACGTTTCCTTGACATTCATTTAATCTACTGCTCTTGACATTGGGTGTTTCCTGTAGCACGTCGAAGAACCCACATTTCCAACTGATCAAAACTCAATAAAAGTCAGGTGGTCTATGAATGTCCGACCACTTTTCATTTCGTGATTTATCAACTTCAACTTCAGGTGAGTGCGACAAAGATGCTTTCGACAGATAAGAGCACCGGCCCGGTATGTGTGTCTATCTACGATCAATTGTAACGCATTCACTTCAACTGCGACTCCACTGAGTCAGTCCCATTCATTTCCCAGTTCACAGAAACACAACTCCACGATCACACAGTTTGCATTTGTTAAGCTTTTGTGTAAATCATAACCTAATCGCATCTCTAACGAACGTTGAATTAAATTCAAATTTACTTCAATCATTTTTGTATCTCTCCTGGGGTACGACAGACGCACCATTCGTGGGACAATGCGGCTATTGATATTCGACCAGCAAGAAGGTAAACCTACGCGATGTTGTTATGCTCTGCTTTACTATGGTGGCTATCCATCGTACCTGAAGAAATACCAGGTTAGGGGGATTTGTGGGGACACATTGTTAATCAAAATCACAATCAAACCTAAGCGAACGACCAACTAGTGTCGTTGCAGGCTGTTAGTTGTTACTCACTAGTTGCTGGGTAAAAGGCACACATTCCCAACGTTAGACTGTTTTACTACACGTTGGAACCTAGTTTACGAGGGTACCACTCCGCTAACAGCCCGGGGGAAATTACTAGCGGTTAAATGTAGAGCTAGATGGGTTTGAATACCAAAGGAGCGCCTACAGTTTGCGGCGGACGGGAAATTTTTCACTTTTCTTGAACTTCAAGGTGCCACGAAGGAAGAACTTCTCTTTCGAAGAGCCAAAATACAGCGGATGATCCAAGTTTTCGGTCGAAACATGATTTTCTGTAATGAATTTTTTAAGGCCTTTAGCTATTGAAGGAGAGGTATTTACTGTGCAAGTATAAATCAGACGGCAGGGATAAAATGGCGCTTCATTATGAAATAAAATGCTCATTTACATTAATATTTCTCGCTTTAATCGCTGAGTTGGTAAGGGCGTTGCCTTTAATTGTGCGAACCTGAGTTCAACTGACGACTCTTGCTATTGTGCAATTCGGCACAATTACTGAGTGGTAGGTAGGGTCCCAAAGCCCAGCCTCCCAATGAAATACCACCACATTAAGCTATAGGCTTCGCGAAATGGTTGGGCGAAATCCTTAAGCATCTTCCGGAGCTTGGCTGATGGACCCGGTCAAGAAAAATAGCATCTCAGGGCAGTGAGTCAGCGCTGCAGATTCGCCTTTCCTGGGAGAAGTACAATTAAAAAAAAAAATTCCAAGCACAGTTACACAAGGTGTCTCAAAATGCGTTTTCAATCTGTCTTGTTCCCTATACGAAGACAAACGATGGGGGTGGAGGGGGGCGTATGTCGATAGTTACCTTCATCGTTCGAAACTGAGTCGCTGTGGGGTCTTTCATGGGATCTAAGTGCTAGTGGCGTGTGCGCAAGTTTTATAGAAAAAATAATTCCATACCAAAACACACTTTCATTTTAATGGTCATGCAAAGAAACAGAACAGCGGTAGTTGCAGTGAACCGAATCCAAAACATAAACATGAGAAGCCATTTCATTTGCCAATAGTTACTGTTTGGGACACAATGTTGGTGCGAGGAGTAATCTGTCCATATATTTTCAAAGAAAGAAGTCGGACAATTGCTGAGAAGTCGAAGTGTTATGTGGCGATGATTAGCAATGTCTTTCCCTCGCTTTACTTGTTTTCGTTGGAGTACCAGGCTTGCCTTTTATATTTCGGGATTAGAGAGCAAAAACAAATATTGATCATCGAAAATCACTTTATTGTTTTTCAAAATATTCCCCATGAAGATCTATACACTTTTGCATTCGTTTGAACCAATTGTCAAAGCACTTTTGCCACTCTGATTGAGGTATCTCCAACACATGCATTCTGAATGCAGCAACCGCTTTTTCAGGTGTCGAAAAACGTTGACCTCTCAGTTTGTTTTTTACGTACGGGAATAAAAAGAAGTCATTCGGTGCCAAGTCAGGACTATACGGCGGATGACCCATCAAATCGATGTTTTGGGTGCTCAAAAATGCAGTTGTCGCAGCCGATGTGTGAGATCTCGCATTGTCGTGGTGAAGAGTGATCCGTCGTCGGCGGTTGGTTTTCCTGATTTCTTGGAAGACAACTGGCAAACAAATGGTTGTGTACCACTCTGAATTGACTGTTCTGCGTTGTTCTAGTGGTATGGTTGCGACATGTCCAGTTTTTCCGAAAAAACAGGCGACCATTTGCTTGGAAGTGCCTCATGCGCGAACAACTTTTGTTGGATTTGGCTCATCTTGAAACACCCAGACAGTCGACTGCTGTTTACTTTCGGACTCATACGCGTAAATCCACGATTCATCACCTGGCACGATGTCATAGACGTGTTTCGAAGCACCGCGACCGTATCTTTTGAGCATTTCTTTCGACCAATTGACGCGAGCCTTTTTTTGGGCGATTGACAAATTGTGTGGGATCCAGCGCGAACAAATTTTTTTGACGGTCAAATGTTTATGCAATATTGAATGTATGCTGGTCCCACTAACGCCTAAGGTTGTCTCAATCTCACGATAGGTCACATGACGATCTTCCAATATCAGTTCGCGCACAGCATCAATGGTTTTCGGAACAACAACTGATTTTGGACGACCTTCACGAAATTCATCTTGGAGTGAACTACGACCACGATTGAATTCACCATACCATCGATAAACACTGGTTCTTGATGGAGCTTCATCGCCAAAAATTGAATTAAGTTCATCCATGCACTGTTGCTGAGTTAATCCACGCCGAAAGGTGTAAAAAATAATCGCACGAAAATGTTGACGATTTAATTCCATTTTTGGGCCGAGATGAATCTTTTAAGTTACTGTAAACAACACAAATAGCGCTCGTATGTCAAAACGTTCTGAGTGCGTATAACCTCAAAAATGTCCAACTTTACGACAGAGCTGTCAATTGCCGGATTGCAACACTAGGGTTGCCAAATCCCGAAACATAAGAGGCAACCCTCGTAATGTGGTCCCCCTAAGATGGACCAATGTATCTCACAGTTCTGCTATGTTTTCACTAGTTGTTCGTAATATTATCCTTGGAAAATTAATAACCATCAATGGAGGCTTTCTTTTAAAACTATTTCAAATTCAAGGTGTACAGCAACAGATCTCGATCGCTCAGTGCATGTGGTATAAACATTTAAATAGACTTACGAAAAAACTTAAAAACTAAGGCTGGGATTAACTTCAAAGTATCGTAAAAACTGGGGAATGGGGTACTACACAAAGATGGATAGACAATAGTATAAGTGGCAGAACAGGGAAACAGGGCTAGTGTGTAAATATGAGTGCGGGTTGTGAGAGTGTAGGCGGTGAGCGGGGCGAGAATTAATGATTATCGAACCGATCCACTCTTTTATTGAAGAAATTTTGGTTTGCGAAACAATTTTGGTGCACCCTGTACGTGACTGATAATAAACTTTAATTTAATGTAGTTTATAGTAAATTCATCATCATCATCGGCACTACAACCGGGAGCCGGTCTTGGCCTTATTTAGCATGTCCTGAGACGTGTTAAATTTTCCATAATGATTTGTTTTTTCCGGGCAAGGTCATTAGTCTTGCGCCAGAGGCACCCCAACGGGGAATCGAACCCCGGTCTCCCGCGTGACAAGCGGGTATACTAACCACTATACTATCGAGGAGCCTTATAGTAAATTGATTCCCGGAAAATATGGTGTATATAGTGAAGACACTCATTTTCAGGCCGTTGGTTGGATGCCAGTACCAGTGCGATGCCATCATATCTTCTGTGGAATTTCCAGAAATATTATAGCGTTTTGCGACGGAGTCAATGATCTGTTTCGAATCCACGCTGTTAAACGTTTAGAACAACAGCAAATATCTGCCTTAACAAATCAAACCACTGTCACAGGATGATTTTTTTTCGAGCTTCCTCGAAAATCGATCGATCCATGTTGTTGTGGAGGGCGAGTCTTCAGATCTGTATCCTGTTAATTTCGGGGTGCCTCAAGGTTCTATTTTGACTCCAACCATGTTTTTGGTTCATATAAATGATTTGTTGGAGTCAGCGGATAACAGAGTGTTCTGTTTTCGGGTGATAGTACGCTTGTTTCCTCTTTTTCGAGTGACCGGCCGATTAGTGCATCAGCAGAGATGTAGACAGATCGACTCTCTGCATTGGGATCTGGATAAGGTCCTGCCGTGGGGAAAGGCCAATCTCGTTGACTTCAATGCAAAGAAGATACTGTATACAACATTCACCAAAAAAATGAATCATCCCTTTCACAGCTTATGATGAATGGCTAGGCCCTTGAATCTGGGGAAGCTTGAAATTGCTGGGCTGCACGGTCTGTGGAAATGTATCTTGGCATAAACACGTGTCGAACATCGCCGGGTCCGCCTCAGGAAAACTGAGTTATCTTTTTAGAGCTAAGAAATATTTTATTCCGGCCCAACTTCTTCTCCTGTATAAATCACAAATTAGACCCGCGTTCGAATATTGCTCTCATGTTTGGAGCTGCTCCTAAACATACCTGCAACCTACTAGAGAACATACAAAGATGAGCGATCCATCTGATCGGTGACACGGCGCTGACGTTGGGACTACAGTTACTATCACATCGAAGGTGCGTAGTTGACCTCAGTCTGTTTTACAGATATTATCACGGGTACTGTTCCGCGCAGATTCGTGGTATTGTTCCGCCCAATTCGGTTTAAATGTGCCCCACAAGACAATCCGACGGATTGCACCACTTTGCGGTTCATCTTCCGACGAGTCGAATATTACTGCATCAGAACTCGTTACAGAGCGGAAAAGCTGTGAAATTTCCTTCCCGCGCGAGTTTCCTGGAGCGTTCCAACCTGCAACTATTCAAGAAGAACTGAGTATATTAAAAAAAGAAAATAAAAATAAAAAATTAAAAACAAATTATTATTATTATTTATTGGCCTGTAGCAACCCGGAAGCTCATGACCTCACCGACTTGACTCCGCCATCGTTCTCTGTCCTGTGCGCTCTCCTTCCACGCTTGACCATTCGATTCGACCTCCTCAAGGTCAAACCTAACATTGTCCTCCCATCTCTCTCGCGGGTGTCCGGCCGGTCTCTTTCCCGTTAGTCTACCGTCAAGAATTCCATGCACGGTCCTATCGTTGCCCATTCGCGCCACGTGCCCGGCCCATCTTAATCTCCGCGACTTGATTACTCTCACTATTGCAGATTTGTGATATAGCTCCTCCAATTCGTGGTTATGGAGTTTCCTCCTGTTGTATGTATTTAAAAAAACAAATTAAAAAAAAAATAATAATAAGTAATCTTCACTAATTGAAGAACTCAATACGTCTAATACGAAATTAAATTAACTTGCTAATGTTTTTGTATTAATTGTTTACTCTTCTTTAATTGTTTTATTTTCTTTCTTTTTTGCAGGTAATCATTGAAACTATAAATTAATTCGATTAAATAAAAACAAATAAGTTGGTAAGTCTAATTCTATTATTTATTGTTAGAATATATTTACCGATGCAAACACATCACTTAGTAGTTTCGATATCTAAACTTGTGATTGATCACCGAATCAATCACAAATAATCAATTCTGTTACAAAGTGAAACTTAGGAGGTTGTTAATGACGATATAATGAAGTTTAATCTGTTTTGACATAAGTTGGTCCTTGTGTTCTTTCTACACGATAAAATAACAATGGTATTTTGTTATATTGTGGACTCTGTTTCAACTGTCTATTTCAGTTTCGTGGCATTTTTCGGTGAGAGTATTATTCGGTAGTTTTCTGTATAAAATGCCGAACCTGGATAGTTATGTGTCTAAAAAAGTGTATGTATATATTTCTAATTCTTTGAAAGTGTTTTGTCAATTTTATTAACAGGAAATTCTAATATAAGTCCTTGAATAGTAGAGTGTTTCAGTTTGTAACTATTCAAGGAGAAAAAAATATCAACAGGTACTTATTAGCTACTACGGACACTGTCTCAGTGTTATGTGGTTCTACTCTCTTGAGAGAAGTATTTAAAAATATGATTTTTAATGATACACACAACACAACCCATTTTAATTTTTGAAGTTTTCACTATTCTGGACACTCAGCAGCTGAGGGATGCTATGTTCAGCGTATGGTTGAACCAACTCGAAAATGTCAACATGAATTCGGGGCATAAACGGACATTCCGCAAATATATTGCATCTTTTCTTCCTCTTAAGGCATAATAAATAGACCAAAACTCTCGCCCTTGGTCCACGCAAATCATTGCGTTAAGTCAAAATTTCTTTACCTAATAATAGAGTAATTGACAAAAGTGTGAAGAAAGGCAATGCGATAGATCCAACTCGGATACCGAAGTCAAAGCAACAGTTTAACACGCATCATAGGCCACTTCAATCCATACAACATAAAAGGGATGTTACATACAAGAAGCACCCACTCCAAAACATTTATCCCGGGCCAAGCCCCTTCATATTTGGAAACCATGGATTGATTGCTAAATTGATTAATCCCCTAAATAAAAATTCGATGGTGATTTGAAAACTATATGGCGGCCATTAATCATGTTCTAGGAAACATTTCCTAAATGGCGCCTATGAATAAAGAAATTGGTAAACAATACCCTTAGAGTACACAAAAGCATCGTTGGCACCGTTTTCCATTAAATTCTAATTACCAAAAAAAAACCTAGGGTAATACCAAAGGTGAACATCATCGGAAATCTTAACTTATATTCAATGAATTCATGACAATTGACGATCCAGGAAAATACAGGAAAACCCAAGGATCAAACATTGTGTCTGCTGGATAACAAAAGATGTTCCAAAATAAAGGATGATACGTTCGAGTTGCAGAATATGAAATGACAATTTCAGGTTGTGACTTTATATTTATGGTCAACAAAAGGATTCTAAAAAATAGATCGCTGATCAACGTGATATATGGCGAGCAAGCGGAGCGCGTATTTAGAATATTTATATTCAATTGCTGACCGGAACAACTCGTGTCTTCAATTAAAAAAAAGAAGTCAAATCTTACCCGTCGTTGGATAAGGACGTCATCTAGAGTCGGGTTTGACTAGAGGATTGTGTGAGAGGTTTTCGGGGTATAACTTTTGAAAAAAACATCCCTATAGTGCGCGTTCGAGTTGGATATAGATAAAAGTGGAAGAAAGAGTAAACATGTCTGAGGCAAGATTTCTCAATTTAGGTCAAAACGTCAGAATTGATACCAATGGAATGGATACAAATCAAAAATGCTTGTCATGAAATATCACGCCCTTCCTGTTCATCAATTTCTGTCTTTTTTAAGTTAATGTTTCGGCCGAATTAAATGTTAACAGTAAAGGCCAACTTTTGGCCAGGCGGTAGTAACTTACGGGGGTTGCCTTTTATATTTCGGGATTAGAGAACAAAAACAAATATTGATCATCGAAAATCACTTTATTGTTTTTCAAAATATTCCCCATGAAGATCTATACACTTTTGCATGTGTTTGAACCAATTGTCGAAGCACTTTTGCCACTCTGATTGAGGTATCTCCAACACATGCATTCTTCTCGTTAAAATTGTCTAATTTGTTGTGGATCTCTGAACTAATGATTGCATTAGTATCCGGGTCGCCCTCCTCAAGAGTAGGTCTGTGATTATTTGCAAATATCTCTTGCAGAATACCTTACACACAATTTAAATTCATCATCATCATCATCATCGGCACTACAACCGGGATCCGGTCTTGGCCTTATTTAGAAAGTTTCTCCACCGGTATCTGGTCCATATCCGAGACTTGTTAAATTGTCCATAATAATTTGTTTTTCCGGGCAAGGTTATTAGCCTTGCGCCAAACAAATTTAAATTATATAAACAAAAACAACTAGCTGCTCACGGTTCGTGTGGGGTTTCCCTGAAGTCTTCTCCTTTGGGGGTTTGCGTTTTCCTTGACTCCCAGTCAGACGAAAGGTTCACGTTCGAAGTTCACGTATTTTATTCTCATTCAAAATTTATAAAAATTTTCTACCAAAGTCTCTATTTGTTTTTGCTTCAATTTCGGTTTTATTATAATATAAACAATTTGGCATTAAATGTTTCTTCAAGTTTGTACTCATATGCCTTTATAATCTCGAAATTGGGCACTAACTAAATTATGTGATAATATTTGAATAGTTAATTTTGAAACTAAATTAGGTTTCCACTCTCGGTATGGCTTACTGTTTGTTATACACGACCGTTTGTTTTTTTTTTTCTCTTTAATTTCAGATTTATAATAATATTATATATACGAGGGTTGCCTTTTATATTTCGGGATTAGAGAACAAAAACAAATATTGATCATCGAAAATCACTTTATTGTTTTTCAAAATATTCCCCATGAAGATCTATACACTTTTGCATGCGTTTGAACCAATTGTCGAAGCACTTTTGCCACTCTGATTGAGGTATCTCCAACACATGCATTCTGAATGCAGCAAGCGCTTCTTCAGGTGTCGAAAAACGTTGATCTCTCAGTTTGTTTTTTACGTACGGGAATAAAAAGAAGTCATTCGGTGCCAAGTCAGGACTATACGGCGTATGACCCATCAAATCGATGTTTTGGGTGCTCAAAAATGCAGTTGTCGCAGCCGATGTGTGAGAGCTCGCATTGTCGTGGTGAAGAGTGATCCGTCTTCGGCGGTTGGTTTTCCTGATTTCTTGGAAGACAACTGGCAAACAAATGGTTGTGTACCACTCAGAATTGACTGTTCTGCGTTGTTCTAGTGGTACGGTTGCGACATGTCCAGTTTTTCCGAAAAAACAGGCGACCATTTGCTTGGAAGTGCTTCGTGCGCGAACAACTTTTGTTGGATTTGGCTCATCTTGAAACACCCAGACAGTCGACTGCTGTTTACTTTCGGGCCCATACGCGTAAATCCACGATTCATCACCTGTCACGATGTCATAGACGTGTTTCGAAGCACCGCGACCGTATTATTTGAGCATTTCTTTCGACCAATTGACACGAGCCTTTTTTTGGGCGATTGAAAAATTGTGTGGGATCCAACGCGAACAAATTTTTTTGACGGTCAAATGTTTATGCAATATTGAATGTATGCTGGTCCCACTAACGCCTAAGGTTGTCTCAATCTCACGATAGGTCACATGACGATCTTCCAATATCAGTTCGCGTACAGCATCAATGGTTTTCGGAACAACAACTGATTTTGGACGACCTTCACGAAATTCATCGTGGAGTGAACTACGACCACGATTGAATTCACCATATCATCGATAAACACTGGTCCTTGATGGAGCTTCATCGCCAAAAATTGAATTAAGTTCATCCATGCACTGTTGCTGAGTTAATCCACGCCGAAAGTTGTAAAAAATAATCGCACGAAAATGTTGACAATTTAATTCCATTTTTGGGCCGAGATGAATCTTTTAAGTTACTGTAAACAACACAAATAGCGCTCGTATGTCAAAACGTTCTGAGTGCGTATAACCTCAAAAATGTCCAACTTTACGACAGAGCTGTCAATTGCCGGATTGCAACACTAGGGTTGTCAAATCCCGAAACATAAGAGGCAACCCTCGTATAATGGATGGTACCCCTTGTAATACCACTAAACACAAAGTATCACTTTTCTTGCAGTTAATCCCGGCTTTATCACTGTTTTTGAAGCTTCATATTCTTTCAATAAGAATCTTACTACACACACTTCGAAAATTGCACGAATTCTTTCCATTTCAACAGCGATTCACAGATAAAAATTCGGTCCACCAAATTTCTTGTAGCCAGTTGATGAGGCACACTAATATCGAATTTTTTGGTACCAGCTCAACGCAAATGGCTTAAAGCGTTTGTTGATCGATCTTCAGGTGTTAAATGATCTTGTGACGCTTTCAAATTACGACGTCTTTAAAATTTAAAGTGGGGGTAACCTATTGTTTTTCGAGTATGTTGAATCCAATGGTAGTGGACGTTTCTGATACTCGTATTTATATTCAAATAAGTTTTCCTCCCGGCTGCTCTGATTGACGGATTTTGAAATTAGCACAATTAAATTAGCTGATTGCTTGTCTATCAATCAAAAGGGAGTATTAAGAGATGTTGATAAGACTTTTAAAGTTATGACCAAGCAACAAAAAATATCTTCAAGGTATTTGATAACAGTAAAATGCGGACGTTGCCAACGTTTTGGACATGTGTTCCGAAACTACAACATGTACTGCCGTAGCATCCGTTGTGCAAAAATTCCACGATATTGGGAAGTGCGAAGTGCCGCCAGCAAACTATGATCACACAACAAATGTGCAAGATGGATTAATTTTGCCAACTTGCAGCAAAAATGGGCAACCGGCCAGTTACAGAAACTGTCCTAAATACAAGCCCAAAGAACCAAGGAGACTTGATCTAAACAAGTCAGACTTCGGAAAAAAGCCAACAGAAAATTTTGTCAAAAATGAATTTATATTCGCCGATATTATTTTATTTATTTAGGCTCCTCGATAGTATAGTGGTTAGTATACCCACCCGTCACGCGGGAGACCGGGGTTCGATTCCCCATCGGGGAGGCGCAAGACTAATGACCTTGCCCGGAAAAAACAAATCATTATGGAAAATTTAACAAGCCTCAGGACTTGCTAAATAAGGCCAAGACCGGTCCCCGGTTGCAGTGCCGATGATGATGAATATGATGATGATGATATTATTTTAGGGATGGCGCAAGGCTAATAACTTTGCCCGGAAAAACAAATTATTATGGACAATTTAACAAGTCTCGGATAAGGACCGGATACCGGTGGAGAGACAAGCTAAATAAGGCCAAGACCGTATCCCGTTCTCCCAACACCTGTCCCCCAAAAGCATATTCAAGTCTCTAAACTATCCGTCGTACAAGCCAAGGCAACGCCACATATCCAAGTGCAGGTACAAAAGTCTTCAAACGGACAATCCTCGAGAAACTATTTAGTATCTCCTGATTGGAGATATTCGACCCCGATATGAAAAACTAACAACCGAAGCTGAGAGGGTTGCTCGAGAAACTATTTAGTGTCACCTGATTGAAGATATTCGAACCAGATATGAAAGATTTATAGCGTTTGGGATGATAGTGAAGAACGTGTGATTCGAACTGACGCTATGACAGTTAGAATCACCAAAAATTAACCAAAGCGCAACCCATCAGGCCACGGCCGTGTGTACGAATTCGATTTCTGAAATCAAGTACATTCGACTGATGTGGATTTGTTATGTTATCGCTGTGGTATACGGCTCTGATGCATTTTCTTATTCGATTTTCGTTCGGTGTTCTTCACTATTTGCTTGTGTATTGTGTGTGTATCTGTTACAAACGCCACAGACTAACAACCGAAGTTGAGAGGAATGCACCCCTTAACACGGCATGTAAGATATACCTTCCAAAATGGATCCCAAAATTAAAGTTATCCTTATAAATGTCAACTCTCTTGTCCCTCTATCAAAGCTGATGGTCTCTGACTTCATAAAGGATAACCGGACAGACGTGCTTGTTGTAACCAAAAGTAGTTTGCAACCATGTCACCGCCCCACATTCCCACACTTCTCCATGATTCGCAGAGATCCCTCACGGAGGATTCTACCATCAACGGAGGTGGCACCTGTATACCAGCTAATAGCAAACTTCACCACGAAGCTATTGACTTTCCTTATTTTGAGTGCATACAGATCTCCGAGGTTGGATTGACCTACAACGGTAGAGTGAATATATACTCCGTTTGTCACTCGCATAAAATAATAATGCCGAAGATATCGGCAAACTAATAGGGTTTTCAAGTCATACACACTTCATCTGAGGGGCGATTTTAACTCCGGACATCCCCACTGGAACAACTCTGCATCTTGCCCAAACAGCAAAACTTTGTAGCATTGGTACATCGAATACTCGTATACCTTCAACTTTGAAATAATCACACCTACGGTTGGTACGCGATGCAACTCAATTTGTTGCACTTAATTGTTGTAAACAAAAACATAAAATCATCATCATCATCATCATCGGCACTACAACTGGGATCCGGTCTTGGCCTTATTTAGCAAGTGCCGAGGCATGTTAAATTTTCCATAATAATTTGTTTTTCCGCGCAAGGTTATTAGCCACGTGCCAAAAAATATAAAATAATATATTATAATTGGAACTTACTCACAATTTTTTGTGCCACGTTGCTCGCTCCTCTGTGTTACTGGACTTGTTTCTTCGCTGCTATGTGGGTACTTTGTGACACGCTCCTTGTTAATGATGATAATGTCCAAAATCAAAATGTAATTGTTTATGTTCATTTAAGCTGAACTTTACTCAATTTATACTTCGCTTGTTCTCTAAATGATGGACAATTTTCTTTTCGAAAATTCGCGCTGTCCCACACGAAATTATTTGTAAAATTCCACTCGTTTGAAACTCTGTTGATTCTCGGATGCACATACACAATAAAAGTAGTTCTTTTTTGTTTTTAGTTTTTTGGTGTTTTATTTCAAATGAATTGCAAAACTTTTAGATAGCGGAACTACGTACTAAACTTTTTAATGAGTTCAACATTTAATAAAACTGGCCACTACACCAAGACGAATTATTTTTGTTAATTATGTAACAATTTTTGGACATCTTTATTGTGTCGAAAGACTTACTTCCCAAATCACTTCTCCCCAAGTATTGCCGGGTGTTTCTGACCACAGCGTTTTGACACCGTTCATCGTCAGGTATCGTGCACTCCAGACAACAATATCAGATACATACCCTATTATAGATGCACAAATTGGGACAACTTCAATATCACAATGAACGAAAAACTCCATCAACTCTCTCTTCCTATTGCCAGAACCCTGACAACGGTTGAATTAAATAATTCTGTAACTCGACTTAACGCGGGACTTGTGGCATTTCTAACAGATACACATCATCATCGACACTTTAACCAGAATCCGGTCTTGGCCTTATTTAGTAGGTCTCTTCACTGGTCCCGATTTCGAGCCGATGCCATCCAGTTTGGCACTCCCAGGCTCTGGGCGTTCTGGTCTACGCTGTCCCTCCATCGCAGACAGGGTCTGCCGCGCTGCCTCCTTCCATACATCCTGCCACAAAAGACTTTCCGGGTAGGTTCCTCTTCGCTCATTCGAGCTAGGTGCCCCGTCCACCGGAGTCTACCGAGCTTGATTTTTCTAACAACATTAGCTTCAAGGTAGATCGCGTACAACTCATGGCTGTAGCGTCTCCGGTATCGTCGTACCTAACAAATACACATGCGTTTATTGTTAAATTTCATATCAAATGGTAATTCGCATGTTATTCACTCGGATGTATGATTGGGAGACTATATTACTTCTGATATTCTAAAACGTAATATATCGCTTATGCCCAATGTATATCATTCGCCAGACTTCGAAACAAAGTCAAACATTTTTGTCGACCATTTCACAGAGCCTATAGTATGATACTGTGGCGTTTCTAACAGATACACACACAATCTACAAGCAAATAGTGCAGAACGCCGTAAGAAAATCGAACAAGAAAATGCATCAGCCGTATACCAAGCAATAGCATAGCAATTCCATATCAGTTGAGTGTACTTGAGCTTAGAAATCGAATTCGTGCACGCGGCAGTGGCTTGTTGTGTTGAGCATTAGTTCAATTTTTAGTGATTCTAACCGTCATAGCGTCGGTTCGAATCACACGTTCTCCCATTATCGTCGCAAACGCTATAGACGCATGTCCTAAAATACAAACTAAAAAAGTTTAATCAGATTCCCTATGACGACTTTACTCTTCGTCTCATCCGGGAGCATAAAAAGCTCTGCAGAATGAGATAACGTCACCGCTTTCCGCAAAGAGAGTGTATAGCAGTTTTGTAATACGTGGTTCCGCCACAGTCCAAACGTAAAGGTCGTTGTTTTCACTTTTTTTATTCGTTTTATTTATTTATCGTTTTTATTTTTCCCGTATTCGCCCGCGCTACGTTGTACTACTCGTATGCAACACGGACACATTCGTTAACCTTTCTTTTATTTTGGAGGAACTTCACTTCTTCCGGTCAGTTGTAGACTGAATACTTTTTTCCGCAGAAAAGAAACTTTGCCCATTTGCTTTCCCTTGTATTTTACTTTCTCATCGCCTAGCAACTTTTTTTTTGTTTTCACCTTTCTTTTACTTTCTCAGCCCCTGGAATCCCTTTTCCGATTTTTTCAGTTTGTTTTTATATTTAATATTTTAGTTTTACATAGACAAAACTGAAACTTTTCGAATTACAAACACTGTTAGTTTGAAGTACCGACCGTTTCTTTTTAATCTTACCTTTTAGGTTTAAACTTTTAACATCGAAATCACGATACATCTTGCCTCGCACGGCACCACATCTCCACTCGTCTGAGTCCAGAAAATGACCCTTCCCAGCAAATTTGTCGTTACCTTGCCATTATATACTTGTGCACCTGACGATTCACTGGAAGGGGGTTCAGGCTAACGAGAGCCGAAACCAAATTTCAATGAATCAGAAAATGGTAAGGTGGGGGTAAATTTGTCTAGTATAGAGGGACGCGAATGAGACACTTTCAGTGAATTGCTTGTTGGAAACTGACTCCAAACTATTCTTAAATTCGTCGTCGTTTAGAGCCGGTGAGAAAGAGTCGGAGTATTTTTTTTTTGGAATATGCTTCTCTCAGGAGAGGCGAACCTATAGCGCCGACACGGCGCCCGAGATACAACCAAATAACTGTTGCAGTTCTTCTTGAATAGTTGCAGATTGTACGAGGGTTGCCTCTTATGTTTCGGGATTTGGCAACCCTAGTGTTGCAATCCGGCAATTGACAGCTCTGTCGTAAAGTTGGACATTTTTGAGATTATACACACTCAGAACGTTTTGACATACGAGCGCTATTTGTGTTGTTTACAGTAACTTAAAAGATTCATCTCGGCCCAAAAATGGAATTAATTCGTCAACATTTTCGTGCGATTATTTTTTACAACTTTCGGCGTGGATTAACTCAGCAACAGTGCATGGATAAACTTAATTCAATTTTTGGCGATGAAGCTCCATCAAGAACCAGTGTTTATCGTGGTCGTAGTTCACTCCAAGATGAATTTCGTGAAGGTCGTCCAAAATCAGTTGTTGTTCCGAAAACCATTGATGCTGTGCGCGAACTGCTATTGGAAGACCGTCATGTGACCTATCGTGAGATTGAGACAACCTTAGGCGTTAGTGGGACCAGCATACATTCAATATTGCATAAACATTTGACTGTCAAAAAAATTTGTTCGCGTTGGATCCCACACAATTTGTCAATCGCCCAAAAAAAGGCTCGTGTCAATTGGTCGAAAGAAATGCTCAAAAAATACGGTCGCGGTGCTTCGAAACACGTCTATGACATCGTGACAGGTGATGAATCGTGGATTTACGCGTATGAGACCGAAAGTAAACAGCAGTCGACTGTCTGGGTGTTTCAAGATGAGCCAAATCCAACAAAAGTTGTTCGCGCACGAAGCACTTCCAAGCAAATGGTCGCCTGTTTTTTCGGAAAAACTGGACATGCCGCAACCGTACCACTAGAACAACGCAGAACAGTCAATTCTGAGTGGTACACAACCATTTGTTTGCCAGTTGTCTTCCAAGAAATCAGGAAAACCAACCGCCGAAGACGGATCACTCTTCACCACGACAATGCGAGATCTCACACATCGGCTGCGACAACTGCATTTTTGAGCACCCAAAACATCGATTTGATGGGTCATCCGCCGTATAGTCCTGACTTGGCACCGAATGACATCTTTTTATTCCCGTACGTAAAAAAACAAACTGAGAGGTCAACGTTTTTCGACACCTGAAGAAGCGGTTGCTGCATTCAGAATGCATGTGTTGGAGATACCTCAATCAGAGTGGCAAAAGTGCTTCGACAATTGGTTCAAACGCATGCAAAAGTGTATAGATCTTCATGGGGAATATTTTGAAAAACAATAAAGTGATTTTCGATGATCAATATTTGTTTTTGTTCTCTAATCCCGAAATATAAAAGGCAACCCTCGTATATATAATATTATTATAAATCTGAAATTAAAGAGAAAAAAAAAACCAACGGTCGTGTATAACAAACAGTAAACCATACCGAGAGTGGAAACCTAATTTAGTTTCAAAATTAACTATTCAAATATTATCACATAATTTAGTTAGTGCCCAATTTCGAGATTATAAAGGCATATGAGTACAAACTTGAAGAAACATTTAATGCCAAATTGTTTATATTATAATAAAACCGAAATTGAAGCAAAAACAAATAGAGACTTTGGTAGAAAATTTTTATAAATTTTGAATGAGAATAAAATACGTGAACTTCGAACGTGAACCTTTCGTCTGACTGGGAGTCAAGGAAAACGCAAACCCCCAAAGGAGAAGACTTCAGGGAAACCCCACACGAACCGTGAGCAGCTAGTTGTTTTTGTTTATATAATTTAAATTTGTTTGGCGCAAGGCTAATAACCTTGCCCGGAAAAACAAATTATTATGGACAATTTAACAAGTCTCGGATATGGACCAGATACCGGTGGAGAAACTTTCTAAATAAGGCCAAGACCGGATCCCGGTTGTAGTGCCGATGATGATGATGATGATGAATTTAAATTGTGTGTAGGGTATTCTGCAACAGATATTTGCAAATAATCACAGACCTACTCTTGAGGAGGGCGACCCGGATACTAATGCAATCATTAGTTCAGAGATCCACAACAAATTAGACAATTTTAACGAGCGAATTGTTGTCTTCGACCCAGTATCACTGCATACTTCGACACTGCTCAGGATTTCAGCACGCCAAATACTCTTCAGAACCTAATTAAATCTCAAAAACCTGGTATCGACAACATACATGTCATACAACTCGTTCAGAAGGCTTTCTGTCTTATTCTTTATAAAGCTTTCCATTCTGTTCAATCATACCTACAACAATGGGGTACTTGCCTCAAGCTTGGAAGCATGCAATTGTTTTTCCAATAATCATGCATAAGCAGAATATATAAAAAGTTTATATACGAGAAGATAAACACCCTTATCAGTGCTAGGTACTTAATATCTGATTTCCAATTTGGATTTAGAAGAACGCACAGCACCACTATGGCTCCTAATGTATTTCGAAACCATATCTGCGTGCGCCTCTTTAATAGGAAACCCACCTTTGCGGTAAGCCTGGACATTGAAAACGTCTTTGGCATGAGATGCGTTGAAAGAGTCGCCTTTAAATTGTTGAACACTGGTCTCAGTAGAACGCTGTGTAGTATTTTGGCGGATGTTAGCCTTATAGTTGAAAGAAATGTTTACGGCTGTTGTGTTCCGCCGAACACTGGTAACACAACGGAGCGGGAACAGCACAAATAAAACACGGAGAGAATAGTTTTTGAATTTGAATTTTAATTTTTATTGTTTATTAAATCCAGTTTTATTAATACAGGGATTACGGATTTCCACATTTGATCACCCGTGGCGATACTAGGGGCACTAGTGTGCGTGCATTTGGCTTTTATATTAACTTCCGTGTGTATTGTGTGCGACGTGAACTACCCGATTGCAAGCGAAGTGTCAAACTTAGCGGAATTTATTTGAGGGGACTTAATTTTGTTTATTGTTTATTATTAACTGCTGTAAGAAAAGTGTGTAACTAATATCACACTGAATTGATTCACTGTACACATATTAACCTCGACTTTCTTAATTCGAGTATTTCTTTTGCCGATCGTTCACAAATTTTTGTGGTGTCTTTAAAACGGCTATAAATAATCGACAATGAATGTTATTTTTGCATCCGATTTTCACACCTCACGTTTTCTCATGAATTTAATTTTTAGTTCGCGGTTACTCCGGACACACGCGCGACATCGTGTCGTTTCCTTTTCCTGGATGCTCTCGTGAGCGCTGAGTGTCGACTGTGGTTACTTTCTTTCGGGAACGATCCTATTCACCCCATAGTTTTCTTTTTCCTCCTTTCACTTTCTTTGGGTGGTGACTTTCTCTCAATCGAGAATCTTTTCACCAGAGAGAATCGCGCTCACACATACAGACGTGGAGGTTATTGCTGCATGCTGTAGATCATCCTGTGATCGTCAACATTTTCACACCTCTAATGAATTGTTTACGTAAACAATCGGGTGAGGGTTTTCTTCTAGCTGATCATGGCGTAATGTAATTATCGTTGTTTACATATCCCTATGGGAACAGCATTGGTTTATTGCTGATGCATCGCATTGGTCTTTGTTTAGACGAAGTAGTTTTCAGCAATTAGCTTATCGCCGGAGATGTGATATCTATTGACATCTGACGCAGCTGAGCCAACCGTTTGTATATATCCAGTTAATGGATTGGTACACAATTTCTATGCTGTGCCGTGTCCTTCGATCGCCGTGCAGGCGTAGGAAAATTGGTCGGACTTGTGACCCATGTATCTGTGGATACATGAGGTTGTTGCCTCCCAGATGCAAGTTACCTTTGTTTCAGGTGGAAAGGAGGACTTATGAGGACACCTGTCTGTGGGCATGTGTAATTTGGATATAGGTGAGTAGTTCCTTGGTGGACCGACGATATCTCAACCTATAGTGGATTGTGTGGTTCGTAGAACCGCCAAAGTATCATCTACCAAGTCGTTCGAAACAGATGTTTCCTAGCTCGGTGAATGGAGAGCTATCCTGGACTTTCCACGACCCCGCAAGTATACCACAGGGTTCCCTTCTAGGCTCCATTCTATTTAATATATACACCTCAGATATTCTTTCCCCCATGGATGGGAGAATAAACCAAGTATGCTATGCGATTGACATCCTAGTGTGTACGTCATAAGCCCTAAACTTGCAACAAATGGACTCGACTATCAGCTGGACAAACTCTATCAGTATTAAAGTCGATGAAAAATTCGACTTAATTCAACCAAAGCTGTAGCCATAATTGTGAGTAGTAAACACTCCCAATCTGCCTCTCGACATTCTCAGAGTGTTCTAATACAAATAGGAGATGCTACGATTAGATCACAGGACAAGATAAAATATCTTGGGGTCATTTACACCCCAAAAATGAATTTCATCAACATGTGGCCAACATCCTTCAAAGCGCCCTCGGTCGGCCTAGTAACTGCACAACATCTTGAAGTGGAGCAACAAAGTTGAAATCAAAGTTAAACTTATCTGCTATCAGCAGCTAATCCGATCTGGAATATCGTACGCGTTTTCCATATCGTCTTGTATATCTCCGGTCCAAATGAAAAAGCTTCGAGTTTTCGAAAGGAAACTTCTCAGAAGATGTATTAACGGCTGTGTAGGTGATCTGTAGGGAAGATGGTCGCGACGCCAGCTTGGGCGACAGTTCTACCACCAACCCACTCGTTCACTATGCGGTTACACGGAATAGGCAACAAAAGAAAACCAAAACGCTTTAAGTCCGGAAGGAAGGAAAACACATCAAAACATATTCGATTGTTGGTGGTAATTGTTTTTATTGTTTTCCTGTTATTTTATTTAAATATCGCAACCACAATAAACCGGAATTAACATTTACGACAGTTTATAAATTACTTTTGTTCAAATTAGGACGACGTTATTTTATTTTCATATCGTAACCACAATAACGTTCGTTTAACTCTGAAGACACCACGCACTGAAACACAACCGGTTAAAAATTAGAAATTGCAAATTAGCACACACTCGACTGGGGCTGAAAACTCGGCTACGTGATGAATACGCATCTCCGCAGCGGTACGGAGAGAGGAAGACGCCCGACCGGATCGGTGGTTGTAATACAACTTAATGATTCAACCCTCGTTTGGGGTGAGTTTGGTGGTGTGGTGAAAAGGAAATGAAATTTCCTTTGACCAGTGACCAATGGAAGGCGATCTCTGGCACGCGGTTGTGTGCGTGTGTGATCGTACCCATCACCGTGTTTATCGATACATTTAGCAAAGGATAAACGAAACCTGAAACGAGGAAAAAAGAACAAAGGGATCGAATAGATCATTGTTTACGCTGTGCATTGTGGCTATCATATATGGGAATTCATCGCAGAAATGGTGCTGAAAACAAATAAGAGCATCATTACAGTCGTGGATGAGTGGTGCGGATGCGTTAATAGATGCGTCGCCATTAGGAAAAGGTGCTAATGGGTCTTAATGTTTATGGCCTCTCAGACTGCAGTAGGAGCCGAGTTCTTGTTTGTACTAGGAAATGCTAGAGGATTCGGTTCCGAATATAATGCTTGGGATGCGGTAATTGTATGTCGATTGGACAAACGAATCGCGGGTCGGTTTATTGCAGCTGTATAAACAAGCTGTCCGACATAGCATTTTACGATGACAAGGGTGCCGAATGGTTTGGGATTTATGATGCCGTATGATGTGAAGACTTCTTTACAGGAAATTTGAATAACGCATTCAATGTGTGAATGCTGTGAGAATTTTCTTTAGAGATTTTCAGATAATGCGTTGGATGCATTAAATGTCCTTGAGAAAGGAAATGTGTCAGGTATGCTGGTGATTGGGATGCAAATATCGGTTGCGAACATGGGGGGTTCTTCAGGTGAGCTTTAAGAACCCCCGCACCTCCATTAGCCCTATCCACGAGTACTTGCTAGAAGTAGCATACAAGTATCTCAAAACCATCAAGAACAGCGGAACCCTACTTGTACGGGAGTCTTGCGTACTTGAGACCTCTCTCTTTCGATCTCTTCGAATGCGGCCGCCACAATTTCTTCTTCAGTATAAAACTGAAGAAAGCATCCTTCCCAACAACATTCCCCCATATAATAGAGGATTTCTGCACCCATCCCATGGGGCCCACTGCTGTACAAGACAGCATAAATACACAGTGCAGATTATCAGACGCCAAAAGCGTAATCTGCGTTTATTACTCCAGTCAACACCTACCGGTCTTGTATGATTTAATTTCCGCCTTCCCTCCATCTAAGTAGTTAGAGACCACTTGAACAAACCCTGTAGGCGCTGTCCTTAGATAACTCTCCTCTTTTGTCTTTCAGGTATCTCGAGACCGAGCCCAACATTCTCACGGATGTGGGTGATGTTGCTTGTCGCAAGATGCCCAGAAGCCAGAGACATATACATTTATCCTTGTCTCGTTTAAATAGGCGTCCTGCCACTTCTCTTTTTTTAAATCATCGAATACTTTTCCTCAGCTTAATATTATGAATGCGTCAGAAAACAACTCCAAAGGACTGTGGGTTTGTATATCAAACAAATGCAATGGTGCCAATCTCGTACAGTTGTCCAAACACGAATAGTTTCATATCTCCTTACATCGGAATCAGTAGTTATTGGGTGCCAGATCTGCGAAATATGATGGATAGCGAAGCAATTCGAAGCCCAATTCTTGTAGTTTGGCCCTCGTTTTCGACAACTTGTGACTTGGTACGTTGTTATTGATTTTCCGCTATTCGCGGCACCCATTTCAAGAAAAAGCTATCAATTGGTGTTTTCATGGTTTTGAGTATCTCGCGCATTTTTACTTTCTGATATTCCATGGCGATTTTCAGGACTAGGTTGATATTTTTTGTGTCAGCGCTTCATGGACATGGAAAACATTTGCAGGGTGCCACTTAAAATATTTTCCACTGTCAACCCAATAATTTTAATCGCCACTGTACACCACATGCAAACATTTCAGAAATTTTCTCTGTACATTCAGGAAAAATGAATATGTTCCTCCAAATGACATCCAACGGTGTTACGGAGATCTCTGGTAAGAGTGCAACGAAAAGGAAAACTGTCATGTGGGCCAACGCAAATGAACGCTGATTGAAATGGCGTAGTAGCCCGGCTACCTGAGTCGAGTCACTACCAACGGCTTGGTTTTCTTCCTTCTTTCCCTATAAATAACAGAATGTCGCTAGTACTGGCTTCGCCTGATTATTGCTAACGAATACCCACTGTGGTTGTATTGGTGAACTAGGTATTCCTTTGGTTCTTTTGGTATTCATGAACTGTTGGCTTATCTTCGTGCTCTCGAATTTGTGACGACTCCTCCGTTAGGATTGTTACCTTCTTGAATTCGCCTTATTGAATTTATCGGGTGGTTTTGGGAACAAGGTCAAGGAACACGATAACAATAACGACACCGTCGCGTGCCGTGGTGTTGGTGTGTGCCTTTTGGTGAAGTAGGAAAGGTCTTCAAGTTTCACTGAGGGAAAAGAGGGAGAGCATAGGCGATCAGGCTGGGAATTCTTGAAAGTGATCCATCCATTAAAAGGAGTTGGAGTTTCTTTTCGATAGGTTAAAGGAGGAGAATGAGTAATGATGGCTGGCCGCCTTTTTCCGTATTTAGTCATTAGAAATTGTAGGCCTCTTTGAATGGCGCGGCCTGGTTGTTGGACCGAATAAAAGGAGAATGGAAATTGAGACCTTAACTATTGCGTAGATTCTGATGGATAAAAAATTGATTAGTTCCAGGTGGAGTCCTTCTCGTTAAATTCCTTTAAATGCTGAGTAATGGATGTTTGATAGTACCGAGAATGATGAGAATGTATAATAGAGTGAATGTATTATCAATTTAAAATTTCCTCCGGCTCCTGGGATTGCAGCTCTGGAGCTCATTATTCGTCATGGGGGGATGCCGATGTACGTGACTGGCATTATGATTTAATTTATTCTTTTGTGATGTTATGATAGTTTTGTTTTAATACAAAGAGTACATTTTATTATCGGGTAATTACATGTCTAGTTGAGTTTCAAAGTAGAATTAACAACACTCACAAAGCGATAGCGACTATAGTCACTCTGACGTATCGCGGAGCTGTATTTAATTTCCGGCCAAAATAATGATGTTTTTGCATTATAAAGTAAACACCCCTGTAGGCTCAAGCAAAAAAACGATGATTTCACACATCATATATTGTTGTATCGTGTTAAAATAAATTCACAATTCCACAACCACCAACATATTAGTGAGGTTAAGAGAAAGATGTTTCTCAACATCATCAATCATATAAAATTGTAACTTGAACTTAACTTAGAAGTCATGTTCCGTTTTGACGATCAGAAGTACTCACACCTAATTCTGGCCCGCTCAGACTACATCATCATCATCATCATCGGAACTACAACCGGGAACCGGTCTTGGCCTTATTTAGCAAGTCTCAAGGCTTGTTAAATTTCCATAATAATTTATTTTTACGGACAAGGTTATAAGCCTTACGCAACAATAGAAAAGAGACAGGCATGATACAATGCGCCTCTGTTCTTACGACGGAATTTATCGACTTACATCTGGGTCCCCAATAAGTTTCTCTACTTGTTTTTGCATCCTATCGTCCTGAGGCTTGTTAAATTTTCCATAATGATTTGTTTTTTTTTTCGGGCAAGGTCATTAGTTTTGCGCCAGAGGCTCCCCGACGGGGAATCGAACCCCGGTCTCCCGCGTGACAGGCGGGTATACTAACCACTATACTATCGAGGAGCCCAAGGGATTGTGAAAAGTGTCCGATTGCATAACATAGCACCTATTTCCCGAAACAGCTGAGCTGGTCCGGAAACCATTTCCCCTATGCTTGGGAAGAGATGTTCTTCATTGCCTCCAGTGAATAGAAATATCGTCCATTTGTTTTCGTTTTTCCATCGCTTCTTCTCCCAGTTTTTGTTCACACTGTTCTTTGACATTTGCGGATACCTCTGGATTCCTTTGGATAAAAAAATCTATTAATCTATTTAAGTACCTATCTATTTAAAAATCTATTTAAGTACCTATTTCCCAAATAGATGGAATATAGCGAATGTCGAACCTCCCCATGTACTCATAGAACGAATATCTATATTGTCGAAGGTTATAGTTCACTGACTGCTCATCAACTTTCAAAATATCTGGAAAAAAGCGACGTTCTTAATGATCGACAGTATGGATTTCGTAGCCATTCTACTGCTTCGATAAAAAGAATGTTCTTGTCCTGGATATCTCAACTGAGAAACTTTAGCACCCACTCCTGTTATCGAGACTTTTTGTATTGGATTGAAAGTACTCTGATTGGATGGACTATATTTCTGGACAATCAATTCAAACACTTCTGGAATGTGACATATGACACCTGCAAAATCAATGCTGGTGTTCCTCACGGTGCCGTGCTCTCACCCACACTATTCTTCATTTTTATAAATATTTTCGCCATTATCCACAACCCAGTTTCCTCGTTGGAGTTTTTATTCAAATGAATTATTTGGAATAATAATGGAATCGATTTATTCTTCCCGAGGCTTTTTTTAGTAATCATATTCTTTTTACACAAGTTGTCCTTCATGTTCCCTTCCGAGGAAGATAGCGTGTTGCTTCAAATATAACATTTCGGAAAGTCTTCTTCTGGAGTATCTTTTAGTTCAGCGGTTACACTCTTCTGACCCCAAAGTGACATCCTTTCAGGTGGTCTTGAGCTGGGTGAATAAAAGAAATCTCATGGATTGAGATTGGGTAAATGGTGAAGCATCGTAATGCTATTAAATTCATTGGTGGAGATTGCCAAAAAATTTGACAATGCAATGGTGCTCATTCATGATCGTAATGCACTTCACAGACACAATTTCACGCCACGTACTTTTAATAATTATGTAATAAATGCAACATGTTCAAACTAGTACTGAGTTAAAGACATGATTCAACCTATCGGATGTGGGAAGGGTGCGGCGACTGTATTGTCAGCATTATGTACAAGAGTTGCCTCTTTCATTACTTTTTTAACATTACTTTATGAAGTTTCTATTATTTACAGTGACTTTCGAGGAACTGGCCACAGGAAAATGTTATATGACTCTGATATCTCCTTCTAAAGTCATCTAAATGCGATAGCGCTATCAGTCAGTGAGATTACATCAAATAGGGGGCGTCCCAAAAGTGCGTTTTTTTTCTTTTTCTCAAAATAAAGATTCTTTAATTAGGGGCAGGCGGGGTTCCGACACCCTGCCGCCGGGTGAAATACCTCCCCATCAAGCCAGAGGCTCCGTGAATTTGTCGAGAGAAATTTCTGGCCATCTTTCAGAGTTTCGGTGATGTACCTGTGGGGGTTCTCTATACTACATGGAGAACCAAGCCACTGTTTCCGCCTTATTTTGACAGCCAATAGCGTGTCAAATCAACCCCAATTCCTCCTACCAACATATTCACCTGTAAATCATGTTTTAAGAACGCACGCTTAGCTAAATTCATTATTCTATGCAGGTAATGCATAATTGAATTCAGCTACCTTTTTGCCATACGGCAACTCCAGTCCGCTAACCCATGAGATTTCCACCGGAAATCGCATCATGTCGGTTAGCAACGGCATAGTCTGATCAAACGACGCGGTTGCATAACCATGCAACCGCTTGGGAAATTATTAAAGTATTTAATTTAGTTCCCATGATTAGATTTCCCTAGCCAAGTCGGCGTCTTATTCACTTTCCCCAGACACTCCATTCGCTGGGGATCAATGATCTCTTTTCACAGCTGAATAGCACCAGCTACATTTTCCTCTCCTTTCCGTTTCTATCTTCCCCGGGTTCAATGCACTCTGAGATCACAACAGTCATCGCACTAAGTCAGGAGGTCATCCTCAGAGGCTGCATTGATACAAGCACACAAGCTTGCTCTTGTTCTTTTCATCCTTCGCATGCCCAGCGACTGCCGAATGATGTGCAAGTATTATTCACCTCACTGAGACATGCAACTGAATAGATTCATGAGAGAGCCCGATGATGATTAGCTAATAGCCGTGCAAATAAGAAATCCCAATTTTTCATCCCTAATTCCAGCAGTCGCTTCACATCCACCACCGGTGACGGTCACGCCGCACTGAGTCAAATCTCAGCCATTGTCGAGCTTGGGTGCATGCACACGCGATCGATTTTTATTACGAGCCGTCGAGTTTTATTTTGGAGTCTCTGATCGGAATTACAAAAAAGAAACCAAAAGGAGTAATAATGTTGTGATGGTGATGCGTTTACTTCGGAATTCAAGTGCCTAAAACCTAGAGAAACAAAACCAAATATATGTAAACAAAGCAATAACATCTATTTAAACTCCATAGATGTCAAATAATTGAATTTTAAATTTCCCATGCTATAGTCGTTAATGTCAAAGAAAAAAAAATGCATTAAAGTAGGCAGTGATAGTGAATGTAATTTATAAAAATATATTAAGTAAAACCAAATAAAAAAACATTTATACAACACAACAACCCCTGTGAGTTAATTATTCTTCCCGTCTTTCGGTGAACAATTTTTCGGTGGACAAGGGTTGGGGGATTAGTGAACTTAGTGATGGTGTATTGGCACACCTACATCGAACCCCCACATACCGGTTCGAGAAAAGGTTGGTAAGTCTGTCCCAAAGTGAGTCCCGTCACGTTGTACATTCCGCGATATCGTCGGGAGATTTCGACTATATTTTGGATGTATGGCTGATGGCCCCGACTGACACGGAGATAAGTCATGATGGTACCTGCTGATATAAAGAATTCCGTAGGTAAACCAGCTCCCCATGCGGATCTCCGGGGCACTATGCCAGGGGGAACATCATGCAAATATTTTAATAAATAACCGAAATTCAAGAAATTCGTCATCGCAAAATTGGGTTCGTTCTGGAAACTCTGTCGACGTTTGACTGATAACGGCATTTTGTAACATCAGGGGCATCGGTTTCACCAATACGCTTATAAACGCCGTCCACCAATATTTGCAAACAGCGAAACCTGATATCCCTGCTATAACCGAGACAGATTAGACGTATCTACGTTGCTCAGGATACGACTTACATTCGAGATTTTGTTTTAAGGGTGGAGTCTGTATCTTCACGCGATCCGATCTGGCTTGCAAAAGGATAGAGGCGTTGAAACCCAATAACATGAGCATCATGTGATTGAGGGTCGTGCTGAAGAATTCTGTTAAATTTCTTTATTGTCTTTACCGCTCCCCGAATGCCGATCGATCGGTGACATATTTCGAACACCTTTCACGTCGACGGGATACAGATCAACCACGCGGCTTCTGAAATTGGCAATTTTAATGTACACAATTCCGATTGGTTGGTGCACACGCACAGAACCGACGGGGCTGTGAGCCCAACGGAGATGTTCGCTGTTAACTGCAATTTGACTCACCTCCTGAAGGAACGTACACGAGTGCCGAATACCCCAAGTAATTATGCGAACATCCTGGATATGTTTTTGACACCCGAGCCGAGTATTTCTGTCGTGGAAGTGGCTGCGCCACTGTGAAACTCAGATCACTGCTTGGTAGCAGTTGCATAATCACTGGCATTTCGATTGAATAATCAACTTAAGCGGCCTCGACATGTATGAAGGTATGGGTCTGTAGCGATTCTAACAGATACACACACAATTCACAAGCAAAAATAGTGAAGAACACCGAACGAAAAATCGAATAAGAAAAATACATCAGAACCGTATACCAAGCGATAAATTAAAATAATTCACACCAGTGGAATATAGTCGAGTTTGGAAATCAAATTCTAAACACGGTCAGTAGTCTGATGCTTCACTGCTTCGCTTTTCAATCGTTTCATCGTGTGTTCAATTCACCTTCTTCACTATCCTTGCTAAACGCTATAGGTCTGCAAACTGCGACGATTTGCGAGAATTCTTCCCATATTTTCCGTAGTCGGAGGGTGCTTTAAGCACTCCGATGTTAACGCATGCGCGGAGTCAGTCACGGAGATTATACTTCTCAGGATGGAGATTTACATTGCGTATTCCATCAAACGAAATTTATCTGATAAACCTTGGTTTAATTAGCTTTCAAGCTACGGCGCTCCAGCCCCACCGATGTTAACAGAACGAATTTTGTTAGAATCAGAAACGCGTGCAACCAGGCGATTGATACCGCGAAGAAAACTGACAACGACAGAGTGACCAATAAACTCCTTGAGTGTTCAACTGGTTCGTGTCCGTTCTGATTAATGGCAAGGGTTGTCAGCAGTAACCTCGCTTCGTCACGGCTTGCCGGACAGTAGTCACAAATTCAAAAGATAAAGCTTATGTGTTCGCAAATTTATTTTCCGCGAATTCAAATCTCGATGTTGGCCTTTTGAAGCCACCGGTTATCGCGTAGGCATGGTCCATGAGGGATGTGAAGTTTCGCCCGCGTATTATTCAACGCATTCTACGTGGACTGGACTGTAAAAAGGCAACAGACCCGGACGGAATATCAGCGATAGTCCTTAAGAACTGTACTCCAGAAATGTTCTTGGTTTTTGGCAGACTCTTTATCTTATGCACGGAAGACATATCCTACCTGCTGGGAGGTGGCTCGAGTTCAGCCGATACCAAAGAGGGGAAAAAGTGTCCCCCACAAAATTACCGGACAATAGCATTACTGTCTATGTTGTCTAAGGTGATGGTGAAGGTCATCAATGCCGAGATAATTAAATATTTGGTATGCAACGGGTTTCTGAATGATTGTTATACGTATTCCGTGTCAGGGAGACCTTTTGACCATTATAATCGATATATGGACATCTGCATGGCAGTGGCATGGTGTTCCAAGAGCGGTCGCATCGGATATCTCCAAGGATTTTAATCGCGTCTGGCACGGGACATTGCTGAGCAAGCTTCATTCATAGCAGATTTGCGACTGAGCGAACAGCTTCCTCGAAAATATATCGATCCGGGTTCTTGTAGACGGTGAGTGTTCGGGTCTGTATCCTGTTAATTCCCGGGTGCCTTAAGGTTCTATTTTGGGTTCATCCTTGTTTTTGCTTCACATAAATTATTTGTTGGGGTCGACGGACACACACAAAGTCTGGTTTGTGCTTCTTAGAATTTTTATGTACAATTTTAAGCAAAACTCTGTAGATGCAGAGTATGAATAGGCGGCACTTTTTGGATTCGAGATCAGTCGAAATCAAGGGGGCCGAGGCTACGGCTAAAGAGGAAGTTACAAAGTAATTATAAAATAAAAGCCCACTTACAACCTTGCGTATTCCGTTGTTTTTCTGTCCCGATTCACATTTTTTATGGCTGACCCACACTAGAAGGAGATCCATCACCTGCCGGGAACTAAGTTTGGAAGCAACCGCCCAGAAGGAGCCTACACTAAGGATCGGCTCATTGGGGAGGCTCCCGCTGAAGAGGGCGGACATACCCTTTACGCCGCCCCCATACTCTCAGCTGGGACAGATGCCCACACTAGACGGAGGCCCATCACCTGTCGGGAACTAAGATCGGAAGCAACCGACCAGAAGGAGCCTATATTCAACATCGGCTCATCGGGGAGGCTCCCGCTAAAGAGGCCGGACACACCCTTCACGACGCCCTCACACCTCCAGCTGGGACAGACGCCCACATTAGAAGGTAAGGGTAAAGCAAAACAACAATTATATAACCTAACAAGGTCAATCTCGTCGACTTTAATGCAACGAAGACACAACATACAACAATCCACAACAACATTTCAAAGCAAAGTGGATCATCAGTTCCACAGCTGAGGATGAATGGCCAGGCGCTCGAATCTGGGAAAGGATGAAATTGCTCGGCGTTACAGTCTGTGGGAATGTATCGTGGCATAATCTCGTGTCGAACATCGCCATATCTGTTACGGACCTCGCGTCCGCGTCCTCGCCCAACACCCACTAATTTCCGCAAATTTCCCCTCTCTGCCTGTAAAGAAAAGAAAAATCGCCAAGTAGCCAATTTGCATAGACTACTTTATGCAAATTCTACTTGGCACTAAAAATATTTAAAAAAAAAAGCGTTTGCGCTGAATAAAAATTAGAAACGTCAACGGCAAAAATTAAAAATAGATTCAATACTCATACTCATTAGAAGAACTACTGCGACTAAGTTTGTGCTTATAAAAATTACATTAAAAATAGTAGGTCTGTGAAAAGATATTTGTGAAAAGTAAAACCCATCTATAATAACCATCATCAACAACCAACTGAACACGGCGAGTCAAGGACTCAACGCCCCCTGCAACCTGCACACCAGGGACCAGCAACATCGACCGCTCCACGGTCCGCTCTACAAGTAGGACTCTTACCCCTACCCTCAATATATTGTTAATATATTTACATTACATTATATAACAAATTTTGGCGCAGCCGGTGACCACCAGCTGAGGTTTGTGTCGGACTCGTCGGGGAAACAAACCCAGTGGTCGTCCGTAACAGGTCCGCCTCTGGAAAACTGAGTTATCTTTTTAGAGCCAAGAAATATTTGACTCCGGCCCGGACTCTCTCCAGAGACAGATGGTTTCCCCGCTATATTTCTTTAAAAATGCTCCTCCTTTCCCTATCGTCTCTGTCGACTCTTTTAATTGGTCGCTTTCTCAAAGGGAATTCCCTAATATTAGGAAAATCACGTTCGTCGCCTCCGTGCATAAAAAGGCACCCAATGGCGATATGAGAAACTACCGTCCCACGGCCAAACTTTTCTACATTCCCAAACTTTTTGAAAACGTTCTGTATCAAAGGTTATGCGTCCACTGCGAATCCCTAATTTCACCAAGGTAACAAGCTCTCTTGATGGTAGGTATACCACTCCTAACTTAGTTGAAGTTATTTCTCAAACACTCCTAGCCCTAGAGAACGGTAACGAATTCAACGTTGTTGCTACTGATTTTAATGAAGCTTTCGATAAAATCTCGTAAAAACTGATATTTTTAAACTCTTCCTTGGGCTTCGAACCCCTATTAACAAAGTGGATTTCTTCATATCTGAGTAATCGGCTCTGTAAAGAACTTACATATCTGTTCTCTCAAATCCTTTTCATGCCACCTCTGGAGTTCGTTGGGGCAGTCATTTCTTATTCCTATTAACAATAAAAAATATCGATATTATTATCAAGTAAATCCTTCAAAACAATTTGTTCTCTGCTTCATTCTTTCCTTCTCCAGATAGACCTTTCGTTATGGTCCCAGAAGAATTGTCTTGAGCTTAATGTCGGTACTTCTTATTCAACCAACTTTTATCGTCTGTCGGCTCAATCCGAGACGTTGGCATCTTATAATAGCCAGCTAAACTTCCTCTCACACATTGGCGACATAATACTCAAGGACAATTCAGCCGTATTTTTGTGAAATGGTGGTCTAAGGAAATTTCTAAGTCTTACGTGACCCAATCGCTCTATATTACTTTTGTTCGCCTCTTCTTGAATATGTCGGATAGGTCTGGTCCCTATATCATGTGTCCTATATCCGTAGATTTGAGAGCATTCAACGACATGACGTTTTGGCCTCCGAGGGCTGTGTTGGGAAAACCCCCTGCCCCTGCTACCTTACACAAGTCGTCTCAAACTATTTAATCCTACCACTCTAGAAGTGGGAAGAATTCACACTGACGTTTTCTTCATCCATCGTCTTCTCTCAGTATCAATCGATTGTGCAAGCCTTTTCTCCTCTATGCCAATCCATGTAACCTACGAAACCCATGTATATTTCGTCTGCCAGCCCATCACACCGCGTAGGGCTCTAACGAACCGATCTCATGTATGCTTCGCAACGTCAACTCTTACCCCACCTCCTTTGAGTTCAACTGCACCTCTTCTGCTTTCAAACCCCGTCTCCTCACTAGCGCCTCCTAGCCCGCTAGCTATTTTTCAACAATTCGATGCCCTTTCTATACTACGAAACCACCACTCCTTCGAAAAAAAATCCGCTGGATTACCTTGCAATAACGCCAAACCGGCCGTTGAATCATCAACGCGCTGCTGTTTTTGGTCGACGGTCAGCAAACGCGGCACCCATCACGCCGATAGCTTTTTCATCTCCAAAAGGTCGTGCAAAATGTATCCCGTCCGTTCTTTTGAGAAGCCCACGGTCTCAGCTGACTTGCGCAGCTTCACTTTATGATTACTCAAAACCATTGCTTTACGATTACCCATTCGTAGCCTCTTGTGGCCTTCTAGAACGAGGTGCGTCTTCGGTGCTTGTACGGCCCATTTCATTTGAGTAATTTTTCAGTAAACCACCGATAAACTGTTGTTCTTGAAGATGTGATTGGAGATGTGGGATAACATTTCTGCAACCATTGCAATGATTGTTCAGAAGTTTCTCCAATCAAAAAACAATGTTTGATCAAGATGGGATATTCCTGTTTTTCCATTTTTTGCGAAGGCTAAAGTAGCGTCACTCAAATGACTGTAGTTTGTAAACAAATGAACGAAATGTCACGAAACTTCATACACAAACTAGTGATAGATGAGGCTGTCGAAATGAACGTTTTGTTCATTTTCTAATGGCGTCACCTATTGAGAAATCCCGGGACTTTTCATCCCATGTGTCTTTCTTTTTCATACATCCTTCACATCCCTGCCCAGGTCTTCCAAGTTCTTCATCTCTCCTTATTCTCCTGGATTCTGTTTAAATTCGTTCATAAATACTTTGAAGTATTGATGTCAATTTCAAGTGGAAATCATTTTTCATCAATTGAACCCAGTTGACGGAAATACACTTCTTGAAATCACCCTCGAAAAAGTAGGTCAGCTCACTCTCAATTACGAATCATATTGGAATACGAAGGTTAAGTACGAGTACTTCATGGTTCTCGCTTCATCCCAATGCAATCCAGAGATACGTTTTACCGATGTGTCACAGCCGCCAACGCTGCTCCCTAAAAATAACCCAATAATTTATCTACTGTCTATCACAGAGGTCTGTAGATAATAATTTAGGGTCCATTTGTGGCAGAGTTGGACGTCGTCCCGTGTCTAAGTATATCTTTAGTTGAGAAGAACTATTCCCGACTGATTGTTATTTCTTTTTTTATTTATTTACCTTTTTTTGACTTAATTAAGTCGCTTCATGTCGCTCCAATTACGTATGTGAGCTGTTGCCACATAACGCCCCACTGGGGAACGCTTCGAGCTATTTTTCATGTAGATCGCTGCCATAGATACAAGATAAATTGATTCTAATCGCGGATACGTGGATACAGTCAAATGCAACGGAGGTGGTGTCACGTACATTCTCAGAACTAGAGGCTTATTGAGCAAACAAATTACCACCGGTGATCGCCTCGTATAACTTATGTATCCGTCCAAGTGACGTGTACTTGCGGATGTGAGTCTAGTGTGCTTATCTGCATCGGTAGTTGGCAAAAGCAAGAATATTGAATTACCTTTCACAGATATGGAGAACCCGAATCAGGGAGCAAAGATTGGGCTTGCAATTCATTCCTTTTACACTCACAGTTTCGATGTGAACCGATGTGAGTCATAGGATAGGAACCCCCTCAACACATCATCCATTAGCGGCAAACCAAGACGCATGCCTCCAGTCATGTGAACTGACGTGAGGTTTTCGATGGTCAAATGCGAGTGACAGCGGCCTAAGTACTCTTTGGCAGAGTTATGAGTTGCACGTTGTTGCACAACGTCCGCTGAGGTGGAGTGGAATGCAAAATTACGATGTCGGAATGGAACAAACTGGCCACCCTGGATCAATCTTCGGGTGTGTAGTGTTAAGTATCTAAGGGTTTAATGCGAACCATTTGCTGATGTTTCGAAGAGTAATCGATTTTCTGTGCACGATGACATTCACTCACACTTGTGGGGGGATGTGAAGGCCTGTCACTCCTCTGTCCCTCCTTTTTATATTTTGCCTACTTGCGTGATATTGACAGAAGACAGCCACAAGCGGAAATTAAAAAATTAAATAATTAACATTCTTAGCACACGCCCCTCCCTGAACTACAGGGAAGTGCTGATTCAGACGCCACGTTGCTTCATCCCCTTTTAGCAGACTTCAACGCGTACAAGTTAATTACACATTTATGCAAATGTTTGGGTCGAGTTTCCGGAAGTCTACCTTTGGAAACCGTGACGAATCGTTAGATGGCATTGTGCGATTAGTAGTTTGTTGTTTGACCCTTTTTTGTTGCGGTTGAAAAATGCAATAATTAATAGCTGTCAGAGCGTGGTGCTTGTCTGTGGTATGAAAGCAGTTAGTTTAAACCTAATTGAAAACTCTAATTGTTTTACAGGCTTGATATGTAAAAGCCGGTTAGCCGTTTTTTTATATACAGCACGACAATTGACAATTGTTTTAATAAGCGAATAAATTTAGAATTCACTTCATTTAAGTAGTTAGTAAATTAATTTTTTATACCCACCTCGAGGTTAATAAAATTCTTAACAACTCACGCAATAATTTCAAACATTATTCTAGACTTCGACCTCTCAAACGACCACTGGAGAGCGACTTTAATATTTTTAAGTATAGAATTTTTCAGTTTTATTTTATACAGGCGCGTGTACAAAAAGAATTTTTGAACCAAAGTACAAACCGAACAGAAAAAGAGGGAGACGATACAGAATGAAAGTATCGATGTAATGGGTGATTCATTTATAGATGTGATGGCTGATTCATAAATATGGGAGAATTTTTTTTCAAACAAAAAAATGAGAGTTAAAAATTGTAATCTTTCTCAATCATTCATTCTAGCAGAACCCACGAGGCTGGGAGGCTGGCGGAGATGTTTGCTGTAAGCCACAACTTGACTCAACTCGTGGGGGAGCCAACGCGAGTTTCGGATGCCCGAGGCGATTATGCGAACACCCTGGATCTGTTTTTGACATCCGAACCGAGTATTTATACCGTAGAGGTTTCGGCGCCACTGGGAAACTCAGATCACTGCTTGGTATCTGTCGCGCAAGCACTTGCATATCAGACGAATAACCGGCCTAGGCAGCTTCGCCATGTATGGGAAGTATGGGGCTGCTAACTGGGACGATTTGCGGGATTTCTTCGCATCGTTTCCATGGCGCGGAGTCGGTATCAGAGATTATTCTTCTGGGGATGGAGATGATATTCCACATTCCATCAAACGAGGTTCGTCTGATAAACCTTGGTTTGATAAAAAACGCGAGCAAATTACAGTGGCAAAAAATAGAGCTTTTAAGTAATGGTGCTCCAATCCCAACGATGTTAACAGAACGAATTTTGTTAGAATCAGAAACGCGTGCAACCAGACGAGTGCTACCGCGAAGAAAGCTCACAACGACAGGATGATAAATAAGCTCCTTCGGTCCACAACTGGTTCGCGCTCCTTCTGGTCAATGGTAAAGGCTGTCAGCGGTAACTTCGCATCCTCTTCATTCCCTCCGTTGGTGACAGACAGCGGGACGTTAGTCACGAATTCAAAGGACAAAGCTAATGTGTTCGCGAATTCAAACCTCGACCCCGGCCTTTTGGAGCCACCTGTGATCTCGACGGTACGGTCTTCGGTGCGGGATGTGAGATTTCGTCCGCACACTATTCAACGCATTCTACGTCAACTGGATTGTAGGAAGGCAACCGGCCCGGACGGAATACCAGCAATAGTTCTTAAGAACTGTGCTCTAGAACTATCGCCGGTTCTTGGCAGACTATTCCGCTTATCTTATGCACGGGGGACCTTTCCTTCCTGCTGGAAAATCGCTCGAGTTCAGCCAATCCCAAAGACAGGAAAAAAGTGTCTCCCACAAAATTACCGTCCGATAGCATTACTGTCTGTTTTATCTAAGGTAATGGAAAAAGTCATCATTACAGAGTTAGTTAAGTATTTGGAGTGCAACGGACTTCTGAATGATCGTCAATATGGATTCCGTGGCAGACGGTCCACGGGAGACCTTTTGACACTTATAACCGATATATGGACATCTGCGATTGAACGGCACGATGAATCAAGGGCGGTCGCATTGGATATCTCCAAGGCTTTCGACCGCGTCTGGCACGGGGCATTGCTGAGCAAACTTCGTTCATATGGACTTTCAAAACAGCTTTGCTACTGGACGAGGAGCCTCCTCGAGAATCTATCGATCCGGGTTGTTGTTGACGACGAGTGTTCGGATCTGTATCCTGTTAATTCAGGGGTGCCACAGGGTTCTATTTTGGCTCCAACCTTGTTCTTGCTTCACATAAATGATTTGTTGGAGACAACGGATAACAAAGTGTCCAGTTTTGCGGATGTACGCTTGTTTCCTCTTTTTCGAGTGTTCGGCCGATTGGTGCATCTGCGTCGCATCAGCTGAGATGCAGACAGATTGACTCTCTGAATCAGGATCTATATAGGATCCTGCAGTGGGGAAGGGCTAATCTCGTCGACTTCAATGCAGCGAAGACCCAATATACAACATTCACAAAGAAAAGTGGATCGTCGGTTCCACAGCTGATGATGAATGGCCAGTCCCTCGAGGCTGGGGAAAGTTTGAAATTGCTCGGCGTCACGGTCTCTGGGAATGTATCATGGCATAAACACGTGTCGAGTATCGCTAGGTCAGCCTCAGGAAAACTGAGCTATCTTTTTAGAGCCAAAAAATATTTTACTCCGGCCCAACTTCTTCTCCTATATAAATCCCAAATTAGACCCGCGCTCGAATATTGCTCTCATGTTCGGAGCTCGGCTCCTAAACATACCCTCCACCTACTTGAGAGCATACAGAGACGAGCGATCCGCCTGATCGGGGACTCGGCGCTGACGTCGGGACTACAGTCGCTATCACATCGAAGGTGCGTAGCCGACTTCTGTCTGTTTTACACATATTATCACGGGTACTGTTCTTCGGAGATTCGTGATATTGTTCCACGCAATTCGGCTTATATGCGCTCCACAAGACAATCCGACGGATCGCACCCGTTTGTGGTTCATCTCCCGACGGCGCGAACATCCCTGCATCAGAACTCGTTCCGTTACAGAGCGGGGAACCTGTGGAACTGCCTTCCCACGCAAGTGTTCCCGGAGCGTTACAACCTGCAACTGTTCAAAAAGAACTGCAACAGTTATTTGATGGCATCTCGGGGCGCCCACTCGGCGCTATAGGTTCGCCTCTTCCGAGAGAAGTCTATTAAAAAAAAAATACAAAAGAACAATTCTTTACGTTCATGTATGCATCTTTTAGGGGCTCCTCGATAGTATAGTGGTTAGTAACCCCACTTGTCACGTGGGACACCGGGGTTCGATTCCCCGTCGGGGAGCCTCTGGCGCAAGACTAATGACCTTGCCCGGAAAAACAAATTATCATGGAAAATTTAACAAGCCTTGCTAAATAAGGCAAAGACCGGTTCGCGGTTGTAGTACCGATGATGATGATGTTGATCTATCTTTTAGAGATTATTTCTTTCGAATGTTGGCTGTAACGCCAATTCTGGGGTGCTTCGATAATTTGAATGGTACTTAGTGAGTGAAACGAGTAAGTTGGCTTCCAACTTTATATTAGTCGGCCTATGTAGACTTGTTTTACATAGTGTTACCGAATAGATGCACGTCCGACAAGCCGCGAATGTCCGACAAGCCGCGAATGTCCGGCTCGAAGGACCATAAAATGTTAGCGGTTAGATGGCAAACGAAAAACTCTTGATGTTAGATGATAGATGAACGAGAAGCAAATCCACACAAGTCGATAACCCTCTTTGTTTCTCCAACAGATCCACACAATTAAATAAGTGGAAGCGCTTACCTGGGACTCACTCGCTACTTCATCGTCTTGAAAGCGTGATGAAAAGGAATATAACGTTGGGTGGCCAGCATGCACTGGGGCCCAGATAAACTGCAGAACTTCAACAACAGCAGCTCTCCAAAACAAACTTCATCGGTCGGTTTTTCCTCTATTTAGATTCACTAGACACAGATTGGTTTACGATTTGCTGGATTTTCTACTTAGAAGAAAATCTGCAATGGATTTTCTCCGATTTGCCGAAGCCCTAATCACACTTTTTCGTTCGACATCTTATTTTAACTTACTGACACTTCTGCTCCGTTGATTGATGGAATACCTGGGATCTTCTTCTTGAGCTTAAAGATTGTTCTTGATAAAGTCGCCCGGAGATTCCCTTGTTGGATTATCCTTTTTAGTTTTTTTTTTTAGTTTTTAAACCACATTTATTTTCCTAATTCTTTTTACATATTATAATATTAGGGGTAAATGTTAAACCTTATTTTACAATTCCAGTCCTTAAATTAACTTACTGGCTCTATGCGAGCTCTCTAAATTACACTGTATAAATAGATTTTTTATTTATGCCTTTCGGCGTATATGTATACATTATTATTATTATTTTTTTTTTAAACAAACAAAAACTTCAAAACGAAGTTGGATTATCCTCTAAAGATCACTGTGGCAGGTTCTCGACCTTCGCTGGGTGCTCAATTTGTACACGCGCTCAAATAACAGTTCAATTAGATTTTTTAACACTTCTTTATTGCTGAAATTTGTCGATGATTTTGTATTCACAACACCTTCCTTTGTTCGCCTCGAATGATCTTCCTTTCTCGATTGTCTTTGTTTTCTAAATCTCGATGTTATTTTTTGTTCGAGATTCCTTTATTCTATACGACAGATATGATAGGTCTTGTCTTCCTTAAGATCAGTAGTGGGCTGATCATTGTTTACTTTTTTTTGCTGTCACCCACCACACGTTATCAGATATCAGCTGACAGCTGGCAAATCGGGAAAGTACTAGAATTGCTCGAGGCAATTCCCAGCTGGTATAATTTGTGTATTCGCAACACCTAGCCTCAAAGGAAAAAGAGTAGAGGCGTGAGTGATATCACTTGGGCCAATTCACCAGCCGAAGCATGACATTAACTGTTCGTTAAATTGTTCTCAGAATAATTCCATGGTTTCACGGACTGTATGGCAAGCAGTGCCGACTTATTGGAACCAGACGTCATCAATATCATGTGCTTCAATTTCGGGCATCAAATATCACGTGCGTCATTTGTTTCGACCGAACTCATGTTTGAAGAAGGTGTGTGCATCGATTATCCCAAGAAGTTGTTGTTTTATCAGGATATAATAGCAGCTCTTGAGTTTTTGAGGGTTCAGCTCTTTTGTCGAAATACAGCAGCTTTGCTCATTGATGTAGTATTATAGCCATCAATGGGCCTCATTGCTGAACAAAATCTTAAACGAAATCAGTGGATCTTCTTCAAGAGCCCACAGACCGAAACGATGAAAGGTTGGCCGGCTTTAACGAGGGCTTCTCACGCGGGTTGAATGTTGTATGTTGTATCTTTTAAAGCTAGATACATAAATAAAATATGTCAAGTTATTGCATACGACAAACCAAGTTATTGAGACCGGCGTCGAATCGATTCATCGTCGTGTCATAGCGTTTACTCTTAGATGCCGTCGCTATATTTTTTTCATTGCGTAATCTGATCCATCTGATCGTGTAGTATCCGATAGAAAAAATTGGCTTTCAAATTTTTCTATCAAGTATCGAATTATGCCCTGTGCCGATTATATTGATCAGGAGTAGCCAACCTTTTTGGAAGCAAGGTCATGAACCCTGAAGGCGCAATAATATTTAATGACATCATATATATTTATTATTAAATATTGCTTACGGGTGCACTTGTGCTTATGGGCGCGGGGTTGGTCACCTCGGATATAGACCTTAAATTATTTTAGTTACACCTCAATGGCTGACATTGTAAGGCGGTTGTGTCTTGGGTTTGATTGTGCAAACCTAGGTTGAACTGACGGCTTTGCTATTGTGCAATTTGGCAAAAATACTGAGCGGTAGGTAGGGTCCCAAAACCCAGCCGCCTGATAAAATACCACCCCATTAAGCTATAGGCTTCGTGAAATGGTTGGAAAAAATTCTTGAGTATCTTTCGGAGCTTAGCTTATGTACCCGGTCGAGAAAATTTGCATCTCGGGACGCTGACTCAGCGCTATAAGTTTGCCTTTCCTGGGAGAAGTTTGTTTTAAGGTTTAGTGCGGCTACTACCCCATTTATTGCCTTAATTTAACAACGTAATTACCTACATCTAAAGTATATATAAATTACAAACGTCAGTAAAGAAGTAAAATTAAAACAAAAATTCAAAGTATGACGACAATTTTGTAGACTGTATGCCGAGCTAATCCGGCGCAAGACTAATGACCTTACCCGAAAAAACAAATTATTATAGACAATTTAACAAGTCTCGGATAAGGACTGGATATCGTTGGAGAGACTTGCTAAATAAGGCCAAGACCGGATCCCGGTTGTAGTGCTGATGATGATTATGCCGAGCTAAATCTTTCCATGGTGAAATGTTAAACAAGATTGAACAAAAATATCGCAAGAGTTACATCTGACATACCATAATTTCAGTATGGCAAAAATACCTCTAAATGAATCACACGATACATAGGTTTGGAACCCCTACATATTATTATTATATCATTGATTAAACATTCCACATTCGTCTGGTTCGGCTAAAGAATAATTGTTTGCACTTCCCCGGACTTATCGTAAATTGATGCGTACTCTTTAATTGACGGGTATCGTGGCAAAATGTTTGGGTAGATGGCATGTATCTACCAAATTCAATTAAGCAACAAGCGTGATAATACCTAAAGAAAACAGATAGAGAGGATACGTTGCGTGTTGGTTTTAACGACGAAATTGAAAGACTTGGCTATCCTGTGAGTATCTTGGTTTTTCATCCTATCGATCACATCACACTGAAGTCGAGTTCTGACCGCCGACGAGACAGCACGTGCGCTTCTGCCTCATGATCCGTACCATCGAATCAGTTGTGCATCCCGTATTTGGAATCCTAAATAAACGCAAGATACCCAATCGCACTATCAGTTCGCGCGTCGTACTGTGGGATCCTAAGCAAACAAATAGACGTCCACGCACGCCCCACATAAGGAAACTCATAGCCAGTGTCAACACCTCCATTATAATGTATGCAGCTCACATATGGGCAGGGGCTGCACAGTATAAGTCGTACATGAAGGGAGTGAACTCCGCACATAGGCTGTCATCACTAAGAGTATGTTGTGCATTCCGAACGGTATCCGAAGAAGCTATAAATATTCTGGCCGGCATTGCATAAGGTCTCCCAAGAGAATCGTCGGAGAATGCGGTCACAATTAGAGCTCTCAAGCCTAAGAGAATGGCAACGAAGGTGGGATTTTTCCACCAAATGAAGATGGACCCATACCATGATACCTGATATAGAAATATGGGTGAAAAGAAAGCATGGCGGGCCGAATTACATCTTGCGATAACCAGAATCACCCACATCAGTGAGGATGTTGGGCTCGGTTTGGAGATATCTGATACATACCCTATGGGATGAGTCCAGGAACCCTCTATTATAGAGGGGAATGTTGTTGACAGGGGCTTTTTTTTCAGTTTTGTACTGAAGAAGAAATTGTGGTGCTCGCCCCTCTTAGTACTGTGAAAGGTGCGAATATATACACCCGAGTGATGTGCAGTGCGGGAAAACCTTCTACCCTTTCCATTCCTTGTGTCTCATCATCATCATCATCATCATCATCATCATCATCATCATCATCATCATCATCATCATCATCATCATCTTCATCATTATCATGATCATTATCATCATCATTATCATCATCATCATCATCATCATCATCATCATCATCATCGCCAAATCAGAATTCGAAATATTTAACCACTGATTGGCAATGCAAGTAGAGGTAGACGATCTCCGTTGGAATTTTTCTTGGGAAGCTTGTGGGGGTTTTTTAAAACATTCACAAAGAACCACCCATTTCCTTAAATCAACCTACCTTTCATTCGCTTCCACCTGTAATCAACCCCTAGCATGCATACACCTCATTAGACTCTCCAGTTCATAATATACGAACCACCATATTCTCTATCGCTCAGCTTGTCAGCAATCATAATCACCAAACATACGCCAATCTTTCAGCGTGTTCTTGTTCCAACAAGCTGTTGGTCCAAGAATACACGCTGACCAGCGTACTTGTTGACACAGCTGCAGCCGATAATTTTCCTATCATTGAATCGGACACGATTATGATTGCTATTCCAACAACCATACCCATGATCATGTCCCTTCTACCATTTCCTAATCAAACATTGCCCCCATATCCATCAGCTTGCCAACAGAGCAACCAATTTCTAATTATCAGCCATCAACCATGTCACGTGTGCCACCACAGGAACCCTAACAATAGCCACCCTAGCCATTGCCTTGGCAAACAAATCTCCGGTCGACCTATCGTCACCGAAAATCCTGTAGCCTCCAACGGCTCCCATGTCGCATTGGTTAAACTAAACAATGCGCATCCCAGCGAGTTTTATTTAAAACACTGAAACCTATTTCTTCCTTCAGCAAGCGTTATGATTTATTTACAATAACGATGCTAGCAGCCCTAATGCTTGTTCCTTTGTTGGAACATGTGCAAGATCGATCGATGTCCGCATTTCTAGCTAAGGGTATTGTACCTGACAACCACGGCATAGAAAATTCCATCACGATGGCCGCTAGCGGATGAGGAGTGAAACGGTCATCAGGGAGTCAGATCGCAACTCCCGTCGCGTACACATACGCGGGAGTCTGATCGTAACAACCGCGAAACGCACACCTACTGGGGACGTTACGTTTTCGAGAGTCGCATTTTAACCGCCGAAGGAGATCCTCGTGCTGAGATCGTTGCTTGTCGGGAATTAATCGAATAACCATTCGTAAACATTGTCCAGTTATGTAAGAGATCGCGCCCTTATCTTAATTCAAAGAGTGAGAATTAAAGAAAACCGAACCCTGCGTGGTTGGTGAACAGTGAACAATAATTATAAAATAAACTAAGCACAATATCGTTTTAAGTGTACTTGATTTTTTTGATGAAATAAAAAACATTAACTTTAAAATTATTCCAGCGTGTTTTCTTTAGAGAGTTGTTGTGTGCGCTGCTGTGCTCTACACCTTCCGGTAGGAACAATTTACAGAGTGATATTGGTGGTGTTCCTGCTGAACCAGTGTCCGTGTTGACGCACTAGCAGAAACTCCCACAAGCTAATCTAATAGGTCATAGCGCACAGCTACACCGCAGGATGTTAGTTCCAGCTGCTCACGTAGACTTCCATACACGACCCAACCTCCTTAATATCTTAACGGCTAAGGTGGACCGTGTATACTGCAGATACGTTTATAATACCCATAACTGTCTCATCCCCCAAAGAGGAGGGGGTAATTTTAAGGCTTTTAAAGGATGTATGGTACATAAAGACAAAACTGTAATTATATACGTCCAGCACAGTGTCATATTGCGATGTATATTAATTACATTTTTTTATATTAAATTTAGTTTTGAAATTAAAAATCCAATTCAGTTTTCTTACAAAAAATCTTAATTTCATTAAGAAACCTCAACCGCTTATTTCTGAATCAGTTAAATGGTGCAGGTATTCCTTTCCGGTTTTTTTCTATAGTCGTGGTATTTTTATCTGTTTCGTTATTGGTCGTGCCTCTAATTCGCTCAGGTTGAAACCGGCTGAAGTTAAGCCTATTAAGTTGCCTCTTTTGATACTTTGACAATCCTTAATTCATTGACGGGCTTGAATATACGCCGCCATTTCATCAGTGTGCGACTTTAGAGAACAAGAAAACTCAATTAGAATATATTCGTGATTGTCGATTAATCAGTACTTTTAAGTAGGGGAAATTAAAAGAAGATTAACGTGTTATGTATTAACGTCTCTTATAGAACTTTCGTGTTCAATACTTAAATAATGATTCGTAGAAAAGGGAAAGCCGTAGAACGACTCTCATCTCCCTGCTATAGAATATTGGTTTTTCTACGTAAGCAAACAATGTGTTGATGTTGAATCCGTTTTAGAGTTGTTGCAGTACACTTTCATGTACATTAAATTTTAAGGCAAACGTACCTGGGAGAATGTGACGGCAGGGAGATTGCGTAAACCCCGCGATACGTACGATACGTACGTATTTTCAAATGACAACCCTATGTTCCTGCGGTGGCTATGCCATAAACCTACTATTTATTCCTGCAAAAAAAATGCTTATAAATGCCGTCATTGATTTGGCATTTCGTGGGATGCGGTGCCATTGAAATTTGGACTGGTTATGCAATCAGTTGCATACGAGGAGCTCTATCGTTAGTCGATCAAACACACTGAATCGCTATATATCAATAATAGTAATAAAGACACTTTCCATTTTTTGCCAATAAATTAGTATCTAGAATCTTATATGCCACAGAATACCGGTTAATATATCCACACACTGGTTTTAGGTTTAGTTCGCAAAAGATTGCCCGCTGGCACACATACCATTCTGTCTGTTGTTTTATCCTAAGACATATTTAATTTCCACTTTTATTGATTTGCTCAATAATGTAGAAGCTTTAATCGCATCATTTACGATAGCTAGATCTGTCTTAAAGGAATGGTTTCCGTAATTAATTAGTACATCACAGTTGACCTCCGACAAAGCATCGCGCCCGAGGCCGCTTTCGAAATTTTTTGTTCGGATTCTGCCTTTGGTCAGACGCAGGTACCCTAAACAAAGTAGTCTCCTCATTTGTTTGTTTCATTATCAATTCTCACTCAAAGTATTGTATAATATTAAGTAGACAGAGGAATTGCTATACTTGTTTGCATCAACAACTAGTTATTGTGGTATTGTGTAAGATGGGCAAAATTCTAACCGTTTGCTTAATTTTGCGCCTTTATTGTGCTTCTCAAATGCTATTGCCTTTTTATTTCATGAAACGCCGAATATTATTGTGATGTGGTAGTGCTAAAATACGCGCGAATTAGCCATTCTATGAGTCATATCTCTTTATGCGTTCGGCCATTTTCCATGGTGTCTGTAATAGGGTGTTAGGTAAAAGTGTTAACTCGCGCAAAAGAAGTGCGAACGGACCAAAGGAGTAAGGATTAGGAAAAGTTAGTTTGTGAATATTGGCGCTCAATTTTGTTCTTTTATTATAAAATTCAGCGTTCATTCTTTTCCAAAATAATATAAGATGTTTGTGCCAATTTGTTGAAATGACGTGAGAGTTTCCTGTTAATCAGTACATGTACAATTACCCTAATGTATTTGTTCCTGTAATCAACCACAAACAAGCAATTCCTTTTCCAAGTAAAATTTAGATAGCTGTTAATAACGATATTTCGGATTCCAATGGTCAAACTTTGGCCGTGTATTCTTTCCATATGGTGATGCAGGTACATATAGTATACAAGTAATGATATTTAGTCAGTATACGAGGGTGGGCTGAAAAGTTTTCGACCTAAGAAAGATACAAGACATTTTTTCTTAAAACTTATTTTTATTTTTCTACATAGTCTCCTTGTAACTCTACACACTTCTCCCAGCGATGCTCCCATCTCTCTAACACGTCCAAATAGTACTCGTCGTTTTTCTCTGCAAAATAACTGTTCACGAAGATGATTGCCTCCTCGTTTGATGAAAATCTTTGTGATCTGTGCGCAATTTTTAGATTGGGGAACAAAAAGAAGTCACTTGGGCCTAGATCTGGGGAAGAAAGCTGACGGTCAAACAGTTCAAACCGTAATTCGTGGATTTTCGCTATAGCAACCGCTGAAGTATGAGACGGGGCATTGTGTTGGTGAAACAGGATTTACCTTTTCTACAAATATGGATGTTTTTTCGCAATTTCTGCCTTTAGTTGGTCAAGTACTGATGCGTAGTATGCTCCTGTAATGGTTTTTCCTTTTTGAAGATAATCGATTAAGATAACTCCATGACTATCCAAAAAAAACAGTCGCCGTCACTTTCCCAGCCGAAAAAAACAGTTTTTTCTTTTTTCGGAGCCGATTCTCCCTTTGCAGTCCACTGTTTTGACTGTATTTTTGTCTCGGGCGTATAGTGGTGTATCCAATTTTCATCGACAGTAATTAATCGGCGTCAAAACTCGGATTTATTGCGTCTAAACTGCGCCAACAGAGCGTTGGAAATGTTCATTCGAACACGTTTTTGGTCTAACGTGAGCAAACGCGGCACCCAACGCGCGGACACCTTTCTCATGCCTAAATCTTGATTTAATATGTGACAAACACGTTCTTTGTCTATGTCTCTCACTTTAATTCGGCGGCCGTGTAGCACTATTTGGTGAACTTTAGCGATGTTATCGTCAGTTGTTGCAGTTTTTGGACGTCCCGAACGTTCATCGTCTCCCAAGCTCTCGCGGCCACGTTTAAATTCAGCTGCCCACAATTTCACGGTGGTAAATGATGGTGCAGAGTCCCCACACAAAGAGTCCAACTCATCTTTGATTTGCGTAGGCGTATTGCCTTTCAAAAACAAAAATTTAAAACACCAAGATATTCAATTTTGTCCATTTTCACAAAAACGCTCATAACGACTCATTCAAACGACTGTCAAATAAAAATTACGCGTCTAAAATTATGGTGAGTAACTGTCAAAAGATGCACAACTGTATTCACAGCTTTTATTGACGAATTCGACTCTTTATAGATTGAAACTATATGCGCGCACGACCGGGGTTGAGTGAAGACTCCACTTTTGATAGGACAGCGATTGTTGTTATTCGACTTGTTAATTTTGACTCGTACAGAGTCTGTCTTCCGCTGAAGGTCGTTTTTGTTTTTTGAGAGAAACGTGCAGTTTCTCTTGCAGCGACCTATCAGAGAGAATCTCTCTGAGTTGATCACGGCGAGGGTGCGTGGTAGTTCGTGTTGCCAAGTCGTGGCAAACGAAAACAACGAAAAAGGAACTAAGTAAAAGGAAATGAGAAGAAGGCATCATATATGTGGTAACGGCAGCTGCGCGGATTGTTTGCCCGGCATTAGGGCTACTTGTGCCATCAGCAAATAGGATACTCGTACAACAATGATTGTGCGTCGTATCGTTGCTGGTGGCTTATGTGAGATTCTTGTGTGTATGTATACATGCTAAAGAATTGGTTTCTTGTCTACTGGGCGCGAGATGCGCAGATAAGTTTTTGGACAAAATTTGGAGTGACTTTGAATAAGTCGTGGAAATGCGCTGCGGGCGTGTGTGGCAGAGTAAGCATGTTAAAAAGGGGCGCTGATTGGTTTCCCGATGTATGTTGCATATTTATAATTCATTTCAAGGAATTAATGTTCTGCAACACACAAACGAACGAATTTTCGTTATGGGAAATTTGGTTGATGCCCAATAGAGATGCAGTAAATGTATTAACGGGATTTTAGTTTTCAGGAATTTGAAATGCTGCATTAGGCTTGTAAGGCTGAATTCTGTGATGCATTATCTGCATAGGATGATGAATTCAGGTGATGCATCCCATACTTGATTTATGCTCTTAGGAAAGGTACCTTTTACAGGTGAGATAGGCCAACGAAAGGGATTGAGGTTGACGTTATGCGCGGTTTGCGGGCGAAATTATGGTTGTAATTGTGGGTAGAATTGTGGGTGGCGTACCAATGTGCAAGAATTATGGGCAGAATTGTGGTTATGGTCGTGGGTTGGTTTTCAGTGTAATGTAGAGAACCGCCACAATATCTGTCATTTCGAGTACAACTCCACCGCTGTCTGTGTTTGTCTGCCATCTGCCTAATCTGACCAGTGTTTTTTCACTAAGTAATTTTTTTAACCCTAAATTTAGATGTTTAACCACAACAAATATTGTGCTATAAATCCCTCAGTCTTAGAATAGGATCCCAGAAAAGTTGTCACTCGAGGACGTTACAAGTTTGTATTAAAGTTAAATTATGGTTTTGTAGATTATGTGATGCGCGTTGTACGTGTGTATAAATAAAAGGGTTTGTCGGAAAATAGTTTTTGGACACAAAATATATAATGTGATACGTACTCACATGGATGGTGGGTGAATGGTGGTTCGTGGGCTTTCTTTGGTTTCCTTGGTTCTTCTTCTTTTATCGGCTGTCCGGTTGTCCGTTTTGTCTGTTTTGTTTTGCCCCGGGGTTTGACTTGGCGGTGGGTGTGGCGATGATTGCCGATGATGATGAACCTTCAAGGTGTCTTGACTGGTCCTCGGCTGACCTGACTGGGTTTAGGGTAGTGGTGTTAGTCATAACCCAAATTAGAAGAACGACACACATTTTTCCACCCTTTCCATCTCCAATCTCACAACAGTCGTAATTCTTTCCCCAAAGAATTACAAAATTCTCTTAACGAAGACCGAAAATAATTTTCCCACATATTGTTAGGTACCTTGCCCGTTCCCACCAAATTTGTCGTACCTGGCCACTATATACGTACACGTGATGATTCACTGGAAAGCGGTTCAGGCTAGCGAGAGCCGAAACCAAATTCCAATGAATCAATAAATGGTAAGGTGGGGCAAATTTGTGTCCTGGTATAAAAGGACCCAAATGAGCGATTTTCTCTCTCGTGTAATTTTGTCGCCAGAGGCTCGTGATTTTAAATTCGTCCTGAAGACTGCTTGATAATTAGTGATTGGTTAAAAAATGAAGTAAAGTAGTGGAAGAATCGAGTCGATGTGAACGGGTTGAAGATCGGCTGTCGTAAAAATAGAAATCGAATGTGTGAGCGCGAAAACTAAAGAGAAAGAAAGAAAAAGATTTAACAGAAAAACAGAGACCAACATATATGAAATTAAGTGGATTTATATTTATGTTCCTAATTATAGTATATTTGGGAATTACATATTACACTATATAAATAAAAGAAACTTGCATTGTGTAATCAATTTACTCTTCAACGGTGATGTAGTGCCAAGGGAGATAAAATAAGACATTTCAAATAGTCCCGAAAAAAGTATACAGAACTAAATGTCCCAGTGGGGTGTAAGGTTTTCTAATACCGGCGTACAAGAAGATAAAGCATAAGTAAGGATGAGAATAATCCGACGCGAGTGAAAGGAAAGATAATTTGACACCACCACTAATCTGTGATAAGAATCAAAGACCGAAGGAAGAGATGTTGATCGCCATCTCACCGAACCAAACCGTGAGTACACACCCTAAAATATATATTTATATATTGATTGTGCATTTATATTTGCAACCGATTTTAAGTTGGCTGTTTTCTTTTCATGAATTGTTTTTGATTGGGTGTTTATTTAAACACACCAAGAATCACACCAAAGTACGATGACCTCAAAACGACATTCAGAGACCAGCTGATATTGATTATAATATTCGCCTTCTTTCATAATCCACACACGCTGGTTCGCAACATTCGTTACGAAAATTCAAAAGTAGGGTAATTCATAAGGGAAAATACGACATTCGAAAAAAGGAGTATTTCTAAGTTGCCACAGCCCTCCCTTCCCAGTGACGTGCTCGCGAAAAGGAAGTAGTTAGAAATAGGCTGCGATCGGCTGCCATGGCTTTAACTTGTAACACATTGTCTTATTCCACATCCGGATTCTGGTTCACTTTTGTTGCCATGTCGTGGTGAAGATAATCCCGTCATGAACAGAGGGATGTGGGAGATTAACTATTTGTAGATCCCGTGTGGCTCCATATGAAGAAAGGAAAAAAGTTGGAGCGGACCTAAGAAGAAGGTCGAGTCCTTTGAGTGGAATCATTTTCGCGTGAGTACGATCAGAAAAAGCTTCCAATCGTTTATTTATTTTATTTGTGGTAGCAGATATTGACAGATATCTTACTTTCTTTCTTACTTACTTATTGGCCTATACGAGCCCGAAAGTTTTATACCATTTTTCGCGCATTTTTCCTTCACGCTTCGCCACCTGAACCTATTTCTTCAAGGACACCTTTGCGTATATCACTAACTCAAAATACAAAAAGAAATAGTCACTATTTATTTTTTACAGCAATTATCGCTTATTTGTAAAATACTTAACTTTTTCTCGGCTATAGAAAACATATTAAAACTGGTGGTGTATTGAAATACAATTTATTTTTGTTACTCACTATATATTCACTATTGCACTTAAGAAACCAGTCTCGATAACATACCTTTTCAAGTATACAGATTCAATTCAATAATCTTTCTATCCAAAGAATAAAACACGACAAGGGCCACACATTAGAGAATATTTTTTTTTATTCGCCGTACTTTCTTCTCGCGACCCTCTGGTGAACTTCCTTTCTTCCTTTTTGTTGTGTGGATTCTCGCAAGGTATGGATTTAACTCGTATCGCAATCGTCGCTATTCATGGGAACGCGCCTGCGATTGACTCATCTCGACTCTCATATTTTGAGGGTGATCCTGCTTGGGAAGAGTTTTGCGATTCACAATCACGATGAATCTGCTCATTTAGATTCGCCATCCCCGGATACAGTTGTGGTTGTTTATTTCATCTTTCCGTGGGGAAAAAAGTCCTGGATAGTATTCCTATAGAAAGGAATAGCATATTCTGCCTTATGGTAATTAATGTGTTTCCTACGGGTAAAGTTCCATGAAAAATCCAGTCGACGCTGGCTCAAAGAGGATCATGTAATTCGTTTATGCTCAATGCTTATTTGGTTGTTTTACTGCATGCATTTTCGCAGGTTGCCTGTACCTGACTGTTACGACGTTGGCGTTAGCTCAAAGGAGATGACGAATTTTGCCTCTTTGGTCGTTCTACTATTGCATGGATTTTCGCAGGATGCGGCGGTTTACCAACCGAACAAATAGGTCGCCAAATCGTTTGGCGTTACAACTATTATATATGCCAAAAAATATCCTTGCAGGCGGACAAATAAGATAACCGGCATAGCTTGTTGTGTCGAATGACATGGGCGAGGGGATATGAGTCACTTTCGTTGGACTGTGAGGACGGAGATTCCACGAGCTTTGTACGGACTCGTAGAATCGCCACCGTAGCTCGAAGGAGTTCACCAAATATGATTTAATGTCACTGCGGCTCGGATAAAACTTACAGGACGAAGAAATAAAATAAAAAAAAAAAAAATACTTTAAAAAAATTGAATTTCTTACTCTTAGTGTCAATTTGCATTGCAAATAGTAGTAATAGTTGTTGTTGTTTTTCTTTTTAATTCAATCAAATACATTTAAATTTTATAATAAAAATGACATATACAAACATATTGAAACAACATATAAGAAAAATTGAAGATATTAAATGCAGAAGTTATGGAGCATGGCTAATAACTTTGCTTGGAAAAACAAATTATTATGGACAATTTAACAAGTCTCGGATGATGAAATGCAAAAGTGGTAGAGCTCGAACGAGACTGCAGGAGTGGGAGCTGCGGCTCCGCGTGCTACGACGGTGGAGGTGGCGGGGATGCCTCTTGGGAGGAATGAAGAAGAGATATAATTCAAGAGAAGTGCAGGGAGATTGATGGTGCTTGGTGAATGAGGCAACGCCGCGAGGAGGAAGGGGTGGTGGGACAAACGTCGTATCCTGGTCAAAGAGAAGGATCAAGGGGACAGGGTCTCCAAACTGATCTCACCATTGGCTGAGTCGCATACCAATCCATCATTCCCCACCTGAAGAGTCGTGGTTTTCCCAAGTAGCGCTGTGGTTAATCGAAGGTGCTGGCCAGTAACAAGTCGAGATACCGAGGTAGATCAACCGGGAGGAAGGACCGTTGGCGTAGGTCCTCACCGATTGCGTAACCTGGAGGGGTCAATCGGGAGACAGTGCGCAAAACCGAAATTAACTTCTTCGGTGAAGCCTGGCCTTTGTCGTAGTCCAAAGAAGGGGGCAGCGGGACAAAATGTTGTCTCATTGCCTGGTGCGACCAAAGATAACGAGGGCAGCACAGGAAGAAACGAAACCGGCTGCTGTTGACGATAAGGTGTAAAAAAGGGCAAAAGATTGCAGATAAGATGAGGTGCCGCTCGTGACCTAGGATACTGGCGACGTTGGTTGGTACTGTCCAAGTGAAGGGAACCTCGTTAAAATAATTGAAATGGCGAGCACAATTAATTGTCCTCTGGTCCAAACTTAAGATGTAAGGCAAAGCACACTCAAGCATAAGAAAACAAACACTGCTAGACGACAAATTGGGTAAACAGACGGGTGAAGGATCCTTCTGCACAAAGCCTCAGCCACTACTGGATCATTAATCTACCTTTCCTTGGATCACGCCCGAAAAGCCGCGATCGTCATTTGGTGGCGCTCGAGCGCGTTATCTGGTGGTCCATCGAACATATCGTTAGCGCCTAGATCGTCGTTGTGCTTGAAGATGATTATCACCGGATCTGCTCAAAGATTCGCTGCTGAGAGTTACGGGCAAATAATTAAAGGGAAGTCTAGAACGGAAGCGCTCACCTCAGAGAGCAGGCAACGTCACACAACCGGGAAGCACTGCCCAATAGTTTACCGAAAGACGTTGGTGGAAGGTTCTCATTTATATTAGTATTTCACTCACGAAACACTATTAGGTACTTGGTACTGAGTTTTCCCTTAATCAAGTTTCACAATTAAACGCAAGTATGTATGACATTCAAAAACCCAAGGATCGTTAACACCGTCCCATTAAAATTTTAACCATTTGTTATATAACTTTATTCACACCACCCACTTTGCACACCACACACACTTTAAATAAAACACAGTTTGAGCTTGATTTTAGTCTATTCAATGTTCCACAATTCAAACTGATTTCTCCACTTATTCAACACACTCCTGGTTTACATACATTTAACGTTTCCCATTATTTCGCCAATTAAAGACAGTCATTTATTTTTTATTTTAAATTTTAATTTAATATTTAGTATAATGTAGTTTCATTAAACAATATTTTGGGTTTCATTAAACAATCTGCACATAGATGTTGGGTTTCAGTAAACAATCTGCACATACATGTTGGGTTCCATTAAACAATCTTTTGGGTTTCATTAAACAATCTGCAGATACATTTTGGAATCATCACCACTCGTCACATCCGTACCGCACGACTCTGACTACGAACTCTTTCTCTATTCACGGCTTCACAGCGACTCCCTTTCCTTTTAATTCTAACACGCGACCTAATCTCGGCAATAACTCAAAACCAATTCGCTTCCTTTTCCAATCGTTTGATCGCAAGAAACCTTTTTTCTTTGCCGTTAACACAAGGCAACGTGTTATTTTCCGTGTGCGATGATCGCACAAAAGATCCTTTGTATTAGGATCTCTTTTGTGAGGCAGCGCATCCTTTGTCTGATCCTTAGGTAATTTACCTTGGATCAGCTACCGTCTAGAATCCCTTAAGTTACACCCGGGATTTCCACCAGTGCCCAGACTTGGCAATTTCTTTTTTACTGGACAACGGAGCCAAAGATATTTTTGTATCTTATGGGTATTGTCGTTCAGCGAATGTTTTACGATCGCCGTCCCTTGTTCCGTATAGAAAATGTTTCCTTGAATAGGATTAAAGGAAACGGTGCCGCCGTGCATTTTATGCTTCTTACCAATTTTACCCCTGAGTTGGTCATCTGGTCCGTAGATTTGGATCCAAGGGAATTAACGTGTTGAACATCTGATCCGTATATCACGTCTTGGATTTATGTTGATTTCAATATGGGCAAATTGAATGTTTAGTTCGATTTGTTTGATATTGGATTTGATGTTGTTCCGTTTAGTGTATGGGTCAATGCTAGAGCTTGGGGAGTGCTTCATCCTTTTAGTGGATGCTTCTGCGTGTTCCGCAATTAATTGGGGGAGACTGTCTCCAAAGAGGTATGTATTAATGGGTGGGTGGTTTTGGACGTAACATATTCAAAAAAATGTTAATCACAAAACTCAAAGTTCGCGAACTTCCGCTCGACTCAACATCGCTGTCCAACAACTAAGTTTTTAATGAATCAAATCCCTTCATGCCAATGACTGAACGATTGGTGCTCGCTCAATAAAAGCTCCCTAATACCGCAACCAACCTCGCACACATTTATTGTCCCCGATCCGATGCGCCCTTTTTTCCGGAAATGAAACTACGCAGATCCCTGAACGAAACATTCAACGGCGAAGCAAAATATTTATTCAATTATTCAGATGCCGCATCCGACGCTCTTTTCCGTAGCCTTAACGTGGTGGTTGGATCACAGGGGATGAAGCATAATTCCAGCAACTGAATTCCCTGCAGGTGGTTGACCACCAAGAGAAACGCGAAGAGAGTTGCTGGCTCGTGATCTTTGTGAAATGAGGAAATACACAAGCGACATATATAAATAACTTTATTCGACCCAAACGTAAACACAATGTATTATTTCAGGGTATTAAAATAAAAAAATAGACAAACAAAAAACAAAACTCATAATGAAAAAGGAAAAACAGCAAATGCAGAAACAATAAGTATACAATACACAGGTGCCCCAAGAAAGGATTGTGAAGTGTACATGGGTGGGCTGAAGAGTTTCCGACCTCAACGTGAAGATAGCAGCACTTGTCAATAAAAGCTAGTGACTGTAGTTATGCATCTTTTGAAAGTTACTCACCAAAATTGAGTATCGAGCTGTCATTAAATTTTTGTTTTTGAAAGACAATACGTCTACGCAAATCAAATTTTGGGCAGCTGAATTTAAACGTGGCCGTGAGAGCTTGGGAGACGATGAACGTTCGGAACGTCCAAAAACTGCAACAACTGACGATAACATCGCTAAAGTTCACCAAATGGTACTAGACGGCCGCCGAATTAAAGTGAGAGAGATAGCAGAGGCTACGAAATTGTCCAAAGAACATGTTTGTCACATATTAAATCAAGATTTAGGCATGACAAAGGTGTCCGCGAGTTATGGTTTTCGAGTACTAGCCGAAAACTAGAGTCACGTCGCCTAGGGTATGGCGACCAAATCTTCCTTTAATAACACAAAAAAAAAATTCTACAGAGTCACTCTTTGCTTTTTATTTACTTTTATTGTTTCTTTTATTACATCAATTTACCTTTCCTTCTTTTTCTTTAGTCTATTCACGATTTCCTTCAGGCAATAATTCGGAATTCACTATATACATCTTTCTGATACATCAATTAACTTATATATATTGTTCTTTAATCTATTCACAATTTTCTTCAGTCAATAATTTGAAATTCACTATATTCATCTTTACGTTACATCAATTAACATCCGTTCCACAGCTGATGATGAATGGCCGGACCCTCGAGGCTGGGGAAAGTTTGAGATTGCTCGGCGTCATGGTCTGTGAGAATGTATCATGGCATAAACACGTGTCGAGTATCGCAAGGTCAGCCTCAGGAAAACTGAGCTATCTTTTTAGAGCCAAGAAATATTTTACTCCGGCCCAACTTCTTCTCCTATATAAATCCCAAATTAGACCCGCGCTCGAATATTGCTCTCATATTTGGAGCTCGGCTCCTAAACATACCCTCGACCTCCTTGAGAGCATACAGAGACGAGCGATCCGCCTGATCGGGGACTCGGCGCTAACGTCTGGGTTACAGTCGCTATCACATCAAAGGCGTGTAGCCGACCTCTGTCTGTTTTACACATATTATCACGGGTACTGTTCGTCGGAAATTCTTGGTATTGTTCCACGCAATTCGGTTTATATGCGCTCCACCAGACAATCCGACGGATCGCACCCGTTTGTGGTTCATCTCCCGACGGCGCGAACATCCCTGCATCAGAACTCGTTCCGCTACAGAGCGAGGAAGCTGTGGAACTGCAACAGTTAATTGATGGCATCTCGGGGCGCCCACTCGGCGCTATAGGTTCGCCTCTCCCGAAAGAAGTCTAATACAAAAAAAAAAAAAAAAAAAAAAAAAAAAAAAAAAATATATATATATATATATATATATATATATATATATATATATATATATATATATTGTTCTTTAATCTATTCACAATTCTCTTAATAATTTGGACTTCACTATGTTCATCTTTATGTTACATCAATTAATTTTTATATATTGTTCTTTAATCTATTCACAATTCTCTTCAGTTAATAATTTGGGATTCACTATGTTCATCTTTCTGTTACATCAATTAACTTTTATATGTATTGTAGGGAGCTTGGGTAAATTATTTTTAAAAAATAAGAGCCGTTAAATCGATTTTGAATTAATGTAACACTTTATTTGTCCGTTAATAACAACCGTTACTTTTACCGTACACTTGACGATTTCTAGACTTATCGCTTCTTTACTTATCGCGTCTTTGACTCTGCTTACTTCTTACTTCTTGATCTGTGTGCGGCGTATTTATACCGTTTCCTCCTCCTGATTCGGCGTTTCGTTTCTGTCCCTTCCATGGCCTTGATTGTTCTACTGTTATATACTGTTATATATATATAGTCTCCAGTTTTCCAGTACTTTCTAGGATATCTTAGTATTTTGTTTCGGACTTTCTCGAATATTCTAGTACTGATTGTCATATGCGTCACAATATTGTTCTTTAATCTATTCACAATTCTCTTCAGTTAATAATTTGGACTTCACTATGTTCATCTTTCTGTTACATCAATTAATTTTTATATATTGTTCTTTAATCTATTCACAATTCTCTTCAGTTAATAATTTGGGATTCACTATGTTCATCTTTCTGTTACATCAATTAACTTTTATATATATATTGTAGGGAGCTTGGGTTTCGCTGGATAAATTATTTTTAAAAAATAAGAGCCGTTAAATCGATTTTGAATTAATGTAACATCTTATTTGTCCGTTAATAACAACCGTTACTTTTGCCGTACACTTGACGATTTCTTGACTTATCGCTTCTTTACTTATCGCGTCTTTGACTCTGCTTACTTCTTGCTTCTTGATCTGTGTGCGACGTATTTATACCGTTTCCTCCTCCTGATCCGGCGTTTCGTTTCCGTCCCTTCCATGGCCTTGATTGTTCTACTGTTCATAGTCTCCAGTTTTCCAGTACTTTCTAGAATATCCTAGTATTTTGTTTCGGACTTTCTCGAATATTCTAGTACTGATTGTCATATGCGTCACAATATTGTTCTTTAATCTATTCACAATTCTCTTCAGTTAATAATTAGGAATTCACTATGTTCATCTTTCTGTTACATCAATTAACTTTTATATATTGTTGTTTATTCTATTCACAATTTTCTTCAGTTAATAATTCGGGTTTCACTACACTTATCTTTCTGTTACATTAATTAACCTTTGCATATTATTCTTTTATCTGTTCACAACTTTCTTCTGGGCTCTCTCGGCACTTTCGCTTCACTTCTGATTCATTACCAGCCTCCTCTCATCAACACCCGACTCAGTTAACTTTTTGTCCGATCTCTCACCGACAACCTTTCCGATCGCTATCTCCAATCTTTCTCCCTGCTATTTTTCTTTTGCCCCTGCTTGTTACCTTGGAGTCAACATCCCCCGATTACGATAACACAATTTCATTTCGCAATGACCTAATTTCCGATTTTTGATTTCAATTCGCAATTGCTTTGTACTGCGGTGTCAGTAAATATTTCGCATCCGCGATTTCGAATTGACCCAATTAATTCTTTTCCTTTTGTGGCTCGTGCTGGAATATGCAGTTAATTGCTTTTGCATTATCTGGTAATTGTTTCGGCCTATGCAATTAATTGCTTTTATGCGATTTGTCAATTGCACTGAAATGTGTACTTAATTGCATTATCGTTCTGGGGGTCATTCGAGTTTAAAATCGGGTGGGATTTTTCTGCTTGAGTGTATCAATGACCTCATGTAAGCCATCTTTGTCTATGATGTCACTGACACACTTAACAAGCGCGTTGGGTGCCGCGTTTGCTCCCGTTAGACCAAAAACGTGTTCGAATGTACATTTCCAACGCATCATAACTTGACCAACTGAAGGCAGAAATTGCGGAAAAACGATGCCTCTTCACTTTGGCCGAAGTACTACAACCGTCGTTCCTTATGTTGGCATGAAAATTCAAGATTCTAAAAAATATTGACCAAACATGATTCAATACACAGTCAGGTTCAGATGAACACAAAAACACAGAGAATTTTTCTGCAGCCGAATTATCTAAGTGCGGAACATTTAGACATTACAAAAACAAGTCGACACATCCTTCCTCGATTCCCACCATCTTTTTCCTTCCGTGGACATTTAGCCCTATAAGAAAACTGTTTTTTTTTTACGCCCGTATTACAAAAGCAGGAAATATTACAAAACTGTTTTGTTTTTTGATGACCAAATCCTTCTCAATTAGGAGAAATTTACAACTGTCTTTCACGGTACTCCAGTCACGCTTGAAATTGTGTACCGGCTACAGTGTTCTAGAAAGTGTTCGTAACTAAACCAATAACATAATATATTTTTATAATACGCAATCCCACATTCTATTTATAATCCTGCCATAAAATGTAAAAGCTTTTTTGCCTCACAGAATGTACTACTGCTGTTCTCACTATTCCATATAGCCAACAACTCTAACCTACTATTCGTAAATTCCCTAGACGAGGTATTAAATGTTATTAGAAATGCATTTCCAGACAGAGAAGGAGATTCCACAACAGTGGTTTACATTCTAATTGCAATTTTATAGGCCGATCTATACTCGTATACATTTCGAACATTCCACGAACGATACATGAGGAAAGTTTGCAATAAAAGCAATCATAGCTCTTTCATTCGTATCTCCAAGTGGTAGTCGTATCTCCAAGTGGCTCCTCAAATAACCAAACCAACAATTAAGAATGTATGCTTCGCTTTCCCCCGAAATGCATCAACCCACACCTCCCTCATCAGCGGCTACTCCTTTGGTGCTGGTCCTCGACAAACAGATACATTTACCTCCGTAATTACACAAGTCTCTTCCGATCGAAGTATCGATTCATTGGGAAAAAGTTTTGTTTATCGCTCACATTCTAACCTAAATCAACTTTCGCTGAAATACCAACATTGGATCGCCCCGGGCACATTTATTCGTGGAGTGTCTTTCAATTGTCCAAGTGGAAAATTGAAATACACGCGACCAATCGAAATTAAATGTCAACCGACTGCTCCCCTTCACTGTGGCGCCAAACCTAATAATCAGTAACGCATGTGCTCTAGCTGGATCGAAGCTGGCAAACTGATGGCACTCTCGGTATGCGATAATTAACATCCACCTCATACTCTCAAAACTCTTGTACTCCCGGATGTACGAAGATATGAAAATATTTACGAAGAGAATGACTGAATTGAATGTCAATCGAAGCAGTTAATTGAAGCGTTACTCAGCGACTACATATTTCAGGTACCATCGATGAATCCGCTTCAATCGGGGAGCATCTCACCGCAATCTTTACAATAGCTTCCTCAGTAATAATACACACAACGAGCGCACACGCGACGCTTCATACTCGTAGTCTTAATGTATTTCCGAGAAATTTCTTTCGACTTTCGATTCCGGCTATTGGAAGATAAGATTCGCAATTAGTTATCGAAATATCTTAAATTTATTGATAAAGAAATAATCATGGACAACTAATTAATGACAAACAAATTCTTATTATTGGCGCAAGGCTGATAACCTTGCCCGGAAAAACAAATTATTATGGAAAATTTAACAAATTTTACTTGGTAAATAAGGCCAAGACCGGATCCCGGTTGTAGTGCCGATGATGATGATGATGATGATGAAATTCTTATTATGCTGGTTGGGACAGTCACAGCGTTTTCGGCTGTTTGATGAATGGATTCACATTTTTCTTGAATGCCTCAATGTTGAAATAATCAAGAAACACATGACCTGTGTAGTTCGACTGAAGAACGATACTTTGTCTTTAACCATCTATTAACATAAACGGTTGTACACTCTCTGATTGACGTCTTCTGGAGAGCAAGACCGCAGCCTTCAAGTTTACTTGAACAATACCAACGGCAATATTTATTGCACAGGGATATGTAGAGCACGTTCCGACCGTGTTTTAATGACTGAATTGATCGTGATGCGCCTGGAACTCCCTTAAGTTTTGTTGGCTTGTGCCGGTCGGGTTATACGCCACTAGAAAATTTTCAATTTTCTAAATATTGTATTTTTGTACTTGGCAATACTTTGCAAATATTTCGGAGAGCGAACTGCTTAAATAATAAAGTAATACGAAATATATAATCAGTGTTGTATAGATAAAAGAAAAACCAATATTGTATCGACAAAAGAAAAATATGTAGTCATTGTACATTTTCGAGAACGGAATATTGTAAATAAAGGGCCGTTCCACAAAAAATTGTTTTTTTCGTCTTCGTCGAACAGCCCTTAAGCACGATAATAAAACACAGGACCTAGCATTACCCCACGACAATTTCCAAGTACAACACTATAAAATATGCAAATGATGGCAAGAACCTAAGAACTCTTAAATATCTCACCATGCTTTTCGTGGCTTCGAAAGTGTGCTTATTCTGTTGGGATAAATTCGTGTGCGAAGGATTGAGAGTTCTGTGGTTTCCCTTATGCATTTGCCATTCATAGACAAAGGGTTTGTGGCGGCTTTAAATTACCCCACCTTGATGCATGATTGAAGTGCATTTTTAATGGATTGAATATTGATTCCACGGTAAGTAATTCAAATTAGTCTATGTTGTTAAGATTATAGTCCAACGAGGTCAGCATAGATGTGAAGTGAGAAAGCCGAAGGGAGGCAAACCAGAAATAATGAGATGATGTCAGCATCGTGGTGGATTCCGTTTTGAATGATGGATAAGAGATCGATAATAGAAATTAGAAACATAGTGGATGATAATACAGAACCGTGAGTGACACCTGTCTTAATCTTATAGGATGGACCTGTAACGCCGTCAAATACCTATTACCTGAATAGATCTAGAAATATTGAATTAGGAGCTGGTCAACTCCAGAAAAATACAACATCAAAAAAGGTGAGGTTGGAAGATATCTCCGTCTAATATTTTACCCACATTAAGTGCAACAGCCTCCGTTTCTCATATGGCGTTACATCACTGTTCGTTGAGGTGCCATTAAATGCACTGATTGCTGCGAAAACTATATTGGCGATTACTGCGGAGGCGAAAACTTTTAAGATAATTTGTTAAATATTAATGACTTCACAATCTTCCGTAGAATAGAAGTTTATGGTATGAGACGAAAGGAAGGAGAGGGCGATAGGTCGCAATTTTTGGAAGTCAGTTATTTGTCACCTTCGACCTATTTGGGAATTGTGTGGTTGAGTAGAGAAGGTAGAAAAGCTTTGAGAGCATTTTAACGAATGAAGAATAACATTTCTCCAAAACTGCGGTGTACCTCAATGATCGTTTTTAAACCTATACTCTATATTTTGTAGAGTAATACTGAGGACGCTTCATTGTTCTCCAAAAACGAATCAGTGCGCCATTGAGAATGGTTTCAAATAAAAAAACTCGCCAATTAATAAAACCCTTTACAGTTTTTGCCGAATAGTGATAATGATACCAAAGTCATGGACGAAGTCATATCGCTTGATAATTCGCGTAAAATTGTACCCCCACCTATAAAACTGTTACGAAAATCGTGCGAATACGTGCATCAGACAATGAATGCTCTAAACACAGCGGACTATTCAATTAATAAAATGTCTATGGGTACTAAAATAGTGTATGACTTAGTGGATTCATGTAATTTATTATTTGATACACTAAAAGAACACAGATGTCAATATTTCACTCATGACATTAAACCTGAAAAGGCTTTCAAAGCTGTGTTACATGACTTAAGGTCACTTAGTCACAACCCCGAGTGGTAGGTGGGGTCCCAACGGCCGGTCGCCCGGTGTAATAGCAACCCATCAAGCTTTAGGCTCCGTGAAATGGTTGGGAGAAATCCCCGGCCATCCATCGGGCCTTGGCTGATGTGCCGGTTCGAGAAAAGGCTGGTTTAGGTGGTAGTCGGTCCTAAGGTGAGATAGCACCGCTTCACGCTGTAAATGGGTGGTCTAAAAAGTTTCCGACCTCAACGCGAAGATGGCAGCACTCGTCGCCGGATTATTCTCGTCCTTACTTATGTTTTGTCTTCTTGTACATCGGTATTAGGAAACCTTACACCCCACTGTTATATTGAGTTTTGTATACTTTTTTCTATTATTTGAAATGATTTATTTTACTGAGAGACAAACCATTTTATCTCCCTTGGCACTAAATCACCGTTGAAGAGTAAATTGATTACACAATGCAAGTTTCTTTTATTTATATAGTGTAATATGTAATTCCCAAATATTTTTTAATTAGGAACATAAATATAAATCCACTTAATTTCATATATGTTGGTCTCTGTTTTTCTGTTAAATCTTTTTCTTTCTTTCTCTTTAGTTTTTGCGCTCACACATTCGATTTCTATTTTTACGACAGCCGATATTCCACCCTTTTACATCGACTCGATTCTTCCACTACTTTACTTTATTTTTTAACCAATCACTAATTATCAAGCAGTCTTCAGCACGAATTTAAAATCACGAGCCTCTGGCGATCAAAATTACACGAGAGAGAAAATCGCTCATTCGCGTCCTTTTATACCAGGACACAAATTTGCCCCCACCTTACCATTTATTGATTCATTGGAATTTGGCTTGGGCTCTTGCTAGCCTGAACCACCTTCCAGTGAATCATCACGTGTACAAGTATATGGTGGCCAGGTACGACAAATTTGCTGGGAACGGTACCTAAAAATAAGTGGGAAAATTATTTTCGGTCTTTGTTAAGAGAATTTTGTAATTCTTTGGGATTGGGGATGGAAAGGGATCTACAAATCCATAATTTAACTTTAATACAAACTGTAACGACATCGAGTGACAACTTTTCTGGGATCCTATTCCAAGACAACAATATTTATTGTGGTTAAACATTTAAATGTAGGGTTAAAAAAATTACTTAGTGAAAAAACACTGTTCAGATTAAGCAGATACCAGACAAACACACATAGTGGAATTGTACTCGAGACGACAGATATTACATTGCTCGAAGCGGCCCTTTTGGAATCCCTTATTGACTCTACGCTAGACACTAGTAAAGCTACAGGTTGGGATGTACGAGGGTGGGCTGAAAAGTGAAGATACCAGCACTCGTCAATAAAAGGTGGTGAATATAGTTGTGAACCTTTTGACATTTACTCATCAAAATGTCAGCCATTTTGGACGCGTAGTTTTTATTTGACAGTCGTTTGAGTGAGTCTATATGACTGTTTTTCTGAAAATGGACTAAATTGAGTATAGAGCTGTCATTAATTTTTTGTTTTTGAAAGACAATACGCCTACGCATATCAAAGATGAGTTGGACTCTGTGTATGGGAACTCTATACCATCATTTACTACCGTGAAATTGTGGGCAGCTGAATTTAAACATGGCCGCGAGAGCTTGGGAAACGATGAACGTTCGGGACGTCCAAAAACCGCAACAACTGACGATAACATCGCTAAAGTTCACCAAATAGTGCTAGACGTCCGCCGAATTAAAATGAGAAAGATAGCAGAGGCTATTAAAATATCCAAAGAACGCGTTTGAAACATATGAAATCAAGATTTAGGCATGAGAAAGCTGTCCGCGCGTTGGGTCCCGCGTTTGCTCACGTTAGATAAAAAACGTGTCCGAATGAACATTTCCAACGCTCTGTTGGCGCAGTTTAGACGCAATAAATCCGAGTTTTGGCGCCGATTAATTATTGTCGATGAAACTTGGATACACCATTATACGGCCGAAACAATAATGCGGTCAAAACAGTCGACTGCAAAGGGGAAATCGGCTCCAAAAAAAGCAAAAACTTTTTTTTTTTGGCTGGGAAAGTGATGGCGACTGTTTTTTGGGATAGCCATGGAGTTATCTTAATCAATTATCTTCAAAAAGGAAAAACTATTACAAGAGCATACTACGCATCAGTACTTGACCAACTGAAGGCAGAAATTGCGGAAAAGAGGCCACATTTGTAGAAAAAGAAGATCCTGTTTCACCAAGACAACGCGCAGTCTCACACCTCACTGCCATGGCGAAAATCCACGAATTACTGTTTGAACTGCTTGACCATCCGCCTTACTCACCAGATCTAACCAACTCCAAGCGACTTCTTTTTGTTCCCTAATCTAAAAATTGCGTTCGGAGGACAGAGATTTTCGTCAAATGAGGAGGCAATCACCTTCGTGGAAAGTTGTTTTACGTAGAAAAACGCCGAGTACTATTTGGACGGGTTAGAGAGATGTGAGAAGTGTGTAGAGTTACAAGGAGACTATGTAGAAAAATAAAAATAAATTTTAAGAAAAAATGTCTTGTATCTTTGTTAGGTCAGAAACTTTTCAGGCCATCCTCGTACATTCCGCAATATCGTCTGGAGAAATCCTTGACTATGTTTCGGATGTATGGTTGATGGCCCTGACGGACACAGAGGTAAGTCAGGTTGGCGTCTTCTGAGAGAAAGAATTCTGGATGTATACTAGTTACCTATTGGGGACTATATCAGGGGGAACATCATGTACTTTTTTATTATAGTTTTAAGTTAGTTGTTAAGTCTATTAATCGTTTGTATTAAGCTTAATAGACGTGGGTTCTGCCCTTATCAAATTCAAATTCAAATATTCTGATAAATAATCGAACTTTAAGAAATTCGTCATCGCGTAATCGGGTTCGTTCTCGAAACTCTGTATTTTTCGAATATCTTTCACGCACCGTCCACTGGATACAGATTAACCACTCGGCTTCTGAAATTGTCGTCCTTAGCAATTTTAATGTACACATTTCCGGCTGGTTGGTACATTCTAACAGAACCGACGAGGCTGGGAGGCTGGCGGAGATGTTCACTGTTAGCCACAATTTGACTCAACTCGTGGGGGAACCTACGCGGGTGCCGGATGCCCGAGGTGATTATGCGAATAACCTGGATCTGTTTTTGACATCCGAGCCGAGCATTTACACCGTGGAAGTTGCTGCGCCACTAGGGAAATACAGATCACTGGTTGGTATTGGTCGCACAGCCACTTGCATTTCAAACAAATAACCGATCTAAGCAGCTTCGTCATGTATGGGGGTATGAGGCTGCTAACTGAGGTATCTCCAAGGCTTTTGACAGCGTCTGGTACTGAGCAGCTTCGTTCATACGGATTTTTTCAACAGTTTTGCGACTGGACGAAGAGCTTTCTCGAAAGTCGATCGATCCGTTCTATTTTGGCTCCAACCTTATTTTTGTTCCACATAAATGATTTGTTGGAGTCAACGAATATCCGAGCGTTCAATTTTGCAGATGAGAGTGTCGTTGTTTCTTCTTTGTGTGATTGGCTGATTAGTGCATCAACGTCGCATTAGAGAAACCACGCCACTTGATTGTCTTCTTTTTTTATTTCAATGTTGGGTTTCGAAGTTAGTTTTATTTTTCCATTTACAAATATCAGTTTTCATTTTTGATGTAATGTTTGGTTGCAACATTAATTTTACTTTTTACATTTACAAATTTCGGTTTTCACTTGTAATGTAATGTTTGCTTTCAACATTGGTTTTATTGTTTCACTTACGTCGACCACCCTATTACAATCTACACACACGAGACGAACAACACACACTCTCTAGACGAACAACAGGTTCTCTGTCCATTCGCACCCTTTTATACCGATCGCACACTCATCCTCAATTTACCATTTCCCCACCCCACTAAATGCAAATAAACCCTCACGAATTTACTCAGCAGTCAATGAAAACAGGGAGAATGGGAAAATTGCAATGGAGAGCGGCTTGGTTACGGGACAAATAGAATGACAAATAATTACATCCTGTCCATATATTAAATATCTTGGTATTATACTCGACAAGAGGTTGAGCTTCAAGGAACACCTGAGAAAAACGAGTGAAAAAACGGCTCGAGTATGCAAAGTTTTGGCGAGACTTCTACCCAATGTTGGAGGATCCCGGCCCCACAGAAGAAAACTCATAACCAATGTCAACACCTCCATTATAATGTATGCAGCTCACATATGGGCAGGAGCCGCACAGTATAAGTCGTACATGAGGGGAGTCAACTCAGCACATAGGCTGGCATCACTAAGAGTATGTTGTGCATTCCGAACAGTATCCGAAGATGCCATAAATGCTTTGGCCGGGAGGACACCACTTGACATTGCAACTAAAGAAAACGCTGCATTGCATAAGGTCGCCCAAGAGAATCGTCGGAGAATGCGGCCACAGTTAGAGCTCTCACGCTTAAGAGAATGGCAACGAAGGTGGTATTCTTTCACCAAAGGAAGATGGACCCACACCATGATACCTAATATAGACACATGGGTGAAAAGAAAACATGGCGAGCTGAATTACTACCTGACTCAGCTAATATCAGAACACGGATACTTTCGGCAATACTTGCACAACTATAAGCATGTGAATCACCCATACTACTTGCATTGCGAAGGCAAAATAGAAAATGCGGAACACGTACACACTGAGTGCGTGAGGTTCGAGGCTGCACGCACGATTTTGGAGAGACACATGAGAGGGACAGTTACTCCGGTAGGAGTAATAGAATACATGTTGTATTCAAAACAGGCATGGTCGGTAGCAAATGATTTTCTATGTGACATGATGCAGCAGTTGCGACGCGACGAGCGGAGTAACAGGTAAACTCCGTCCCGCCCCGCGATTGAATATCTAAAAGAAAGTTCTGCGGCGATCAAAGGGAAGGCCTGGCGGGAGGAGGTGGTTACGGGTGGATTTGGTTTCGCTTACAACGAAAAGCGAAACCAAGGGAGTGAACGCGTGACCTCGTTTGGAAGCTTGAGGAAATCTCGGAATGCAGATCTACGAGTGCATTCTGAGAATGGGACATGGGGAGGGATGAAAAGTATACTCATGTACATATACAACAAGATCAAGTGTCTCGATCACGATATTCGGTTCGTATTCAGGCCATCCGACGTTTCTAAACTTCGAGATGACATGCGCCAGTAATTATGTAGCGAGTTGGAAGTTGGAACGAATTTATTGTGGATAATTTACGATCGAAGAATGTAATGAGTACTGTTTTGACTTTTGATGAAAGCTTCCATATTTTTTCACCCAAGGCAATTAATCTCAGGAAATTTAGATCATTTCTGGTGGCTGCAACGATTTCTTTGTGATGATTGACACTCACAAAATCCCGTTTTGTGCGCGCATTAGCGTAAAAACAAAAGTCTAGAACCTAGTAATACGTCAAAGTAAATGGTACACATTTTGCATAAACCTTTGGTTTGTCCAACATTTTTGATCAGTCCTCAAAGTATTTGGAATCAATTCTGATTAAACTTTGGTTTTGCCTATATGACTGCTAAGACCGGCTTAAATCGTCCTCCAGCAGTATCAGTGAAGCAGGGCGATCATTTGCCGTAAAACGTCGTACTTTTTCGATCATTTCGGGCATCCGACCTGTAATTGTCCTTTCTTCACGATTAGCATCTTCTACACACCCTCTGCTTTCCAAAAAATGAATGTGCCGCAGAAAAATATTTGCTTTACTCAAAGAATCATCACCATACAGTTGCTGCATCAACCGGAATGCTTGTGATCCATTTTTACCAAGTTTTGAAATTTAATAATTGCTCTTTGTTCCGGTTAGTATTTCAACATCGCTAAAAGAGTTGCTTTGGGAGAACTGTCATTACTTTTCTTTTTTCTATTTATCGATTGAAGCGTTGATATTACCGAAAAAAGTGTCACAGCTTTCAAACATTTGCCTGAACATAGATTGTGCTACTCGTGGACAAGCCTCGAAATTTGTTTTTCACAGTGTACTATATTTATATTTATAGATATTTTAAAAAACAGCAATGACATTACCTCGCTTACACGGCCTAATATTCTACAAGTTCCGAAATTGTGCGTACAGTAATAAATAGTAGGTTGATTGTCCCATTGCAGCTACGTGGGAGACTTCTGCTTCACTAAAGTGCTATAATTTTACAGGGAAATACATTTATATGTCAAAGGCTTAATGGTACAATAGCACATTCTTATCAATTGAACTTGCGAACGCACTGTTGTACGCACATTGCAACCTTCTACTGTCTGTACTAACGCCAGTTACAATTGCTTTAACATAGATGAAATACTCCTATAGCTTGGTAGTACATTGAAAAATGTTTAAGATTGCAACTAATACCTCATTTCGAATAGAAATGTTGCCTTGTGCCTCTTGGTGGTGCTTTTTATTGCATGGTTTCTATAGACTAAACTTTCACTCTGGGAGCACCATTTAATAAATAGGCGTTTGCTTCTACATGACCCTCATCTAGATGGATCTATTTTCCAATGACAATTATTCCTTTTATGGCAAAAGTAATTTCACTCCTATCAAAATTATAGCTACTTAATTAACGCCAAAACATATAAATTTTCTTTATTTCTATATGGTCAGTGTTATTGAAAATCCAACTGCATATAAATTTCATTAGTTCCACAGTCGATTTTTAATTCAATTTTATGGCCAAGTCGATTTGAAGTGGGGAATTAAACAATCCCTAAATCGTCAGATGCGACAATATTTATGTGTTAACGCCTTCGTGAAGTAATTAACTTATTGAAAATATTACAAAACTAGGTTGCCGTGTAGCAAATTGTTATAACTATTGACAAGAAATGCCATTAGTGTTGCCAAATACAATCACTTGACCCTTGCTATTGAATTATATGTTCCAGAAATGTTACGATCAAAATGGATTAGCTACACTATTAAAAACAATTGATAGCGTCTAATGCAACTGTCATTAATTGAGATGCGCTCCGAACATGAATTTGCTGTGACCTTGGTTTTTATATTTTTAGTACCAAATGTCATCACGAGATTTCTCATCGGACTTCATGCTACTTTGTTACTTCTTTTTAATGGAATTTGTTTATACGTGAAATTTATTATATATTATTTATTATTATATATAAAGTTATTATTATATATAAATTTATAATATTTATTATTATATATAAATATCAGATTTCCTCATGTATGAATACTAACTAGAAATGATCTATTTTGACACCTACTGCTTTGTTCCCATTGTTTATGTAATCAATACCCATTTCTGTCTTTTTATATCTGCGCTGTATTTTTGGTATGATAGAGATATTAATATTCGCCTAAAAATGTGTATATCATTACTATACTATTTATTGGGCTATAGGAACCCAGGAGTTAACGACCTCACCGACTCGACTGCGCCATCGTTCCCTGTCCTGTGCACTTTCCTTCCGCGCTTGACCATCCGATCCGGTTTCCTAAAGGTCAAACCTAACATTGTGCAGCCATAACTGTTGCGGCCGTCCTGCTGGTCTCTTTCCCGTTGGTCTACCGGCAAGAATTCTACGCACGGTCCTATTGTTGCCCATTTTCGCCACATGTCCGGCCCATCTTAATCTTCGCGACCTGATTGCTCTCAGTATTGTAGGTTTACGGTGTAGCTCTTCCAATTCGTGCTTGTGGAGTTTCCTCCATTGTGCATATCACATTCTGTCATAATCGGGATTGAGTCGATACAAACATCACAATTTAACTAATCATCAAAATTTATTTCCTTTAAAATAAGCTCAACTTGAAAGGTATATCTTTCCTAACGGACAATCCAATCGTGTATACGTTTTTTTTTTTGGGGCTTGCATTCAGTGCTATCAGCTAATTTTCTTTAATGTCTCGATTTGCTAAAAACTACTCCTACGAAGTGGTAATTTGAGTTTTGAAAACAGGAAAAAAGCATGGAGTGTCATACGTTTGTAGTGCTTTGCTCTCTGGAGGATGGTCAACCATATTGGTAACGTTTTTGGTGAAAGTCACCCCATTTGAAGAAAATTCAGTTCTTTTGGAACATGCGGTGTTGTGACGCATCTCATGCAAAACTTCAATCAAAGCGTGCCGAATCGATTCATGAGAGATGGATAGTTCTTGCGAAAGCTCTCTGAAACTGGGGTGACAATTTTTGAGCACCATTTTCTTCATTAAGCTGATATTTTCTTCAGTAACTTTTTTTTACATATGTTATGTACTTCTCTCACGAAAGTTGAACCTATAGCGCTGAGCTACGATCCTGAGAAGATGCCAATAAATACCTATTCGACTTCGTTTTGAACAGTTGCAGATTTTAATGCTGTGGAAGCACTCACACGGGGCATGAAGCGGAACGCGTTTGGGTATAGAAATGTATGCGCCGTCGGTAGATAAAACACAATATGGTGGGATCCATCAGATTGTCTTATAGGGCACAAATAAACCGAAATCCGTGAAATAATACCAAGATTTTCCAAGCAACAGGCGCCATGATATTAAAAATAGACAAAGGCTCGCCACATTTTTTTTTACACTAACGCGCGCACAAAAGGGGATTTTGGAGTACCCTTGTGGCGGTGCCGCCAAACCCCACGGTATACTTACCTAAAAACCCCCAGTACCTCATCCCAAGAAGCATAAGTTTTCGCCAATGCAATCGCATTAGGCACCTGGTATTGCTTCACACATTAAAGAGATGAAATCTATGATCTTTAAGTCCCTGTAAAGAAAACTTACCTTTCATGCATTCTCTTCGCATACCAATCATCTGTAAGATTTCTTTAATAGCTTATCAGGAATTATAAACTAATTTCGGCATCTACGTTGCCAGACAAATCTCCCTAGACGAATTCCTGTAAACAAAATGATTTGAATTATATACAATGTAACCTTCACCAGGGGCCATAAACATTGCGCTGTCTACTTTTCAGCTTCGCCATGTGTATGATAAATCTGTTAACGTACACATTGGCCGGCGACCTTTTTCTCCCAGCAATAATATACCAGCAGCTGCATTCAATTAGCGCAATCGGCACTCAAGCCTCTGTCCCTAACTCACACCATGAGTAAACAAAAGACCGCTGTCTTTCATCAGGCATTCTGGCGATACACAAATAATTCAATCATCCTAGTATCCCAAATGCACCTACCATCTAATGTTTACTCAGTTGAACTCTCAGGCCATAAATTCCTTTATCCTACATAGTTCTGGATTCGTTTCCCAGTAACCTCTCATATAAACAAAGAACTCCACAATCCCTTTTTCCTTTCTTTGTTTCAGGTTCATTCCCATGGCCTTGTGTATAAAAAAAAACCAAGTGATTTTCATTCACACATACATGTGTACCACCAACGATCTTCACCCCAAACGATTGAATATCGTTGAATCGATTTCCATCCGCCGACAGCCATGGTCGTAGCCGTCACTCCCTCTCTCCGCCGGCTGCGGAGACGCGTAAAAATATCGGAGTCGTGAGGAGTATTTTTGAACTTGTCGGATTTTTTTGTTTTCGATGTTCGACTTGTTGCCTTTACAGCGGAATTTATAGTGACGATGGCGGAAGGAAGTGAATCAGCGTCGTACGCCGTCGCACCATACTTCCCCGCCACACCCTTAAATGTCAGAGCACAGTGCGAGCGGAATGTCTTCAATCTGCTAGCGATTGCAGTCCCGGCGTCAGTACTGCGTTTTCGATCAGATGGATTGCCCGCCTCTGCATATTATTAAGTAGGTCAAAAGTGTGCTTAGGAGCAGAGTTTCAAACAGGGGAACAGTATAATTTGAGGTTTGTAAAGGAGAAGAAGTTGGCCCGGGGTGAGATGTTTTTTGGCTCTAAAGAGATAACTCAGTTTTCTGGCGTTGGACCTGGCGATATGTATGCCACAGAACATTCCCACAGACCGTGACGCCGAGCAAATTCATGGTTCCCTTAGATTTAGTGACCAGGCCACTCTATCATCTGTGGCACCGACGATCCATTTTTTGCTTTTGAACTTTGTGTATTGGGATGCCATTGCATTGAAGTCGATGGGATTGGACTTTACCCATTATACGATCTTAACATGATTTGGAGAGTCATGGCTACATCTCAGCTGGTTAATGCGTTATTCGGCCGATCATTCAAAAGTGAGGAAAGAAGGGTACAGTATCCACAAAACTATGCTGTTAACAGTTGATTCTAGTAAACCACTAATATGAAGCAGAAAAAAACTCAGAGGGCAACCCGAATACTGAGGCATCTCGAAATTAATGAAATAGACATTAGAAAACACGCCGTCTACAACAAATCGATTTTCGAGGAAACTCTTCATCTAGTCGCAAAGTTGTTGGGAAAGTCCGTATGAACGAAGTCTGCTTAGGAACGCTCTGTGCCAGCCGCAATCAAAAGCCTTGGTCTCACGTGGATCGTCTGTTACGGAATCCGTATTGGTGATCATTTGGGGGTCTGTGTATTCTAAGTATATAATAAACTCAGTATTAATGACCTTATCCATAATCTTGGATAACCCAGACAATACTGATAATTTTGCCCGAGACATTTTTTTTCCTTTTTTTTTGGAATCAGCTGAATTCTAGCGGTTTTCCAGCAGGTAGGAAAGGTTGTCTCTGCATAAAATAAGCGAAAGAGTTGATTTGATTCGAGGTTATTGTCTTTTAATGGATTACACTGTTAAAAAATAGCAAGAAGCAGTTAAAAATGCAAATGCCGTCCCCAACACCCCCGTAGAGTCATCCCTTCAATACTGGACAACACCTTGAAGCGATAGAAGAGAATCTACGTAAAGCGTCAGCAGGGCAAAAGTATTTATGTTATATATAATAGTTAACCCTAAACCGGTAAACTGGGGGTATTTACACCCCAGACGTTTTTAAATCTCCCGGCGAGAGAACGATTAGCTTTGACAACTAAACGTTCAATTGGCTCACATAAAAAACTTGGAAATATAATAATCGAACCAGAGATTCACCCAACCAAAACTTCTAAAAGGCAAATGTGCGGACCAGATGCCGTCGTCCAGTTTTCGTTCTAACCAAATTAAGTTAGAACAAACGAAAAGGCAATAAAGCAAATAAACATGCGCCTCGGCACCATTGATCCTCCTTCATAAATTTTCCTACGGGAAAAATTCATTAGGCAAAAGAAAAACAATAGGCGAAATAAACGCGCTATTGATTTTTCTTTGAGTTTAACACAAAAAAAAGGGGACCAGGCAAAAAGGAAAGATCCTTTGATCTCGTGAAAGAAACCAGGTTTCACACCTAGGAAAAAGTACAATGGAAAACGAACAACGATAGTGGGATGAGAGTTGTTGTTTGGGCCATTGTTGAAGACGAGGCTGGCTTTGGGATCAAGTCCAAAAAAGGACAAGAGAGTTGTGTTTGGAATTACGACCGGGACGGTGCGTTCAGGGTTGGTTGACGAGAATTGTGTTCTCTGGAAAAGGACCGAGGAATGTGTGTGACGGAGACTAGGAACTAATTTAAGTAGCTTTTGGATTGATCATCTAGGTGGATTAACAATAAAAACTAGTGTATTAATGAAACAAAGAAATGTGTTCAAATGTGTCTCAAAATGTGTGCTAAGTGTGTGGTATTAAACAAATATAACCACAATACGGAATAATTTGTGACTTTAAAAGAGTTTGACCCCAAATAAACATAACATTAGATATATATTGTTTAAGAATTAAAAGCCGAGACAGTGTTTTATTCAAAAGAGTGAAATAAAGTTCCTCACACCCCTATCATAATTCAATTTCATCGTTAAAGAGTAGAGAGACACACGTTTAGCTCCAGTCGCTCATACATGCTTGAATAGTAAAGATTAAAAGTGCAGGTGAGGTAATCCCAGTTTACCAGATAAAGTTGACAAAAATATGTATACCGGTTTAGGGTTAATTATTATTATTTATTCTTAGAATTCTACATATAGTTATATTTACTAAGAACCGGCGACAGTTCTGGTCCCCAGTTTTTAAGGACTATTGGTGATATTCCATCCGGGCCCATTGCTTTCTTACAGTCCAGTCCATGCAAAATGTGTTGAATTACACGTGGACGGAACTTCAAATCTGAAATGGACGATTGCGCTGGCGCGATCGCAAGCGGCTCCTAAAAACCAGAATGTAAATTCACGAAAAAAATTGGCTTTATTTTTTGAACTCGTAGTTAGTGCTTCGCTGCCAATTACAAACGTAGCAAAAGAGGAGGAATCGACTATTCTCGTGTAAATGGTGTTTGATGCGCTTTGAAATGTGCACTTCCATCATCATCATCGGCACTACAACCGGGATACGGTCTTGGCCTCATTGAACAAATCTCTCCTCCGGTCCCGATTTCGAGACGATGTCATCCAGTTTGGCACTCCCAGGCTCTGGGCGTCCTGGTCTACGCCATCCCTCCATCACAGACATGGTCTGCCGCGCTGTCTCCTTCCATACATCCTGCCACAAAGGACTTTCCGGGCAGGCTCCTCTTCGCTCATTCGAGCTAGGTGTCCCGCCCACCGGAGTCTACCGAGCTCGTGCACATCCATACCGAGCAAAATAATTTACGTAGCTGACTCCGCGTAGGCGTTAACATCGGTGTTTTAAAAGCGCACCTCTAAAACGGAATCAATGCGAAGAAATCCCGCAAATTGTTTCAGTTAGCAGCCCGGTATCTTTATACTTGACGAGGCTGCTTAGCACACTATCGGCGGGAAGGGTATTAATACCTTTTCCACAGGCTGGCGCCAATCGGCGTGTCGGGTATTAATACCTTTTACTCAGAACGTACGCTAAGTGTTAGTAAAGCATTTACCAATGCTTGTTTTTTTTTTTTCATGTATTGAATATTTTGTTTTGCACAACTCTTTGTAAACAACCTTCAAATATTTTCGCCCGCTAGACGTGTGAGTCAAGCCCATGGTGTTACCCGCCGATAGTGTGTTGGGATGTTTATTTGTCTGAGATATAACCCATATCAAACATCGGTCTTAGTTTCCAATGTCGCAGTCTATGGTATAAATGCTTGGTTCTGATAACTAAAATATGTTAGATCCAGGGCGTTTGTAGAATGGCTCCTATTAAGCGGCACTTGCTTATACTCCTCCAATCAAATTGCGGCTGACAGACAACGTGGCGACTAGCCAGTTGAAGCAGTGTACGTTAAAGTCGCCAAGAACGACAATTTCAGAAACCGAATTTGTATCCAGTCGACGGGACGTGAAAGATGGTCGAAAAGTGTGGCTAGTCGATCGTCATTTCGTCGGAAGCGGTAGAGACAACAAAGAAATTTTACAGAACTCTTCAGCAGGATTTTCAGCCAAATGATGACCAAGTTATTGGGTTCTAATGTTCCTTCCCTTTTCAATGCTAAATCGAACCTTAATTGTAATGAACTTATAACAGTAAACTTATAAAATTCTTAAAATTGAGGGGAAAGCAGTGCCGCGACCAAATACGCGAAGAATCACAGTGATGTCGGGCTTCTGACATTTTTATTAAAAATAGTTCCAAACACAGAATAATAACACGTCCGTACACTTTGGCGACCAAGAAGGAAGTCAGCATAAATGTAGCAGCTTTAATTCCACCGAACTTTCTCAACAATATGTAGCAAGGAAATAGGCGCTGGACTCAGTAATTTACTTAGACCCTGGCAATCAAGAAGAGTGTCACCATAATTATAGCAGCTTTAATTCCACCGAACTTTCTCAACATAATGCTGTAGGTAGGTCGGTTTTGCTAAAGACACAGACTTCACCTTTAAAACAAAATCTCGAATGCAAATCGTATCCTTTGTAAGAAAGATATGTCGGTCATTTGATGAGTCGTCCTGGCTCTCGTTTAGAGATAAGAAAGCAGATTTTGCCGTTTGCAAGTATTGGTGGACGGTATTTACATGCCTATTAGGGAAACCGATGCGTCTGGTATTATAAAATGCCGTTACTAGTTGAATGTTTATAATACTTTGCGAGCGAACCCGATTACGCGGCAAAGAATTTCTTACAGTTCATTTATTTGTCAAAACATATGCATGCCCCCATGACATCCGAATGGGAAACTAGTTTGCTCCAGAATTCTTCGTTGTCTTGGGAGGTACTATCATGTATTATCTCAACTCCAGTCCGAAACATCAACCAAACGTCGGGAATGTCGAACATTTCTCCCAACTATATCGTGGAACGTACAACATGTTGGGGTGGTATCTCACCTTGAGACGGACCTTTCCTGTCCAGTCCATTAACCAAGCTCCGAACGATGGCCAAGGATTTCTCCTGACCATTTCACGGTAACTATAGCTTGATGGGGAGGTGTTTCACCGGGCGGCAGGGCATTGGAACCGCATCTACCACTTGCGGGTGGATAATTTTATGGTCAAATTAATCAGAAGACATATTGCGAGAGTGATAATCTCGTCCAATGACCTCATTTTCGGGGCTTATTATCCAAATACTTTATTTTATGAGAGCGTGCGTCGCAACGAAATAATACACCGAGCGACAGGGCTTTCACTTTGGCACTCTCTGTCTTTGCAGACAGTCTTGGATGAGGTAAGTTTTAAAATATTTTAAGGCCCTCTTGGTAAAATTTATTCCAGTCCAATGCCCTGTTCTTGATATTGTTGATGTGCTTCAATATATTCAGGGCATTTGAACAAGAAATTCCGTACGTAGGAAAATATCTCTAACAAATTCTTTCCCAAATTTTGTTTTTTCCATAGTAAAAATTGCACTTAAGGGAAGGTTCTCATCAGGGCCTCCCCAAAAATGTCCTTTTTCTTAAATTTTTTTATAGTAAATTATATGTAGAATATATTCCCAAAAACCCTTTGTGTGAATACAATTTTTTTTTAAGTTATGGAACAAAATCAAGACCCAGCTTTTTAGCCGAAAATTGAAATCGAACGGTAGTTCGAGCGGAGCGTATCTTACATTAATATTTTTGAATTACACGTCCATATATCCATACTGTGGTAAGTAGAGTTACCAAAAGTACCACCAGACGTCGCATGTATGCTATGACTCCGAAAAAATTCGAGGGTACAATTCTATACACAGTATATTATTTTAATGTTAACACAGAAATATCGTTAATAAAATCTTTAATCGCATTTTCTGAAAAATCATGTTTTTCAAACTGTGGGGCAAGATTTCTCAAAAACTTGACGGATCTCTTTTTTTTTCTTTTTTTAGTCATTGGAGCTCCAACTCAAGGTGATACATGCATAATTTTCTTTACAGTGCTTTGAAGAGAGAACAAATTGTGAAAAGCCGTATTCAAAAATTCAAATGTCAGCCATTTCGTTAAATTTCGACGTTCATGGATGACTCATGACTATACTCATATAGTTTGTGGAAATTCTTCCATTATTGATTTTTGATAGTTTTTGCACGTGCTAGAATAGTAAGGTACCTTTTTTTGACAACAGTTATTGTTACTATATTTTTTAATAAAACATTTTTTTTGTACTTTAGAACATATTAAACAAGTGGCAGAAAGTTTGAGTTCTTTATTTATTTCCATCTGTACTAACCAGTTCATTTATTGGGTTGTATCACATGAAATGTCCGAAAAGGCAATATTATTAATCCGTAACTTTTTATTTAATCAAAATAGGATCCGTTGGCATCTATGACATTTTTCCAACGTGATACAAGGTAAAATTTTCCTTTTTCGTAGAAGTGCTGACTTTTTAAGGCAATGAAATCTTCAAAGGCTTTTATGACCTCTGCTCGGTTCCGGAAGACCTTCTGCCGGAAAAATGAATCGAGATTGCGGAAAATATGGTAGCCCGCTGGGGAAATGTCGGGAGAGTACAGTGGATGCGGAAGAATTTCAAATCTCAATTGCAACAGTTTTTCCACTATGGGGCTAGTATTGTCATGCAAATGGGTCGGGCCGTGCCTATTGACCAACTCAGGTTGCTTTTCAGCCAATTTAGATAGCATTTATCATTTCTCCTGGTTGAAGAAACAAAAAGTGGATTAGCCCTTTCGATGTGCACCTAATTGACATTTTCATCATCATCATCGGCACTACAACCGGGAACCGGTGTTGGCCTTATTTAGCAAGTCCTGAGGCTTATTAAATTTTCCGTAATGATTTGATTTTTCCGGGCAAGGTCATTAGTCTTACGCCAGACGACCTAATTGTCACCATTACCTTTTTTGGGTGAAAATCGGGGTTGGGGCGTGTTGGTTTTTCACCTGCATCCAAGCACCGCCTAGGTCTCTTACGGTTATCATACAGAATCCAATTTTCATCATAGGTTACTATCCGATGCAAAAACGGTACAGTTTGGTTATTTAATCTAAGCGATGCCCAGATTTTCAGCTGCCGTCATTTTTGGGACTCGTTCAGTTCATGGGATACCCACTTATCGAGTTTCTTTACCTTTCCTTTGAGAGAAAGGTTTCGAATTATTGTCATTGGGGATACTCCCAAGTTTCGTACAATCTCGCACATGGATTTCGTTGGGTCCGCGTCCACCGTTCTTTTTAAAACATCATCGTCAACTAACGTTTACGGCTTCTCACGTGGTTCATTTTCGAGGCTGAAATCTCCCGAACAGAATTTACCAAATCAACGTCGTATAGTGCATTCGTTGCGCCATTAATGTGTTTCATTGCGAATGACGCATTATGTCCCATTTTAAATTCATAAAGGAAGAGGGTTTGAATTTGAACTGCCAAGAGCATGGTAAACAATTCCTAGAAAAAAAAAAAAAACGGTACTTGTAACGAACCCTAAAATTCCCACACGTCAACCACAGGTACCACTTTACTTTATAAAAAAAGAAAATTTAACGTTCTGGGACAGCTGCTCACTCGAGAACTTTTTATTTTCGACTGAGCGAAAATCGGACATTTCATGTAGTATAACCCAATATTAGTAAAATTATTCACTGGCCAATAGGTGCACCTATAACAGTTTATAATTTAATTTACTCTCGCTACTTTTATATAATACAATCAAATGAAACGAATGAATTGTTTCCGTGAAAATTTAACGACGAATGAATTTTCAAATGAAAATTAATCTGATGCCCGTTCTCTTTTTATCAATTAATGTCAGAGAGATAGGACGCCTTCTGAGGATGTTGACAATTGTTGATTACTCTTGGAGTGAGTTCACATTCGCCTTCGTATGATCGGTGGTTTAATTTTGTGGGTTAATTCTTTGTTTTATTTTCTATACTTTTCTTTTTATTATATTATGTTGGGAACCAACAGCATCTATGAGAAAAAAATTCGAGAAAAGTACCTTCTTTTGAGGCTTTCAGACCCCTTAAGGTACACTAACGTCTTTGGTTGCTAACAACAAACCAGTTGACAATTGACGCTCAAACTCTACGTCAAAACAGATGACAGGTGTACCAACATGGGAAATAAATTAACTTTTATTTTATCGCTATTAAAATTTGTTCGAATGCATATGTTAAACCTGCTTATGTTAATCACTTATTGGTATTGGTATCCGTAGTAAATTGTTGCAATGCACAAGAGTTACGCGTCGTCTGGTAGAATATCTAAGTTTTAAGACCCACTTACCTCTCTTTTGCTTTCCATCGTATATAAGAAATGATTTTTCTGGGATAAATTTCCTCATGCCGTATTCATATTTCAAAAAAAAAAGGGAAAACAATATAATAAAAAGATTTTGACATTGATAAAATTATTGCTAAAGTCTAATTTTGGAATAGCATTTCCTAATTAAATATACTTGAGGGACATCTAATTTTATTGTATAGGGTTTCCCAATAGAGACTTGACAATTTTTTTTCGGTAGTAAATTTTTATAATTTACAGACGTTGTTCGTTTGTGTACTTAACCATGATGGAAATATTGAGTTTACTGAATAAATTGAAAGTGACAGTTCGATGATTAGTGAAAGGGTGCGTTCACAAGTTAAATTCAAAGTTGTCAAGTCCCTATTGGAAAACCCGATATAATTGCACCATTAGAATGGGTTAAAGCGACATAAAATAATTTCATCTTAAAGACTCAATCCAAATTATATTTCATTTCGTTGCTTAACATAAGAGTTTGTGTACATATTTTAAAAGTAATTGGGTGTAAAAAATAAACAGTTCCACACATCAATCACTATGTACCCTAAAACTAGTCTTCTGATGCATTCCGTTGTTATCTACATTAACGCATTCTTGGGTTTCTAATTCATTCGATGTCATGGCACAAATGGCGGCAATCTAATTTGTTAAACAAACAACATGAAGTCTGTTTTACATAAAAATTCGACGTTCAGAATAGTTCTGGGGAGGAATGCATTCAAATTCGTTTAGGAAACGGACAGTGCACTCAATTAAGAAGACGAATACCTCCAGGCGGTGGGAGGGCTCTGTTATTCTAGATAACCTCATTATAAGGAAAATTTATGCAAATTACTATATCTTTTTCTAACTGTCATTACCTGCTGACCTTATAAATGATCCATCGAGAGGAATACCGTTCTTCTGCTGGGGTCAATTTTAAACACTATACCTGGCTCTTGTCTACTTAATGGGTGTGAGTCCGTGAAACATGTGCTTCCAAACAAGAAAAAAAAAACACCCGCCTTACCCTAATCGACTATAAATCCTCTTCGGCAATATTAATCACACTGATTTTTTGGACACAATTCACCACCTCATTATCTTCCATCGGTAGAAGCAATGTTTTCATGTGTAGCAGGTGCAGTGTTGCCAACTTTTCTTGAACATTGATTCGTGTTAGTTTTTGAATATCGTTATAATTCCCCTCCAATACGATGTTCCCTGTACGGGTATATGATGATGTAAGCCACTGTAAGCCATCCTTGTGAGGTATTGTGGGCATATTCCACCTTTCCTAAGCTGCAAAGTAACTAGGTTTTTGGCACTGATGCGCGAGTGTGACCTAACAACTTCCGGAAGTGGTAGCTATTAGCCGTGGTACTACTCTCAATGTCTGTCACAAAAGATGTATACCCCTCCTCCACCAAGTGAAAGACGAAGGAAAAACGTGTTAATACCATCTGACTATTTGTAATAGAGGTAACATGATTTCATTTTTACGCGAAGTGGAGCGCAGCTCTTGTAAGTGTAACAGTAGTTACACTCTGCAAATATATTTATTTAGTAGGAATTTGAAAGAACATTGGCAGCAGTTTAATTTATGAAAATATATCGCTGGCTTCAGAATAAATTTCTTTGATGACACCAATCCTTCATTTTCAGTTTTATAACGTATAGTACTCGTATTCATTCAGCAAGCAAACTTACATCCTATTTCACTTTTTTCTTGTACAATAGCTTCGATAACTCAAAATTATATATTCCCGGCCGTGCGGGGTGCTAAGAGGGTCATCAGATGCGCTAACTGCCTAAATATTCCACAGACTGGCGCATGTAAAGTACCATTAGCCCGCTTGTACTCCTGCGTATTTTTTTGTAAATATAAAACTAGACGAATTTAAATGTGTCTGTCTATCTTTTATTATATTATTCGAATATTTCTAGCTTGATTTTGAAGGAATTTTGAAAACCATTCGATTTTACTCAGCCTCCTTCGGATCCTTCTGGCTACAGCAATTATTAGGGCATCATTTATTGTTTAAATAAAATATTTTTTTCTTTTTTATTTTAATTTTCAATAAGTTTAATTTACTTTTTATAACCTTTTATTTTAGTTTAGTAGGGCTACCGCCCCATTTAGTAGCTTACTTGCTGTAAAATACAAAAAACAATTCAACTATCCAACTTACGAATTAGCTCAACTAAACTTAGTATTTGCGAACTGCAAGTGTCCACCAACAAATATATCTCGTTGGTGGGCCGGGGGAATGACGTCAGGACCGAAATGAGCAGCTCCTGGCGTGCAACGATGTCTTCCGTACTTTGCGAACTGCAAGCGTCCACCAACAAATGTATCTCGTTGCTGGGCCGGGGGAATGATGTCAGGACCGAAATGAACTGCTCCTGTCGTGCAACGATGTGTTCCGTTGGCTGGAATCAACTGATTTGAATGCGTTTGAAGATAAATGGTTACCTGTGTTATTCGATGGTGTGTTTGCGGTCGTTTTGTTGCAACGTTGGATTGTGCGATTCTGATAGATTCGTTTCTTTCAGGATCACAAGAATAAAATTGCAGACTACAATAATAACTCGATAGAAGTTTAACTATTGTTACCTTTTAGTTTTATTAACACTGATTATGTTGATATATAAAGATTATAAAGATTTGCAATCTGACTCCCAAGAGCATCTAACGAAGAAGAAGAAAATTTGCTATGACAGTTCGTCAATTAATTTATTTATTGTGTCAGCTGTTTGCTGACAGTCGTTTATTAGTTGTTGTTGACGGCATTCAGTTGTGAATCTGTAGCGGTTCTACGAACCATACAACTCCTTACAGGTGAATTATCCTTTCCGCCAAGGAACTCTACTCACCTTTCGCAGCACAAGTGCCCACAGACCCGTGGCCCAATAGTCATTACCGTACCTGTAACAAAGGCTATATGAAATTGCAACAACGTTGAACCCGATATCAAAAACCAAGAAACTTAATGTTTAAAAGCTTCCAATATCGAGCTCAACGCATCCATACATGGTATTATACCCCAATTCAAAAGGACAGCTAAAGCATCTCATCTAAGCAATGCGTCAAATGCAGCAAGCATCGCATACAGGTCACCAATCTCCCATCCTAAACATCAACGCGATGTTTCCAAAGAAACATTGTCGGTAAACAGACCGAACAACGGATGCATACGCTGGTAGCTAAATGCAATTAGCACTTAAATCCTTAGCATGACCTAATGCAAAGGCACACTTATGCAAACAAGGCATATCGCTTAGCTGCCGTCCAATGGTCATGCAATCATAAACATCTTAACGTAGATTGCTCGCTAGATGTTTATGATTCGAAAAGCCCAACAAAGGAACGATACCAATCCCACAGTTCCTTTTTATTATCCATTGGAAACACACAAGAGCATTGTTAGCTTAAGCCAGATGGCTAACCTAAACATATCCCATAGTCCGTGCACCCATCCGAAGTGGATGCGATCCTTTGGCCGCATGCAAGATGTGTAGTGCAAATAAACTACGGAAAGATCGGAGAATAAGCGGCGACATCCGATCCTGAAACAAAAGAAACACGATTCCGACCACCAACAACGAATGGTGATAATGATGATTATTAGATAAGATTTCTGCTTTCCAGATCCTATGGGAAATTCTCCTTTAGAGATGCCAAGGGAAATTTTACGCTGTTAACAGGTACGATGGGAAAGTCTGTTAGCAGATTGGATGGGGAAATTTTCCTTTGCAGATGCGGGTTGAGTAATTTGAATGGTATATTTTTAGGATAGATACAATTAGTCTTAATGGAAGGGTCGATCATGAGGAGTCGTCAGGAAGAGTTACTTGGAGCTGCAGTGTAAAGAGGTCGTCTTGGAAAACCGAGAGAAGAGGAGTATTAGTTTTCATGTACGTTGGTGTGAGACCTAGTCCTGAAAGGTGTTCGATTCAGCACCCTCGCAAATTCGTGTTTTTTTTTGTAAAGTCACGTCGAGTGTCAAAGTAATTGCATTTCGTTTAAGTGATGAGTAGCGGTGACCAAGTTTAATGTGCCAAAGTTCCTTGAGCGGTTCCGTGCTATCAAGCTCGTGAAAACGCTCGGCGAAAGTTAGATCGTAGTGCATAAAAGAAAACATTGTAAAAGTTCCTCATAGAATCGCCACCGGTGGTCCAGCGTTGTTAATTGATGTCAAGTAGCAATAAGAACTGGAATTCGACTAATAAAAAAATAATAATAAAGATCAAAAACTATTAGACTGCGTGTTTTACTTGTGTGCTGTTTTCCGCTCCAGTGTGTTCTTCTTAGTATGTGGACAGTGTTCGGCGGGACACTTACTACGGTTAGAAAACCCAACGTCAAAAATCCACTGACTACATTCAGTGCGAATCCGCAACATTCCGCCCGCCTTCGCCAATCATTGGTGAACCATGTTGTTCCAGGGGACGGAGGCCCAGGGCCTTGGTCTTCTGATAATGCGGCGGTCTGGAGAGAGCTGAAGTAGCTGAAGGATGGGGGGTTGGTGACGACGAGAGCTCCGTCGCTGGTGTCCGTTACCTTTGGTCGCAGAACTGACCATGTGATCTGGGTTAGTGTAAATTTGCAACCCACGATCAATGACCACGTAATGGCTGGTGGTTGGAAGTACTGCATCGAGACCAATGGCGGTGATAAATGCTGCGCCCATTGGCGCCCGCCCGAAGGTAGCTGCCGACGGGATGCGGCATGTGGCATTGGGGGCCGATGCTGGGGAGCGCCGCCCACCAAGCGGGGCATTGCGCTCTCCTATCCCTATATGGTCTCCTCGATAGTATAGTGGTTAGTATACCCGCCTGTCACGTGGGAGACCGGGGTTCGATTCCCCGCCGGCGAGCCTCTGGCGCAAGACTAATGACCTTGCCCAAAAAACAAAAAAACCAAATCATTATGGAAAATTTAACAAGTCTCAGGACTTGCTAAATACGGCCAAGACCGGCTCCCGGTTGTAGTGCCGATGATGATGATCCCTATTGGGGTGACTACATATGGTAGCGGTTGTCCTTGGTGATTCCGGTCATTGGCCGCAGTTTGGTCTCCCGGTGTCTCTGTTAGGTTGCCTGTACTACTGGCAGTTGCTGAGAGACTACCGAATGATGAAAGATTTCCTTACATTACACTGTGCAAACATTACAATTGGCTGATATGTTGTTCGACATCACCGATAGGTTAGTGAATGACAAATGCGTTTAGCCTGCTCCTAGGCAATTTCCTGGTGAATATTGCTGCTGTTGCAATTGATGTTGCTGATAAGACTGACTATTAAACGGACTCTGTGGTTGGTCACGGTCACTGCGGGCATTGTGCGTGACTACTGCTTGTTATTGAAGCGTTTTGTATAAGTTGTTATTGGTCGATGCGCATTGCTCAAGGAACTGCTGTTGGTGCGGGTTTATGTGGAGGTTAGGATTGTGGTTCATTTTATGAGTAAGCTGATCTTGTAGCTGCAACTGCGTCAGGTAGCTACTACAGAGCGATTGCGTTCCAACTTGCTGCGGTTTTCTTCTTTGTGCTGTCGGACTGAGGACCGCTGATGCCACAGGCGAATGAGATTTTTGGTGAACATGGTATGGATGTTGATGTCTGTTCAATAGTCGGCTTCCGTTGGATGTAGTTGGGGAGACTGGTTCGAGCGCGAAATGGGCCTCGAGCAGTCTCGTTGGTTTGGCATAGCTTTCTTGGTCGGCGCTGTTTGCCGTAGTTGGGGAGACTGGATCGAGCGCGAAATGGGCCTCGAGCAGTCTCGTTGGTTTGGCATAGCTTTCTTGGTCGGCGCTGTTTGCCGTAGTTGGGGAGACTGGATCGAGCGCGAACTGGGCCTCGAGCAGCCTTGGTAGTTTGGCAGGTTTCTCTGCAGTAGGCTTCTTTCCTTCTTTCGGTGCATCAGATTTCTTGGCATCTTTCTTCGCTGGCGCTGGTGCACTGGCAGCTGGTCACTCGCGCGGCCCTCCCTCTAACGGTTTTTAAGAAATCAAGTGTTGCCATTTACAAACATTTATGGCCCACACTATATAACACTTCAATCCAGACGGTATCAAAGGTTCTCTCCCTCTATCTTTGTTAAAAAGCGTCTCCAACATAACGTTATATATAGAGTAGAAGTGCGCAGATTCCAGGTGCTGGAAACCTGTATCGTAAACATGCCCCTTCAGCAGGGATGAGGGTTGTACGCGATCTCGGTATATGCACCTGAACTCCATCGATCTAATCTTTTTATTGTAGAGCTCGAGATCCTCTTTAGATCCTATCAACTTCACCCGGAAAGAAATTATTTCATCGTGGGTGGCGATTTGAACGCCAAACATAGAGATTCGGGAAGTAACCAGTATTAGTATTGTTATACAGTGCCCTGTTGGGATTTACGAATTACAAAAACTTACTTCTCCATGTATGGTAGCTCGTCTGCTCAGTTTCCGAGTTAGCTATGTCCCTGTAATGGTCTTAATGGCGATAACTTATTCTCGGATCTCCTCTGCGTTAACTTTATATCTCTGGAAGTTAGTAGTTGGGTCGCTAAGTACAGACAAATGAGCCGCAAAATTGTACAATTGCTAAAACCAAAATCCCGAATCATAACACCGCTGCACTACCCACAGCCTTATGTGAATATGAAACTCGGGTACTAGTTGATAATAAGGAATCAAATACGCATTCGACGTCATAATGTCAGCGAAAACTTAATTTAATTGAGAACTTAAATTATTTTATGAGGGATGGATCATGTGACAAATAAACTAAAACTGTTTTTTCCCTCTTTTAAGGAAGAGGTGTGCCTCCCACCTACGAGACTTTTGATCAACAATACCACAAAGCTAACCATCGACCACAATAGTTTGTTCGTGGTTAATTTCATGTCAAATGACCACTCACCATGCCAATTCATTTATCTATACCCACAATTCTAAAATGGCAAACAAGTGTTACTCTTGGGAATGCCGTCTACCTACAAGCGCAGTGCATTCCAAACGCTCGACATAACATGCATAAACTTAGCCACCGACTAGTCAAGAATGACTTTCGCTTTTTCACCGATTGCCCATCGTTGTTGGTGTTACTCTAGATCGCCCAGATCTCATACATAAGGTGCCCATTGAAGGCATTCGCCTACCCAGAGTACAAAAATGTTAGGAGATCGTGCGATACATGGCACTGTCATCTAGCCAACTTGTCGACTTTCCAACTAATCCTATCCAATTGACTTCTAGATACATCGTTCCGATAGTGGATTTGGTAAAGTAAACTAACAAAAAAACTTCTCTTTGATTTCATTTTAGATAAATATCATCCGATATGTCCCAGAGGCGACAACGTTAACTAGCACCAACAGTACAACAACCACAACAGCAACAGTATTTTAAGTCACACCAGTCGGTATTGAGCCAATGACACTGATTGAGTAAGGACCAAGAACAAATCATGATGAAGGCGCCGACAGCAACTGGAGATGAACCCGTTTGTAGCAAGATCAACACAAATAATGTTTCCACCGACATGATGAAACAGATACCACAAATCCCTAATGGGAACTACAGAGGTCTGCGGAAAGGTGACAATGTAGCCACCTCCACAATGGGGGCCACTATTAGCCAAGTCAGTGAATTAGCTAATGGTGGGAATTGTGGAAATGCTGCTAGTAGCAGTAGCTCGTCGTATATAAAAGCTTCACTATCGATGACATCGCTGCCACCCAATGAACACCAGGAGGGCCGCGAAGTTATTAAGGCTAAGCTGAGGGTTGAGAGACCGTACAACAGTCTTAAGGTAAGCGATTCCAAAAACTATAGTTGTCGTTATAGCGCCATTGTCTGCATAGGTTTCGTCAGTTAAGACTTACCATATTTCATGCTTAGCTAGTCTCGTGTCCGCGTCTTGTATCTGTTATCCACTTGATTTCATTAAGATGCGGAAACTTAACTTGGATGCACAACCTTTCGAGTAAGCAAAATATAACTAACGCGATGACGACAACTAACATGGTAAATTAGTACGACACTAGTAGTAAACGAACAATTCTTGTCGTTTTGCCTGGGAAACAGACACCTGACAATACAAAGTGAGGGGTGAGCGGAGGATGGCGGAATAATTAGATTAGGTCACAAGGAACAGGAGTACTTTTTATAAAGAAAGGACAAACGGTGGCGTTTTATTTCTTTTCTTAGTTTAGGAAACTTTACAAAATCCATCTTGCAGCGTGTCTTTGTCTAATCAGTGGAGAAGTTGGAGGGGTTAGGCACTATCGTTGATCGAAGGTTCAATACGTAAAGCGGCTGAACAGTGCCTAGGCGTATAATTGTGATAGTTCAACAATAAACTTGCTAAAGTAATATAAATTGTAAAAATGGTTCGCCATCATTTCATTTTGGCAAGGATTTGTAAAAGCGCAGGGGGGGGGGGGGTCTAATAGTATGAATACCTTGTTTTCGCGTTTTCTTTTGGGGGCCGGTTGTCCGTTTTAGTTTCGGCGGAAGTTTAAAACGGTCCCTTCCCGTCTTGCAATAATTTACAGATTAATAACTAACGCGGACTCCCCGTCGACTCGACTTGGGCAAGAAAGATGACACGCAACTGCGCGCACTCTGCGGTGGTTGTAATCTGACTGACTGTGAAAGGGCAAGAAATCATTCATCGTGTCGTGGCGGTTGAGTCATAGCTAAAATAAACTCACTGCGACTTACTAGGAACTCGAAAAGGGTAGTTATGCGTTCATAGGGAATTTAGTTCCAACGAATTTCTGCCGTGCAGTCTGAATTGGATTCCTCTGTCGCTATGTATACGGGGAAATTGGTTTTGGAAACACGACCAAGTATGGGCATGATTTGTCGGTTAGACAGGGGATACGGGTCTTGGTCGTTGCGATGGTTGTTTCGTGGAACTGCAACGCATCGTGCTGGCGACTTACCAGTAAGGAGTATTGGGTAGGAGGTGACCTGAAATGATTTTCGGGGGAAACTAAATGTGGCTTGGTTACAAGCGAGAGATATAATTTAAGTAGGAAATTAACCGAAGTGGTTTTTGGGAAAAATGTATGCGGTTTGATGTAGTTGAGGGAGATTATTAATATTCCGTTGTAAATTTGAAAATGCATTTCGTTACAGATTGGGAAATGGATTCTTGGTAATTTGGGGGATGTATGCGATTGCAGATTTGGGGGTGGATGCTGTTGCATATTGAGGAGTGTGTTCTTTTCATGTTTGCGAATGTGTGCTATTGCAGATTGGGTATGGTGGCGCGCTGTTAGCGGTCGAAGTTAGGCAGGAATTGTGGGTTGGTTCTCCGTGTCGTATAGAGAACCCCCACAAAGTCACTTCTGTTTCGAATACATGGCATTACAAGAACTACAAGCGTGTTGTTTAGGATGGTACCCCATCTACAAGGGAATACCATCAGCAAGCTTGAAATTTTATGTATCTCATTTCGTCAAGTTTAGTGGGGCTACCACAACATTTATTGGCTTAATTCAAGCAACGACTTTAATGTATAGAAATCCAACTGGTAAGTATAATCTAATAGAACTGGCGAGGCTGGAAGGCCAGCCGAAACGTTCGCTATTATGCGCAATTTGACTCAACGGGCGGAGGAGTTTAGTGGAGCTACCGCCCCATTTATTGGCTTAATTCCCTACAACTAAAGTATATATAAGTTACAAACTAAAGAGCTTAAGAACTATCTTAACTAAGCTTAACCTAAGGTAACCAGGACAAATTAAGAAGGCAGGAGTAGGGGCGAGAGGTGGGGGCAGGTTATAGTAAAGGGTAGAAGCGCCGATTAAGATTGGTGGTGGGAATGGTTTAGGAGGCGGAGAGTGTGGGTAGAGAGGTCGAAGTCGAACAAGGTGGAATTGGTACGGACAGCTCTCAGCATCCGCGAAAGCGTTTCGTTGAGACCATAAGAGGGGCGGGGGGGGGGGGGGGGTGTACAGAATGTGGGGATTACGCGTATTTCGAGGGTTTGTGTTGAGAGGAATTAAGTTTAGGAGGTAGGCGCAGTCCACCAAGCAGGAGACGACCCAATGAAAGAACATCATGTCGGCCTGGACCCAGCGCTCCTCGAGGGTTCTTAGGGTGATTAATTTGAGACGGTTAATGAACGGCGAAGGATTAAGGAGTTTTCCCATTCTAGCCCTCGGAAAGTGAACCGGAGGAAGCGACGTTGAATACTTCAAATATGGATCTTGTGATAAGGAGACCATACCTGGCTAGTATATTCAAGCAGTGGACGGAAGAAGGTAACGTAAACGGGTCGTATTACGTAGGGGTCGGAGAATTCCTTACCATCGTTTCACGATTCCGAGGACAAAGTTGGTTTCCGGATCATCTCATCAATGTGAGAGAGGAAGTTAAGCTACCTGTCGCAAAGGATCCCAGGTTCTCGAATAGATTGGAATATGGTCAGAGGTTGGTTATGAAGGAAATAGGAACGTAAGGATGAGTGAATACGCTTACGGGAAAAGTCTATAGATTGGCGTTTGGCGATTTTAAGTAAAAAGCAATTTTTGTCACACCAAGTCGAGAAGTTGACAACAGAATCAGGCAGCAGTGCAGAATCAAGTTGTGACTCGATTATCTTGTATATTCTGGTGTCTTCAGTGTATAGTAATAAGCTGGAGTTCTCAATGCCCTTATAAATGTTATTAGTGGCAAGTATAAATAGGAGAGGGCCCAGGTGGCTACCTCGAGGGACCCCAGATGCGGCAAGCAGGGGGCTGGGTATCATGGACCCGAACCCCGAAAAAGGTTGGCGCAAGGCTAATAATCTTGCCCGTAAAAACAAATTATTATGGACAATTTAACAAGTCTCGGATATGAACCGGACACCGGTGGAGAGACTGGCTAAATAAGGCCAAGACCGGATCCCGGTTGTAGTGCCGATGATGATGATGATGTATCTGCTAGATACGACCCACCCCTCCCTTTCCAGTAACTCTCGTTACGATCAACTTTGAAATGCGAACGACTGAGCGAGGAGCGAGTGAGAAAGCGATCGAGAGAATGTCAGAGCAGGCGAGTGAGCCGGTGCTCTACATAGAAGTCATGTTCTTTCTAAACTCATTTGTCATTTCTAAACTCAAGTACACTCAACTGTTGTGGAATTGCTTTGTTATCGCTATGGCTCTGATGCTTTGCTTATTTGAATTACCTTCGGTGTTCTTTACTATTTATGTATTTTACTTTAATATACAAGCAATATTGGTGTGTGTATCCGTTAGAAATCCCACAAGCTTATTCGGATGGAGATCCGCAGAACAAAGAACTAAACCAGGATCATAGTAAGTTATGAATTCACACGTTATTCACAAGTAATAAAATATTTTTCTTCGGATCTGGACTTTGTTATTTACTTTCTGGAATTCGTATCAGTCCTTAATCGGCAAAAACATTCTATTGAGAGACCACAGCAAGTTAACTGATTTGACTTGTCCACGAACATTGTCTGTTAAGGGCAGTTCCAGTCGTGTTCCGACAACCACAGAAAATCTACAGAAAGTTTATAATACTTCTCCAGCCATTAGAAGTTTTTACAAAAGTACAAAATAAAAGAACGACATGACACCGTAACGCTGCCAATCCGATTAGATACCACTTACCCACAGGACCAGTTAAGGAGCCTATGGCGGTTCCGCCAAACCCCACGGTTCGCTTTCCTAAAAAACCCCCATAACTTTCACCCAGTCTGCATAAGCTTTCGCTAATGCAATAGCATTAGCATCTTAAATGCTTCACGCATTAAAGAGAACAAATTTGTAATCAAAAAGCCCCTGGAAAAGAGAATTCTTACCTGCATGCATTACTTCGCATTTAAAATCCCCTATAAGAGTTCTCTCCAAGCTTATCATAAATTCCCTGAAAGAAAATTCATCGGTTCGCATATCATACGACCGCATGTCAGGGAATCTTACCCTTGAGTTGGTTAATCCCGGCCTCAATATGTGTATATAAAATCTATCTATGCGCACATCGGCTGTCGACCATTTTAGCCAGCAATAAAATACCCCAGCAGTTGCGTGCAATTAACGCAATCGACGCTGAAACCAATTTCCCCTAACTCGCACCAAGTGCAAACAAAGAACGCTGTTCCTCCATAGGCTTCCTGGCGATACCATAAACAATCCATATCGTTTGTGGTATTCTAAACGCAGTTTTCATTTAATGAGTGCTGCTATTTATCCAGCTGACCCTCATTATCGAACGATGCATAGGTCGCGTTTCCCTTTGTATTGTAATTGCCCTGCATACATCCCTCATAGCCGCCACGCACATCTCAAACAAAGACCCAATTAGCATCCGACGAGTTTCGGTTTTGTTTGCTTTACCGGACTCGCATCCCATGAATGCACATTTTCCCTTTCTTTGTTTAGATTCTTTCCCATGGCTTTGATCCATAAAAGAACCAATGTACACACGTACATGTATACCGTGGCGATCTTCTGTATGAGATCTGTTTGGTTACCCGACAGAGAGACTTTACGTCTCTCTTGGCACAGGAAATGCATCCTTAATTTAAGAGACCCAGTTTCACTGGCTGAATTTCTTTCGACAACGATTGAATATCGTTGAGTCGTTTTCCATCCGCCGACCACCATGGTCGTTACCGCTCCCGCGGTCCGTATCGCTGCGGATGAGTACGTCGCGTAGTTGTTTATCACCAGTTTCTAGTTAAGCGTTTTCTTAATTTTTATCTAATTTCACTTAAAGAAAATATATCAACAAGGTGAAGTTAACAGTAATAGTTAGAATTGTAAGTTTAATGAACATTTAACGTGTGATTTGCTTTACCAACCGCATTGAGGATTTAAAGAAAAGAACATTTCCTAAAAAAACAACATCTGGTGTTTCACTTCCTGTGTTGGTGTTTCCTTTGATACGTGTCGGAACTTTAGTGACAGTCGGATGGGGATAGGAGTGAACGGAGTGCCCATGCCTGGCACAATACTCCTAATCCCCACAACAGATACACATACAATACACAAGAAAATAGTGAAGAACAACACAGTAAGAACATCGAATAAGCAAAATAGCATCAGCCGTATACCAAGCAATAACATAGCAATTCCACACCAGTTGAGTGTACTCGAGTTTAGAAATCAAATTCGCATACGCGGCAGTGGTCTTATGTGTTGAGCATTGGTTCAATATTTTAGTAGTTCTAACCGTCGTAGCGTCGGTTCGAATCACACGTTGTTCACTTTCGTCGCAAACCTTTTAAGTTCACGAACGAAAAATGTGTAGAAATACAATCTCCTTTTTCAGCCGTTTCGGCGCATACAGATATCACAAAACCTCGTTCGAGCCAAAGTCATATATTAAAAAAGTAGAAGAAAAATTAATCTTCTGACATTCAAAATCAATGCAGACCGATATCTCCTTTCTCTATTCCGCCCTTATTCTTCCACGCACGCTGGGGCATATTGTAAAATATAAATCGTCTTCGTTTTCATAATGTACCTCAAGTGAAAAATACAGAAACTATTACCAACCAGACGATCAGAGTTGTTATATATAGGTGTCTGTTATGCGACCTTGTCACTGGTTATATGTATAAATAAACAATAGACAAATTATTGTCAAGGTGACACACAACATTTGGCAAGGAGATCCTGCCCACTTGAATACCAAACACCAAATTATTATAATTATATGTCCCACCTTCGGGTCATGGGAAAAGCGTATCTGTCTTTTATTGCAATGAACATTTAATCAAATCGTTGCGTCGACAAACCGAGGGATTATAATGGTTGACAGTATTGATAAATGTACATCCAGTTGCCACTCATGAATAATTTTCAAATAAGTAGATTGTGATCGACAAAGTCAAGGAAAACATTGATCTTGTGTACCAGTGTGGGGGTACAATGAAGAACATGCCCACTATAGTGTCAGCATCCGAAGTTGTTCACATATGCCGTGATGGTGATTAATTTCTGATTGAAGCGATGATGAGTAATTGCGGTATTGCACATAATTCCTCATGTAATCATATGCATTTTCCACTGCATAGTGCGTCAAGTGCGCCAAGGTGAAAGAGTCGCAACCAAATGGAACGTCGACTAACTTTACTATGACTTTTTGTTATTACAGATATATCATAACGACAAGGTATTTAATGATGTTTCAAGTTTCGATTTTTGTTTTAGGCGGGTTATGCATAAGCCACGTAACGCTTTTTTGACCATTTCAAGCAAACTGCCGCCTCAATGGCTGAGTTGGCAAATAGGCCGTGACTTGCGTTTGATTGTGCAAACCTAGGTTCAACTGACGACTCTTGCAAATGTGGACTTCAGCGCCATTACAGAGTGGTAGGTAGGGTCCCAACTCCCAGTCGCCCGATGAAATACCATCCCATTAAACTATAGGCCTCCTGAAATGGTTGGGAGAAATCCTTAAGTATCTTTTAGAGCGGGCTGATGGACCCGGTCAAGAAAAAATAGCACCTCAGGGCCCTGAGTCGGCGCTATAGGTTCGCCTTTCGTGGGAGAAGTAAAATAAAAATAAAAAAGAGAAAACTTGACCTCAACATAACGCTTCATAACATTAGCCCAGCCCCTCGGAGTGTTTCGTCCTATGTGGACGACCTAAATACGAAATTGAGTATATTTGAGAATGTCGACTGAGTTTGTAGGTAGTTTTGCTAGGAGCGTCGGCACGGACGCAGGTTGAACAAAACACCACTAGATGTCCTGCTGCTGTTCTCCAGAATTGTTACGACGGTTTTTTTACATTAAGGTTCATCCAAACTGTACACAGCAGAAATAAATAAAACACCGGAGCCTTGTTATTTTGTTATTTAACCTTTCTTTATTCAGGTTCACTTGGGTGGCAAAGGTATGTATATATACTTGGGTATGAGAAAGCTCTGTGCAAAGTGGGTGCCGCGCGAGCTCACTTTCGACCAAAAACAACGACGAGTTGGTGATTCGGAGCAGTCTTTGGAGATGATCAAGCGTAATAAACCCGAGTTTTTGCGTCGATATGTGACAATGGATGAAACATGGATCCATCATTTCACTCCGAAGTCCAATCGACAGTCATCCGAGTGGACTGCACATGATGAACCGGCCCCAAAGCGTGGAAAAACGCAACAGTCGGCTGGCAAGGTTATGGCGTCTGTATTTTGGGATGCGCGCGGAATAATTTTCATTGACTATCTTGAAAAAGGAAGGACCATCAACAGCGACTATTACACAGCGTTATTGGGCCGTTTGAAGGACGAAATCGCCGAAAAACGACCGCATTAGAAGAAAAAGAAAGTGCTGCTTCACCAAGGCAATGCACCGTGTCACAAGTCAGTGAAAACGATGGCAAAAATCCATGAATTGGGCTTCGAATTGCTTCCGCATCCACCGTATTCTCCAGATCTGGCCCCCAGCGACTATTTCCTGTTTTCAGATCTCAAAAGAATGCTTGCTGAGAGGAAATTTTCGTCGAATGAAGAGGTGATCGCCGAAACTGAGGCCTATTTTGAGTTGCTTCACTCAAAATACTATAATTCACAAACTAATGATCCGATATCTGTCAAATTTATACACGCGTCTTTTAAAGGTTAGGGCTAACTACAAATCATATGAATTTAATTCTAGTGCCGCCATCTATGTGTCAGGCCAGGGACTTTTCAATTGACGTGTTATAATTGATAGTTACAAAACACAGTGTGTGACGTTTCCGTCACAGAAAATGTGATAAAATTAAATTGGTTACCTTATGGACGTTGGGTCACGTATTTCAATGCTCGCCTAACGTGGTTGGGCCGCCGTTCCAGTGCTCTGCTGCGCTCTTGTCCTTGGATATGTACCAAGACACAATCCTGTCTGCGGTATCCTTGTCTGCCTTCAAAACTTGAGTGTCTTCTTCGGATTAAAACATGTGCAGTTAAACAAAATGTCTTTATTTTTCCTTCTCTCCACGTTCAATTTTTAACTTTACGTTTTTACAATTCAAATAACTTTTAGTTTTCTTCTCTCCACATTTAATTTTTAACTTTACGTTTTTAAAATTCAAATAACTTTTTACAAATCTTTTTCAAAGAAGAAAAACAACAAAAAACGGGGAGATTTCCTTCCTTTTTGACTTTTTTTCGGTCAAAAACGAACCGCACTCAACAACAACTGGCTTTCTTCCACAGTTTTCAAAAACCGAATCTTTGGAATACAAAACGGAATCGAAAATTCCTTTTTCTGTTTCTCCCTCTCTCCATCGACATCCACTCAGAAAACCGAATTCGAACTCGCCCACGATCCACACTCGAATCGGGGCGTGTTCGAACACTCACTTGTCTATCATGCACTTCTTCCACCACCTTACCATCATATTATATTAAAACAAATTATATTAAATACAAATTATCAAATGATGGTGGTGGCGGAAACCGCACGTAACATACTCGGAGAGTGGACGGCGGAGAGCAAACAAACAAACAATCAACAAATCAACCAAATCGATAAATAAATAAATAAATTAGTCGACATGCTTAAGTGTTAAAGTTAGTAGGGATTTTCTATATATTCTTATACTATTTATAAATTAGGGTTAGTAAGAAAAATAAATAAATAAATAACATTTAATAGGGGAACACTAACAACACAGATTCCCATCTATCGCGGCGGGCCCGACACTTAAAACGATGGTCCGACCGAAAGCTCGACCGCCCACACGGTCCGGTTAGGACCCCCTCGCTAAGGCGAGGCGATCCCCTCTCGTCCAACCTCTGAAATGTCACCCGGCCGCCGAAAGCGTCCCTCTCCTATAAATTTCCTCTTGGACTCCTTTACTCCCAGTCCATGGGTTGCCAGATCGGGGGTTGCCCCGTTCCGGCGGCAAAACCTACCATTACCCGACATTATAATGCGCTCTCGCACTTCATATTTGTGATCCAACCCCCAGCACTGGGGTTTGCCTCTGCAGTCTGCACTGGGACTGCGCCTGCAGCATTAGGCCTGGCCTTAAAGACTTTTCGTCAGACTCTCAAGTTGGTATCCCTCGACGAAGATCCTTTACAAGGACGAAGATTCCGGAGGGAAACCAGAGTCTGGCCAGCTGGGATCAGGGTCTCCAAGTTACCGGAAGGCTTAATCTTTCCGTAATTGTTTTTTTTTTTTTTTTTTTTTTTTTTTTTTTATTTTAAATGTTGTCTATAGCTATGGGTTAACAACGTCCGCTGTTCGGGGCTTATCCGGATGACTACGTGGGTAGCACGTGGTTGAACAGCTTTTCGCAGCCCTCCCCTGTATGGGTAGGGTCTCCGGGCGAGTACCTGGCGCCGTATCGACCTTAACAGGTCCCTTTGGCACGTCTCCCCGTTCGGCTGCCACATGTTCAACCCTTCCCGTCCCATAGTTGACAAATTGAATGGAGAACGGCAGGGGATTTACGGTCGTTCGGGGAAAAACCAAACAACCACCCGGCCCGTCTACCTTACAATTCCGAGACAGGAAGTCGTACACCAACAATCCGTCTTCCTCCAAACCCGGCAAGGAGTCTACTATTTGGAAACTGCAGGGAATCTCAGGGTGCAACTTGAAATTCCCAGTGCAGCATCCCCTCGACTTGCCTTTGACAAACAGCGCTTGGAGCGTTGTAGATCTATACAGGCTGATCTCAGCGCCGGTGTCCACGATTAGGCGCGTAGAGTTTCTACGACCAATGTCTAAAGGAAGAGCGACAATCGGGACCTGAGTCGGCGAAAACTGAGAACAGCTGGAACTGGGTTGCGTTTCTAGTGCGGTCGGGTTGGATCTTGCCGACCCGACCTTTGGGAGTTTCCCGAACTCTCCCATTTTGCCTTATGTCGACACTCTGCCGCCTTGTGAGTGTGTCGACCGCAAAACTCGCACGATAATCCGCTCCTCCGTTCAGGAATGTTCCGCTCGGGAGTCCCACTGGACTCCGAACTAGCGGAACTGGAGCTATTCTTTCTGCCCACTTTGGGCCCAATGCGCCGGGGTCGCCATTCCCGGTTCCCCGCGCTGCCTGATGCGGCGTCATGCCTCGCATCCGTTTTCGAGGACTTCGAGTCCATGGAGTCGGGTCGCTTACCGCCACCGCCCGACACGGAGGATCGTCGCCTATTATCCTCACTCACCTCCCGGGAGTCTACCGTGCGACTACTACCGGCTCCTCGATTGCGCCGAGGCTGTCTCCGACGCCTACCGCGCCTATTTCTCGCGCTTCCCCCAGTCTCCACATGGGTGTCCTGCTCTCGGCTCGCAACAAGTGCTGTTGCGGCGTGCCGCTTGTGGGGAGAACCCTGGGAACCCTGTTGGTGTTCCCACCTTTGTCAGTATTCGCACCCGCGCAAGCTATGACCTTGTCGGCCACAAAACTCGCAACAGCACCGGACACAGAATACTCTGGGACCTGATGTTGCCGGCCCGCCACCCGTAGATGGGGGCAGCGGCTCCGGCAGGGCTCTCCTCTGAAACTGCGGTCGCTGATGAGGCGGTCTATGCCGCGCGAATCCGCCCTGCTGACCTCTACCCCTGTATGGAGGCTGGGTTTCGCGCGTCCATCTCGGACGATCCGGGCAGTCCACTATGTCGTGTCCATACTGCCAGCATTCGCGACAGAAGGGAGTGTTTCTTCTTTGTAGACACTCGTCGTATACGTGACCTCTCAGATGGCAAAAATTGCATGTGGTCTGGGATTCCAGAGGGTGCGCCGATCGGCCAGCCGGGTCCCTGAACGGATTGTCCCGACCCGATCGATCCTGAGGCACATACGTCCCCCGAGCCAAGCTCTGCGACTCTCCACTCCGGCACGGTGTTTGATCACGCTCCCTCGCCAGAGGAGGCCGGAGCATAGGCACCAGCATCCATTTGATAACCGAGAGGTCCGTACGACCGCACCCGAACAAAACTATCCTCCTCCCGCCGACGACTACATGGCTCTTCGCCAGGCAACACGAAAGACACCGCCCGGGGGTCCAGATTCGACAAAACCGGCGCCGGCGCCGCGGGGTGATCCCCAAAAGTGGAGGACGGATTCTCTAAAAAGGTTGAGGAGCTTCCCGGTCCTACATCTAACGTTTCCGACGCTCGATCGGTGATTCCGGGCCGCGCATCCACAAACAAGTCGTCCTGCCTCAACATTTCCCTTCGAGCTCGCTCAAATCCGGTTAGGTGGTCCAGCAGGCTTCGAAATGGGACATTGCCCAACGTGAGAAGGAAGTGCTTTAGTCCTTCCTCCCTCAGACCCCTCACCAACACCGGCTTGGCCATGCCCTCAAGCTGGCTTGCGAAGACGGACCTACCCTGGCGACCATAAAAGCGCTCCGCGGCCTCCTCGCACCGTACCACGGCCCGCTTCACTCGGGAAACGAAACTCGTGGCATCCTCAGAAGGAAGTTGTCGAATTTTGGAGAGTTGTGCACACAACTCCTCATACGACACACGGGGTTTGTAGGCCTCTCTGAGACGCTGTTCCGCTTCGAGGAAGGTCGTGGGTGGTCTCTCCTCGAACATTCGATAGGCCTCGCAGCTCAGCCTAGAGGGTAGCCACCGGAGGAAGGTATGTTCCTCTTCCACCGCCAGCCCATCCAAGGTCCTTCTACAGCCTTTGAGAAACGAAGAGAGTCTCTCGGCTGTATCCGGGCCTTCCTGTCCCGAAAACTTGGGGACCGCCTTTGACACAAGGTCGAAAACCCTATCTGTGCCCAACATGGTCCGTACAGGACATGGCTGCGGGCCCAGCTTAAAATACGAAGGCATCGGCGTGTTTCCCATGCTTTCAACAGCTTGTTTGCTGACGGTGGGAGGGGGGCTCGTTGGTGATCGCTCGTCCACAAATTCGTCCCGCGAATCGTGGAATGCCTCCGGATCCACCTCGTCAACCGGCGGCTCGGGAAATGCCAGTTGAGGCTAATCGGACTAATATCTAATATCTAATGGCGATTTAGTGGACTGTGGGGGGTAGAAGTAGGATGCCAATGTATGGCACAGGATTCACTTTTTTCCTACAATTGTCCACGTACTTACTTGTCCGAAGAAAATCGTTCCTCAAAGCGCACGAATAAATACAAACGCACTGTTTTATTTTGTTGTTTTTTTTATTCTATTATCACTCTATAATTTCAATACACAATTGCTTCACAGACAAATAATAAACTTCTACTATTGAAACTTTTGGCAACAGAGACGAAATTTTGCAGTTTTCGCTTTTATAACGACGGCGAGCGACGGCGCGACCTTCCACATTGAGTATTCGATTGTGACTGCTGAACTAGGGTGGAAATCGTGATTTCTGCTTTTACACATCGATCCGCCAATGGTAATCATGCTCTCTTGTGCGTTCCCCAACTCACCACACTCATCGAGGTCGAAACGTACTTGTGTATCCGTTCGACGTCGATGGGCGTAGCCAGAATGGAGAAATCAAAAAGGAAAGCACAATAACCCAGGGTTGATCTGGCTTAGTGTGTGTGCATCAGTGCCGCGTATGCTACTGGTCTACTGACCTAGTGATGATCTCATAGGTCATCGCACTATAGCAAGACAGAAATATGAGAGAGAGGAAAACCTAGCCGAGGTTATTCACCTGCAAAAAGAGATCATTGATCCCAAGCGAATGGGTGATCTGGGAAAAGTCAATAGGACGCTGCGTCGGCTGGGGATATAATACCATGGGGTAAATTCTGTGGAATGTTGGTAAATACCCAAGCCAATGGACGATGATGCAACCGCGTTGCTTGGTTTGATCTGGTTGTTGCTAACCAATACGAATGGAATTTCCGGTGGAAATCCCATGGTTAGAGCAATAGTGTTGCCGTGTGGCGAAGTTTGTAGCTAAACTCAATTATGCATTATCTGCATAGAATAATGAGTTTAGCTATGTGTCCTTTTGATATGTTTTACAGGGTAATAACTTATAAAGGAAATGGGTAGGTACTGTGGTTGGGATTGTGGGTTGTTTCCCCTATAGAATAGAGAAACCCCCACAGGATTTCTATCGCGCCAAAGTTTTGTTGTATGTCACCAGCACAGTTAAATATACATTTGATTTGACAAGTTCACGACGGTTATAAAATTACATTTGGTAACACGTACAGCACAAAGATGGCAATCAATCACAACTCAACCCATATAGGACAACACACAAGACTAAAATCGGTACTTGAAAAGGCACACTCGATTCTTTTGGTTTCAGCACACAACGACTTCGGCACGAGGATCTCCTTCAGCGGTTCGAATCTGACTCCTCGAGAATTCGTCCTCAACATTCCTCGAAGCCACGAGGCTGAGACGCTGATCACAGAAAGAGCCAATCCGATCGCTTCATTGGCGGTAACCCAAAGGCCATCGAACTGGAAACTCCCACAATGGAATTACTCCGGCAGCCGTACAGGCTAGGAAGGCACGCCCACTCGCTGGAATCAATGCCTATTGGAAATCTGGTGGTGTACCAGGAAAATTCAAATACACATCTGTGTAAATAAAGGGACGGGTATTGAGACTGGCAGAAAATGCAGTCATAAATCATGAGAATGGTTTTCCCATGATGGTGATAAAATATCGATCGAAACACGAGGTTGCCTGAGAGCATGATTATTTCAGACGGTAGTGGGTAAATATAGTGCCGATAGTGGCGAGAATGTTGTCCTCTGTTTATGTTTGGCAGACAGAAGTACGAATAAGGAAATAATGCGGCTACGGAATTGGCTCCTCTGTGATGTGAAATTCACAGAAGGTCGCTCGCCATAGGACCTAAGCCGGAAAGGTTTATTGTTTAGGTTTTATGATCCCGCTCGGTATTTCGTATTGCAGGGCAATTAGTAGTCTGGGTTGCAGATGTGCAAGCCAGCAAATAGCCCGGCATATATTTATGGGCGCGGTGTTTGTATACCGTTTGTTCTGCTGAACAATAACATTCCGTCAGTCGATGTATCGAGTGAGTGTTATTTTGAATGGTGCCCGATCGGTTGTAGGTAGCCAATAATGGCTACACTGAATATCGTCGATAGGAGGATCAGCCGATGGGTCTGCAGTTAAACGGTAAAAATGACATACCGGGTGTAGAGGAAAAGCTCCTCGGCTATGATGGGATATTCATGTCGGTTATCCCTAGAGATAACCGAATTGTTTTCAGCGATTAGGTCGGGAATTAATGCCATGGCAAGGTTGTGTAATCTTGCCAGGGATTCGACTTACGGGTATGGGGTTTATCGATTTTTATGGAGTTAGAGCGGTGCGTGGTTCTTCGGGCCCTGAAGAAACCCCACAAGTTCGTGTAGCGTTCTACGAACGCACAATTCTGCGCAGGTAAGGTTCCTACCTTCAAAGAACTTACTTACCTGAGAGCGTTGCACGCGCCCACAGACGCGTGCCCCAAAGTCCCACGATAGGGCCTGCAACTCGCAGCCAACGTTGAGACCGACACCAAAAAGCAAGGAACTGAACGTCCCCAAAGCTTTTTAGGTCAAGCTCAACAATTATAACTCTTCATGCTTGAAACAAAGGTATAAACATCCATGCGTTCTATTCCTAAAAAAAAAACAATTCCCAAAATGCCATACATGCTGCCTGCGCCCAGGAACATCTCATCGAACCGGCAATTCCGAAATTCAATACAAAAGAATTGCTATCATCAAAAAATTAGCCGACCAACGATGCACGCGCGGGTAGCTGCCATAAAGATCACCAAGTCTATCGGCAAACATAAAGAAACGGCAACCGTAATTATCGCAACGAGATAATTCAAATTGTATGAGGTTGAAAACCTACAAGGAAACTACTCCGATCCCACGGTGTCTGTTTGTATTTCACACCCATTAGAAAGATCTAATGGATTTCGGGTGTATTGACAAAAGTCAAACAAAACCCATGAACCACGCATCCATGCAAATTGCAGGATATCTTTCGGCCTTCGCGCCAGATGTGTTATGTAAATAAGGCGGCATACAATCGACAACCGTCGAACTGAATTTCGACCACCACCACGGATGGTGATAATGATGTTCGATGATGAGCGAGTTTCTTCTTTCAGGAATGAAAAATCACCCCTGGGACGTGATAACATGCTGCTAACAGAAATTCGGAAGTTCTGTTAGCAGAGCAATTAGGAATTAGCGTATTAACGATACAACCGGAAAGTAACGTCAGTGTGCAAACGAACGGTCGCGACCAGAAAAAAAATGTAGATAGTATTTTGTCTTGCCACGAGCAACTAACTAATAAATGTGATATTGTTACCGACTTTCGATAGCTTGTAGTTACAACACCGGGAATTGTATACTCATGAACTTACAAGAACTTGTGCGAATAAAGGAAAGTTAATATTTTTGAGTTTCATTCGTGACTATTTTCACAGTGTTTTGCGTGTGTGCAGTTTTGCGCTTCGTGTAAGTCCTTGTAGCAGCAGTGTTCGGCGGAACACTTACGATCCAGATAGACTAATACCCGCCAAAATGGTGACCGCGAACGTGAGTTAAAGTGAACACGCACGTACAATTTAAAACGATAAACCGCGTAAAAACAATTGTAAAAAAGTGAACACGCACCGAAAAATATAAAACACGGTCAGTAGTCTGATGCTTAACTGCTTCGCTTTTCAATCGTTTCATCGTGTGTTCAATTCACCTTCTTCACTATCCTTGCTTAACGCTAAATAATTGGTGACTACGACGTGATCTTGTACACACAGCATACACTTCCCATAGTAAAGCAGAACTTCACACACGGTCACGACTTCCGCATAGAGCCCAGCCTCCGACGTTTTCTCGTTTCTCTCTCGTTCGTCCGTCGTCCGCATACGAATGTGATCGTAACGAAGTTACTGCGGCGGGAGTGTGTAGCGATTATAACAGATACACACAATTCACAAGCAAGCAAAACTAGTGAAGAACACCGAACGAAAAAAATCGAATAAGAAAAATACATCAGAACCGTATACCAAGCGATAAATAAAAAATAATTCACACCAGTGGGAATATACTCGAGTTTGGAAATCAAATACCAAACACGGTCAGTAGCCTGGTGTGTAACGCTTAGGTAAAATTTTTTTCGTGATTTGAGCTGTCATAACGTCAGTTCGAATCACACGATCTTCTTCACTATTATTTCAAACGCTATAACAGTAGTTTGCAATACTTGTAAAATTTCGTTAAGCAAACCAAAATTAATGCCTACACTTGGAGGCATTCGGAAAAAAACACTTTAATTTTGATTTAATAACTTGTATATTCAATGTTACATATTTAGGATACGTTGTCACGAATATAATGTCCGAGCGCCTTGCGCCCAGACAACAAATTTTTTTTTTAACTTATGCGAACTCATATCAGTATAAATATAATACGTATCAGCGACATATAAGAATCAGCCACCTCTAGGCAGTAATGGAGCGCGGAGAGAAAGAATTCAAAAAAAGAAAAGAAACGGATTAGCGTATATTTTCTGTTTATTCTTTTGTTTTCGTTATCACAGCAAACGAAAATGTTCCAAGAGTTTTACATAGCAAATTTTGTGTACTGCTCAGCAAGATGAGTTTTTGAACGTAGTTATTTTGTCAAAGTATGTAATGAAAATTCGGGGAAGTAGTTAACAACTTACGCATATTTTCTAATTTAGTTTCCTTCATTTGTTGATACAAGAGTTGCGAAATAATCTGTGTAATCGTTGTTAGTGCCACGAGTGGCTATTATCCCAACATTATTTCTGATATAACTATCATCAAAATATTAAAGCTGTATAACAATTTCAGCTCAACACTTGCATTATTCACATATTTCTTATGCGGTACTATATGCAACAAAATGAATGAATTTCTTTACTATTTGAATTTTAACAGAAATACCGCACAAACGAACGTGAGATGTGGCGCCACTCATGGGCCAGCGGACACAGTCAAAGCTCATGTAGCTTACATAGTAACGCAACCAGTAATATCGTCGGGTTGCTGTCCGGAAAAGATGATTTTTGGGCAGCATTGCAAACTAACTATAATTATATCATGGACACGCACCTCATGGATACTTGCAAAGAAGCCCGCTTCGAAATCGAAGGCGCTGCGGCCGTTATGGAGAATGAAACTATTTTCTGTTCGAAGGTTTGTATCCACACTTTCGAAATCCGAAAACTTTCTATACAACTTAATGTATACTTTCAGATGTTAGACACCACAAGCACTCAAGGTTCTTACAAAGATCCAAAAGAGTTGCGACGGTGGCTTCGAGATATGGAGGATAAATTGATAGATTCACCGACTCTATCAGAGGCAACACAGTTTTCAGTCCAAGAATTACAAAAACGGCTGGAATCCCATTCGGTAAGTTTATATTTTTTAATTTATTACATCAAAACATCTTTATTACTTCATATCTGCCAATTTATTTATTGATGTCTATATAGTTTTTATGTAATATTTTCATATATTGGTAGTATTTAATAATGTGGACGGGGATCTCAACTTTAGTTTTTCTTATTTTTGGTTTGAAGTCTGCATTTATTTTAATTCAACATCAAATTATACATATTTCTTTATGTAGGACTAAATGCATGTCCTATTTTACAAATATTGTTCTAATATTAACTCACTGGGTCTTTGCAAGCACTCTAAACTATACAATATATATTTTTGTTTATGCCTTTCGGTGTACAATGATTTTTATAATTTTGTTTACAGTGTAATCTCGCTAACGCAATATACATATAGGTTTTCTATGTGCCGTAGGGTCTGTACTTTAAACGCTCAAGTTTCCTTAGACGGGTTCCGTGGGTTTGAGATATGATCCATAAACGGTTGCTCTTGCGCTCATAGCAGCTGCGTATAAGGGTATTATTCTCCTCACAAAGACGCAGTATATTCTGCCTATTATATATTCCGATCTTTTAAGTCAGCCAACATTTGGGTTCCAGTCCTAACTTTGTTACTGCCTTCCTTGCTGCATGGTTCATGTGGTGTTTACCAAATACGACTATATAGTGGACCAATATGACCACCGGATATTTTATGGTAGGGATGGATCCAAAAAATATCCACCAAGACTCTGTTCTATTTTTATTTGACGTCAGTCCGAGTACCACTTCTATTTTGCTCTCAGCATTTTTTTTTAACACTAACGCCCGCACAAAAGGGGATTTTGAAGTACCCTTAAATGTCAGAGCACAGTGCGAGCGGATGCAGAGGAAGTGGATAAGGAAAGGAGGTGTCGATGTATGTCTTGAATGCCTGGACATCACAGCGGCCAGGAAACACATGATCAGGCAGAACATTCCACATTCGTGTGGTTCGGCTAAAGAATGACTCTCTATGTTTATTTGTGCCCCTAAAGTCCACTTTCAACGTGAACTGATGCGCATTCACAGATTGACTGGTATCGCGGGAAAATGTCTGAAGGGGCGGAACACATTCAGCAAGTTCAGTTGAGTAACGACCGTTAAGAAAGAGATAGGCATGATACGTTGCGCCTGTGTTCTAACGACGGAATTGATGGACTTACGGCTTGGTCCCCAATACGTTTCACTGCTCGTTTTTGCATCCTGTCGAGCACGTGTAATGCAGTTTGGATGCGCCTGGCCAAATATGGGAGTTGAACTCCATTTTTGGACGAATATACGCCTTGTAAAACCTTATGGCCAGGTTGGATGGAGTGAAGTATCTTTTGCATTTTTTTTTTTTTTTTTTTTTTTTTTTTTTTTTTTTTTTTTTTTATATTATATTATATTATTATTATATTCGGGAGGGGCGAACCTATAGCGTCAAGTGGGCGCCCCGAGATGCCATCAAATAACTGTTGCAGTTCTTTTTGAACAGTTGCAGGTTGTAATGCTCCGGGAACACTCGCGTGGGAAGGCAGTTCCACAGCTTCCCCGCTCTGTAACGGAACGAGTTCTGATACAGGGATGTTCGCGCCGTCGGGAGACAAACCACAAACGGGTGCGATCCGTCGGATTGTCTTGTGGAGCGCATAAAACCGAATTGCGTGGAACAATGCCAAGAATCTCCGAAGAACAGCACCCGTGATAATATCTGTAAAACAGACAGACGTCGGCTACGCGCCTTCGATGTGTTAGCGACTGTAGTCCCGACGTCAGCTTCGAGTCCCCGATCAGGCGGATCGCTCGTCTCTGTACGCTCTCAAGTAGGTCGAGAGTATGTTTAGGAGCCGAGCTCCAAACATGAGAGCAATATTCGAGCGCGGGTCTAATTTGGGATTTATATAGGAGAAGAAGTTGGGCCGGGGTAAAATATTTCTTGGCTCTAAAAAGATAACTCAGTTTTCCTGAGGCTGATCTGGCGATACCCGATACGTGTTTATGCCATGATACATTCCCACAGACCGTGACGCCGAGCAATTTCAAACTTTCCCCAGCCTCGAGAGCCCGGCCAGTCATCATCAGCTGTGGAACCGATGATCCAGTTTTCTTTGTGAATGTTGTATACTGGGTCTTCGTTGCATTGAAGTCGACAAGATTGGCCTTTCCCCACTGCAGGGGGGAATCTTTTCAATCTGTCTACATCTCAGCTGGTGCGACATTGATGCACCAATCGGCCGATCACTCGAAAAGGAGGAAACAAGCGTATTATCATCCGCAAAACTGAACACTTTGTTATCCGTTGTCTCCAACAAATCATTTATGTGAAGCAAGAACAAGGTTGGAGCCAAAATAGAACCTTGGGGCACCCCCGAATTAACAGGATACAGATCCAAACACTCGCCGTCCACAACAACCCGGATCAATCGATTCTCAAGGAAGCTTTTCGTCCAGCCGCAAAGCTGTTGGGAAAGTCCATATGAACGATGTTTGCTCAGCAATGCCCCGTGCTAGACGCGGTCAAAAGCCTTGGAAATATCCAATGCGACCGCCCTTGACTCACCATGCCGTTCAATCGCAGATGTCCAGATATCGGTTATAAGTGTCAAAAGATCTCCTGTGGACCGCCTGCCACGGAATCCGTATTGACGATCATTCAGAAGTCCTTTGCACTCCAAATACTTAACCAATTCTGTATTGATGACTTTTTCCATTACCTTAGATAAAATAGAGAGTAATGCTATCGGACGGTAATTTTGTGGGAGACACTTTTTTCCCGTCTTTGGGATTGGCTGAACTCGAGCGATTTTCCAGCATGCAGGAAAGGTCCTCCGTGCATAAGATAAGCGGAAGAGTCTGCCAAGAACCGGCGATAGTTCTGGAGCACAGTTCTTAAGGACTATTGCTGGCACTCCGTCCGGGCCGGTTGCCTTCCTACAATCCAGTTCACGTAGAATGCGTTGAATAGTGCGCGGACGAAATCTCACATCCCGCATCGAAGACCGTACCGGTGAGATCACAGGTGGCTCCAAATTTCCTGGATCGAGGTTTGAATTCGCGGAAAATAAATTCGCGAATACATTAGCTTTATCCTTTGGATTCGTGACTAATGTCCCGCTGTCTGTCACCAACGGGGGGAAAGAGGAGGATGCGAAGTTACCGCTGACAGCCCTTGCCATTGACCAGAAGGAGCGCGAACCAGTTGGGCACCGAAGGAGCTTATTGATCACCCTGTCGTTGTGAGCCTTCTTCGCGGTATCAATCGCCTGGTTGCACGCGTTTCTGATTCTAACAAACTTCGTTCTGTTAACATCGGTGGGATTGGAGCGCCATTGCTTAAAAGCTCTATTTTTTGCCGCTGTAATCAGCTCGCATTTTTTGTCAAACCAAGGTTTATCAGACGAACTTCGTTTGATGGAATGTGGAATATACATCTCCATCCCCAGAAGAATAATCTCTGATACCGACTCAGCGCAAGCGTTAACATCGGAGTTTCCGAAGCACACCTTCGACCATGGAAAGGATGCGAAGAAATCTCGCATATCGTCCCAGTTAGCAGCCCCATACTTCCATACATGGCGAATTTGCCTAGGCCGGTTATTCGCTTGATATGCAAGTGCTTGCGCGGCAGATATCAAGCAGTGATCTGAGTTTCCCAGTGGCGCAGAAACCTCTACGGTATAAATACTCGGTTCGGATGTCAAAAACAGATCCAGGGTGTTCGCATAATCGCCTCGGGCATCCGCCACTCGCGTTGGTTCCCCCACTAGTTGAGTCAAGTTGTGGCTTACAGCAAACATCTCCGCCAGCCTCCCAGCCTCGTCGGTTCTTTTAGAATGTAACAACCAGTCGGAATTGTGCACATTGAAATCGCCAAGGACAACAATTTCAGAAGCTGGGTGGTTGATCTGTATCCAGTCGACGGTATATGAAAGATGATCGAAGAATGTCGCCGGTCGATCGTCATTCGGGGAGCGGTAAAGACAACAAAGAAATTTAACGGAATTCCTCAGCACGACCCTCAACCATATGATGTCCATATTATTGGGTTCCAACGCCTCCATCCGCTGGCAAGCCAGATTGGACCGCGCGAAAACGCAGACTCCGCCCTTAAAACGAAATCTCGAGTGCAAGTCGTATCCTGAGCAACGAAGATATGTCGAATCAGTTGACGAATCGACCTGGGTCTCAGTTAGGGCAAGGATATCAGGTTTCGCTGTTTGCAAATATTGGTGGACGGCGTTTACATTTGTATTGGTGAAACCGATGCCCCTGATGTTACAAAATGCCGTCACCAGTAGTCGAGCGTGGGCAGAGCCTCGAAAGCGAGCCCGGTTATGCGATGATGAACCTCTCAAAGTTCCATTATTTATCATGATATCTGCATGATGTTCCCCCTGACATAGTGCCCCCCGGAGATCCGAATGGGAGATTAGTTTACCTCCGGAATTCTTTATATCAGAAGGCACCATCATGACTTATCCCCGTGTCAGTCTGGGCCATCAGCCACACATCCGAAACACCGTCGAAGATTTCTCTCGGCGATATCGCGGAATGTACAGCGTGACGGGGTGGTATCTCACCTTGGGACCGACTACCACCTAACCAACCTTTTTTCGAACCGGTCCATCAGCCAAACTCCGAAAGATGGCCAGGGATTTCTCCCGGCCATTTCACGGAGCCTATAGCTTGATGGGGTGGTATTTCACCGGGCGCACAGGGCGTTGGGACCCCGGCTACCACTCGGCCTTTAGTCGCCTCTTACGACAAGCTGGCCTAGCTGTGAGTATATTCTAACGCCCTACTCACAGGGCATAATCTCTTAAGGAACCCCATACATTTAGCCGCACCTTTCGCAGCTTCAAATATGTGGTCATTCCAGTTAAGAGTCGAATTAATTCTAGTGCCAAGGATTGATAATTCCTTGGTTTCGTCGATGCAAGTGCCGTTCATAGACAGTATATTTACTTTGGGGCTCACCTTTGATGACAGGAGACAGCACTGCATTTTTTGGGCATTGAATTCTACTCGGTTAGATAATCCCCACTGATATATGGTATCTTGTTGAGGTCTGAATTCAATGTATCAAGCATGAGTTGCTGGTTGGTAGAGATGTTCGAAGAGTTTGGATGGGAGTGTTCGTATGAGTATAAGAAACTCAACGTGCTATCATCAGCAAACGAGTGAATTGGTTTTTGTGTAATTGACAAGACATCATTTATAAAGATGAGGAAGAGAGTGGGTGAGAGTACCGAACCCTGGGGAACACTTGCATTAATTTGATGGGAGACAGATTTGACACTATCAAGAACCACTTGGATTGAACGCCCAGGAAGATAGTCTCTTATGCATTGCATCAGGGAATTGTCCACTCCATATGAATGCAATTTTGACAAAAGGGCTGGGTGCCAAACTCTGTCGAAGGCTTTTGATATATCCAATGCAATCACCTTGCTTTCACCGAGGCAGTGGATGGAATGGCTCCACTTTTCGGTAAGGTACGCCATCAGATCTCCTGTGGACCTGTTGCTACGAAGGCCGTATGGTCATTGAGGAGGGCATATGAGGAGGTATTTCGAAAGTTGACGGTTGATAAGAGATTCCATTACCTTGGAAAGAATAGAAGTTAGTGCTATGTGTCGATAAGAAGAAAGGGATGATTTGTCGCACTTTTTGGGAATTGGCTGAATGTTCGCTGACTTCTATCTATTTGGGAAACGACCAGTAGAATAAGACAAATGGAAGAGTTTCCACAGTGGTTTAGCGAGTGAAGAGGAACATCTCGTCAAGAGAATTGGGGGAATGCCATTAGGACCAGCGGATTTGTTTGCGCTTAGCTCCTTGAGTGCCTGAGCAACAGAACGCGTTCGGAAACGAATGTGGCTCATGGTGTGCTGCTTCTGCTCAAGTTGAGGTGGTATCCGGCACCGTTAAGTTGACTGTAGGAACCCGGAAGTTCATGATCTGCTCAAAGTATTGTCCAACGCTGGCTACTACTTCTTCCCACCTCTCAGGTAATTTGCGAATTCCATCTCGAAATAATGTGTCGTGTTTTGAAGCAATTTTAATAAAGAGGCAATTTCAGATTTCTGAGAAAAAGGTGAAACGATATACTATCCAATCAAGCTGCATTTCTCGATTCAAGCAGTAATCAAAAGAAGCTAAGAATTATTATATATTTCTTCTACAACAATTGAATATAGTTATTTCTCTGGTTTTTAACCGAACCTACCCCGGGTTTTTTCTTTCTTGAGTCTTATCCTGTGTGGGTACCAACACGCGGCTATCTCTGCTCTTCACACATTATCCATCGTCATCATTCTGAATTCGGTACATCTCTCAGGATTGAACTTTTTAAAAGTCGTCCGGTTGTACGTTCATTCATAATATTCATGTTGATTTGGATCCTTCCAGTGGCGAAGTTTCGCCGGCCTCGAAACATAAAAAGCGTTTAACACATTTTAACAGGAACAAAATCTCGGGATTTGTCCAAAAAATGTAACATTGTATTCAACAGGAGCTCGTAACGTCAATGAGGATAGGTTGCCCCTATGGCTAATAAAAAGAAGATGACTATTGCAATGTGAATGGGGTTTTAAATGGGGGTTTACTTTTATTTAAATTATATTCTATTGTAAAGGGGATATTCTATTGTAAAGGGAATAGGAAATTAGTAATTTGGAGGGAAGGGAAGGATATGTGCGTGAAGACACGAGATGTTAATATTTCAAAGGGGGAGTGATAATTAGTTGAACTTTAATTATATAACATTCCTCCCCCCTTACAAAAATGGAGTTTCATTCTTGGAAGAGGAATGAAACTCCTTTTCGACAGCATGTCGGTGTGTGCGTGGCGGTTGTCTTTACATTTTCTTTCTATTTATGTTTGATTTTTAGTTAGTCTACATTTATTTATTTATTCACACAAAAAAGATTTTTTTTTTTTTTTACTTATTTTATAACTATTTTATTTACAATCTTAATAAAAAATTTTATATTTGATACTTTCTTTTTGCTTTATATTTATTTTAATAATATATTATTTAATAATTTTAATTTTATTTAGATAATATTTATATATATTATTTACAATCTATTTTTGTTTTTGACTATTAATGTTTTTACATTTTCTTTGCAATAATTTGTGCTTCCTAGGTCATGACTAGTTCTGGTGGCTGTCATTTTAACTGGGGATAAAAACATCTCTGATTTTCCGCTGGTATCACTGCAGACTCAAACACATCACCCATTTCAGGTCGTACCCTTTAATCGAACTAGGGTTTCAACCTGTTATTGTGCACCACCACACTTTTTCTGCCTGTTTTCAGGACCACATTTACTAGGCCCTGTATTGCCACTACATTGTAGGGACCCCTCCATATGGGAGCTAACTTTCCTTGTTTCTGCGCATTCCGCATCAGAACTTTATCGCCCACGTGAAACGTGAAAGGGCGTACTGTACAGTCGTGGTACCTTTTGGATTGCCTCTTGGAAATAAATAGGTTACGCCTCGCTATCTCGTATGTACTTTAATAGCTTATGGTAGCTCTCGTGGTTGTACACCGGTTCCGGAGTTGTTTGGTGTTAGACGGTACCTCCGGGGTGAAACCAAAGAGACAATCCATCGGCGTAAGTTCGGTACCTTCGTGTACGTTAGTGTTGTACACGAATGTTGCCGTCCTCAGGTATTGATCCCATGATTGGGAATTTCCATCCACAATACTGCGTAGGTATTCTACGAGTGGTCGATGGGCTCTTTCTAAAGCGCCATTCGACTGTGGATGGTACGCTGAAGTTTGAAGCTTCTTGATACGGAGCAGCTTGCACACGTTTTTAAACAAGCTGCTTAGGAAGTTGCTTCCCTGATCGGTAACCAGTTGCTTCGGAGCACCATACCGAGCATCTATTTGGTCAAAGAAGACCGTGGCTACCGTTTCTGCCTCCGCATTGGGTAAGGCGTAGCAATCTATATACTTAGACAGATTGTCTTGAAAAGTTAGTATATATGTATTGCCTGCTGGAGTTCGATCCAGAGGCCCGACTATATCTAAATATACTTTGTCGAAAGGCCTCTTTGCAATGTCGGTGATTACCATGGGCATCGGTAGGTTTGGGGACGATTTCATGGTTTGACAATCCTTACATTTCTTAATGTAGACTTTAATGTCGCGCATCATGTTCTTCCACCAAAAGTTCCTACGAATCTTGTTATAGGTTTTTATCACTCCTTGGTGTCCGCCCAAAGGAGGATCATGGTAATCCCGTAACAATAACTGGATATCCTCAGTTTTTCTTATCTCCATTCCTTTTTCCGTCCAGGGAGGAATGGGATTATCTGGTAAATCAGACTCGTCATTTGTTTGACTTCCCTGGGATCCTTCGCTTTCCCTTAGCCTTTTTGCTTGGGCGCGTCTTACTACATTTCATCTCTGTAGTTTGGGAGTTTCATCACAACCTTGCGGGATGCGGCTTAAAGCATCCGCATTGGTGTTATATTTACCGGGTTTGTACTCTATTTGGTAATCAAACTCCGATAATTTGTGATGGAATTTTGTTAAACGTAACGTGGGGTCTTTCACGTTAAAAACTCCCTTCAGTGGCTTATGATCTGTATAGATGTTGAACCTTCGCCCTTGTAAATAACAGCGGAAATTTGTAGTCGCCCACACAATGGCTACTTACTCCCTCTCAATGGTGGAGTAATATCTTTCCGTTTTATTCAAGGTTCGACTTGCATAAGCTACAGGCTGATCTTTGCCTATTTCCCCTTGCGATAGCACGGCACCAAGTGCTTCGCTGCTCGCATCCGTAGTCAGATTAAAAGGTTTGGTGAAATCTGGATAGATTAATATTGGCGGCGAAACCAATAATCCTTTTTACTTTATCAAATGCTTGTTGGCATTTGTCTGACCAGGTGAATTTAACATCCTTCCTTAACAAGTTAGTTAAGGGACGTACTATCCTCGAGAAATTTGGTACAAATTTTCGATAATAGTTCGCCAGTCCTAGAAATGATTGGACGTTCTTTACCGTCTTGGGAATGGGGAAATCCCTGACACTAGCTGTCGTGTCGGGATTTGGCATTGCCCCTTTTTCAGAACAAACATGTCCGAGGTAGACTACTTCTTTTTGTAAAAATATACATTTTTCGGGTTGCAATTTGAGATTGTGATATCTCAATTGTTCGAATACCTTCTGGAGTTTGTCATTATGGTTCTCTAGGTTTTTCCCATAGATGACAATGTCGTCCAGATATACAAAGCATTCGATACCTTGCAACCCGATGAGGGCATGGTTCATGAGTCTCTGGAACGTAGCCGGGGCTCCTTTTAGCCCGAATGGCATACGTCTGAACTCATAATGCCCGTAATTAGTGCTGAAGGCTGTCTTGTCGCGATCCTTCTGATCGACTAAGACTTGATGGTAGCCACTAGCTAAATCAAGCGTGGAAAAGTAGCGTGAGTGACCGAGTTGGTCTAAAATATCCTTTATTCTAGGGAGAGGGTACGCATCACCGATGGTTTTGTCGTTCAGTTTTCTGAAATCGACAACTACTCTCCATGGCTTTTTTGGGAACTACTAGGAGGGGTGAGTTCCACGGACTTTTGCTAGGCTGAATGATATCATTCTCTAGCATTTCCCGAACTTGCTCGTTGATTACTTCTTTTTTGCACTCAGGCAGACGGTATGGTCTTTGGTTTATAGGCGCTTGGTCCTGTACCATAGACAATTCATGCGTTATCGCATTGGTATACGTCAGGTGGTCGCCTTTTAAGTGGAATATATCGTTGAACTTCTCACATATTTCCACTATTGATTGACACTCCTCAGGACTTAGGTTTTTCCCTAAGTGGAGTTCCTCATGCAATTGAGTCAATCTCGAATCTTTTATGGATTCTTTAGGCAACTCACCTTCCGAGAAAAGGTGTCTTATAAATTGGAGGTTTTCCACCTCCGAAGGGTTTATCTCGGATTTGCGATGACTTGATTTTTTGTTCAAGTTACCTCTCGCTGACGTATTGACTCGCTTACCGGTTTGTATATTCTCCCGGTTTTCGAAAGGAAAGAAGGCATAGTCCTTAGATATTGAGTGCTTCTATTTAGGCATCCTTCGCCCTTTTCAAAATACAATTTGGGAGTAAAATCCCCGATTGTACTTCTTTAGGTATTAGAATTACCTCCTCCCGGATCTTTATGGGGAGCCCAATCATCTTCCTTGAGCGCCCTGGTACAATGACCGGTCTACTCATCAAGATTTCCACATCCTAAGGGTTTATTGGTAGGCGTTCTACCGAAGCGTCCCCTTCCAATTCCGCCGCTTCCTAGAAATAACTCGTGGAAGCGGAACGAAAAAGGATATGTGCCGAAAAGACACGAGATATTCTTTCTTGTTCAATTCGTGAGTTCATGGCGTGTGGTCGTCGCTCATTTTTGAATTGAGTCGTGTGTGCGGGCGAAATTCTTAATGAATAAATAAACTTAAATGTGTTACGTGTAAATATTGACTACCTTTATAGTTAATGTGTTAAATATTCACTAACTATATAGTTAATGAATAAATTGCCGTGTACTCAATATTATTTATATTGGTGAACCTAATTTCGGAAAATTGAAATTTCTTGTGTATTAGAATTCCAGTACCTCCACGAGGTCCAGTGGTTCGTGGATTAAAAAACAACTGTATAATTCGGGATAGATACTCGGGAGTTTGGTTTAAGCCAAGTTTCTGAGAGGAGGAGGATATCTGGAGAAAACTTTTCAACGAACAATCGGATGTGTTGTCTGCGAATATTGGAATATATGGACTCTGCGTTGAGGGAAATTATGGTTAAATTAGCCATTAAGGGAGAGGATATGTGAAGTTATAAGAGATAAAATCTGACCTTTTTTTTCTATTTCTGAGCTGTGTTGACTGGTATCGCGGGAAAATGTCTGAAGGGGCGGAACACATTCAGCAAGTTCAGTTGAGTAACGACCGTGGTAATACCTATAGAAAAGAGATAGGCATAATACATTGGGCCTGTGTTCTAACGACGGAATTGATGGACTTACGGCTTGGTCCCCAATACGTTTCACTGCTCGTTTTTGCATCCTGTCGAGCACGTGTAATGCAGTTTGGATGCGCCTGGCCAAATATGGGAGTTGAACTCCATTTTTGGACGAATATACGCCTTGTAAAACCTTGTGGCCAGGTTGGATGGAGTGAAGTATCTTTTGCATCTCTTAAGGAACCCCATACATTTAGCCGCACCTTTCGCAGCTTCAAATATGTGGCCATTCCAGTTAAGAGTCGAATTAATTCGAGTGCCAAGGATTGATAATTCCTTGGTTTCGTCGATGCAAGTGCCGTTCATAGACGGTATATTTACTTTGGGGCTCACCTTTGATGACAGGAGACAGCACTGCATTTTTTGGGCATTGAATTCTACTCGGTTAGATAATCACCACTGATATATGGTATCTTGTTGAGGTCTGAATTCAATGTATCAAGCATGAGTTGCTGGTTGGTAGAGATGTTCGAAGAGTTTGGATGGGAGTGTTCGTATGAGTATAAGAAACTCAACGTTCTATCATCACCAAACGAGTGCATTGGTTTTTGTGTAATTGACAAGACATCATTTATAAAGATGAGGAAGAGAGTGGGTGAGAGTACCGAACCCTGGGGAACACTTGCATTAATTTGATGGGAAACAGATTTGACACTATCAAGAACCACTTGGATTGAACGGCCAGGAAGATAGTCGCTTATGCATTGCATCAGAGAATTGTCCACTCCATATGAATGCAATTTTGACAAAAGGGCTGGGTGCCAAACTCTGTCGAAGGCTTTTGAAATATCCAATGCAATTACTTTGCTTTCACCGAGGCAGTGGATGGAATGGCTCCACTTTTCGGTAAGGTACGCCATCAGATCTCCTGTGGACCTGTTGCTACGAAGGCCGTATGGTCATTGAGGAGGGCATATGAGGAGGTATTTCGAAAGTTGACGATTGATAAGAGATTCCATTACCTTGGAGAGAATAGAAGTTAGTGCTATGGGTCGATAAGAAGAAAGGGATGATTTGTCGCACTTTTTGGGAATTGGCTGAATGTTCGCTGACTTCTATCTATTTGGGAAACGACCAGTAGAATAAGACAAATGGAAGAGTTTCCACAGTGGTTTAGCGAGTGAAGAGGAACATCTCGTCAAGAGAATTGGGGGAATGCCATTAGGACCAGCGGATTTGTTTGCGCTTAGCTCCTTGAGTGCCTGAGCAACAGAACGCGTTCGGAAACGAATGTGGCTCATGGTGTGCTGCTTCTGCTCAAGTTGAGGTGGTATCCGGCACCGTTAAGTTGACTGTAGGAACCCGGAAGTTCATGATCTGCTCAAAGTATTGTCCAACGCTGGCTACTACTTCTTCCCACCTCTCAGGTAATTTGCGAATTCCATCTCGAAATAATGTGTCGTGTTTTGAAGCAATTTTAATAAAGAGGCAATTTCAGATTTCTGAGAAAAAGGTGAAACGATATACTATCCAATCAAGCTGCATTTCTCGATTCAAGCAGTAATCAAAAGAAGCTAAGAATTATTATATATTTCTTCTACAACAATTGAATATAGTTATTTCTCTGGTTTTTAACCGAACCTACCCCGGGTTTTTTCTTTCTTGAGTCTTATCCTGTGTGGGTACCAACACGCGGCTATCTCTGCTCTTCACACATTATCCATCGTCATCATTCTGAATTCGGTACATCTCTCAGGATTGAACTTTTTAAAAGTCGTCCGGTTGTACGTTCATTCATAATATTCATGTTGATTTGGATCCTTCCAGTGGCGAAGTTTCGCCGGCCTCGAAACATAAAAAGCGTTTAACACATTTTAACAGGAACAAAATCTCGGGATTTGTCCAAAAAATGTAACATTGTATTCAACAGGAGCTCGTAACGTCAATGAGGATAGGTTGCCCCTATGGCTAATAAAAAGAAGATGACTATTGCAATGTGAATGGGGTTTTAAATGGGGGTTTACTTTTATTTAAATTATATTCTATTGTAAAGGGGATATTCTATTGTAAAGGGAATAGGAAATTAGTAATTTGGAGGGAAGGGAAGGATATGTGCGTGAAGACACGAGATGTTAATATTTCAAAGGGGGAGTGATAATTAGTTGAACTTTAATTATATAACATTCCTCCCCCCTTACAAAAATGGAGTTTCATTCTTGGAAGAGGAATGAAACTCCTTTTCGACAGCATGTCGGTGTGTGCGTGGCGGTTGTCTTTACATTTTCTTTCTATTTATGTTTGATTTTTAGTTAGTCTACATTTATTTATTTATTCACACAAAAAAGATTTTTTTTTTTTTTACTTATTTTATAACTATTTTATTTACAATCTTAATAAAAAATTTTATATTTGATACTTTCTTTTTGCTTTATATTTATTTTAATAATATATTATTTAATAATTTTAATTTTATTTAGATAATATTTATATATATTATTTACAATCTATTTTTGTTTTTGACTATTAATGTTTTTACATTTTCTTTGCAATAATTTGTGCTTCCTAGGTCATGACTAGTTCTGGTGGCTGTCATTTTAACTGGGGATAAAAACATCTCTGATTTTCCGCTGGTATCACTGCAGACTCAAACACATCACCCATTTCAGGTCGTACCCTTTAATCGAACTAGGGTTTCAACCTGTTATTGTGCACCACCACACTTTTTCTGCCTGTTTTCAGGACCACATTTACTAGGCCCTGTATTGCCACTACATTGTAGGGACCCCTCCATATGGGAGCTAACTTTCCTTGTTTCTGCGCATTCCGCATCAGAACTTTATCGCCCACGTGAAACGTGAAAGGGCGTACTGTACAGTCGTGGTACCTTTTGGATTGCCTCTTGGAAATAAATAGGTTACGCCTCGCTATCTCGTATGTACTTTAATAGCTTATGGTAGCTCTCGTGGTTGTACACCGGTTCCGGAGTTGTTTGGTGTTAGACGGTACCTCCGGGGTGAAACCAAAGAGACAATCCATCGGCGTAAGTTCGGTACCTTCGTGTACGTTAGTGTTGTACACGAATGTTGCCGTCCTCAGGTATTGATCCCATGATTGGGAATTTCCATCCACAATACTGCGTAGGTATTCTACGAGTGGTCGATGGGCTCTTTCTAAAGCGCCATTCGACTGTGGATGGTACGCTGAAGTTTGAAGCTTCTTGATACGGAGCAGCTTGCACACGTTTTTAAACAAGCTGCTTAGGAAGTTGCTTCCCTGATCGGTAACCAGTTGCTTCGGAGCACCATACCGAGCATCTATTTGGTCAAAGAAGACCGTGGCTACCGTTTCTGCCTCCGCATTGGGTAAGGCGTAGCAATCTATATACTTAGACAGATTGTCTTGAAAAGTTAGTATATATGTATTGCCTGCTGGAGTTCGATCCAGAGGCCCGACTATATCTAAATATACTTTGTCGAAAGGCCTCTTTGCAATGTCGGTGATTACCATGGGCATCGGTAGGTTTGGGGACGATTTCATGGTTTGACAATCCTTACATTTCTTAATGTAGACTTTAATGTCGCGCATCATGTTCTTCCACCAAAAGTTCCTACGAATCTTGTTATAGGTTTTTATCACTCCTTGGTGTCCGCCCAAAGGAGGATCATGGTAATCCCGTAACAATAACTGGATATCCTCAGTTTTTCTTATCTCCATTCCTTTTTCCGTCCAGGGAGGAATGGGATTATCTGGTAAATCAGACTCGTCATTTGTTTGACTTCCCTGGGATCCTTCGCTTTCCCTTAGCCTTTTTGCTTGGGCGCGTCTTACTACATTTCATCTCTGTAGTTTGGGAGTTTCATCACAACCTTGCGGGATGCGGCTTAAAGCATCCGCATTGGTGTTATATTTACCGGGTTTGTACTCTATTTGGTAATCAAACTCCGATAATTTGTGATGGAATTTTGTTAAACGTAACGTGGGGTCTTTCACGTTAAAAACTCCCTTCAGTGGCTTATGATCTGTATAGATGTTGAACCTTCGCCCTTGTAAATAACAGCGGAAATTTGTAGTCGCCCACACAATGGCTACTTACTCCCTCTCAATGGTGGAGTAATATCTTTCCGTTTTATTCAAGGTTCGACTTGCATAAGCTACAGGCTGATCTTTGCCTATTTCCCCTTGCGATAGCACGGCACCAAGTGCTTCGCTGCTCGCATCCGTAGTCAGATTAAAAGGTTTGGTGAAATCTGGATAGATTAATATTGGCGGCGAAACCAATAATCCTTTTTACTTTATCAAATGCTTGTTGGCATTTGTCTGACCAGGTGAATTTAACATCCTTCCTTAACAAGTTAGTTAAGGGACGTACTATCCTCGAGAAATTTGGTACAAATTTTCGATAATAGTTCGCCAGTCCTAGAAATGATTGGACGTTCTTTACCGTCTTGGGAATGGGGAAATCCCTGACACTAGCTGTCGTGTCGGGATTTGGCATTGCCCCTTTTTCAGAACAAACATGTCCGAGGTAGACTACTTCTTTTTGTAAAAATATACATTTTTCGGGTTGCAATTTGAGATTGTGATATCTCAATTGTTCGAATACCTTCTGGAGTTTGTCATTATGGTTCTCTAGGTTTTTCCCATAGATGACAATGTCGTCCAGATATACAAAGCATTCGATACCTTGCAACCCGATGAGGGCATGGTTCATGAGTCTCTGGAACGTAGCCGGGGCTCCTTTTAGCCCGAATGGCATACGTCTGAACTCATAATGCCCGTAATTAGTGCTGAAGGCTGTCTTGTCGCGATCCTTCTGATCGACTAAGACTTGATGGTAGCCACTAGCTAAATCAAGCGTGGAAAAGTAGCGTGAGTGACCGAGTTGGTCTAAAATATCCTTTATTCTAGGGAGAGGGTACGCATCACCGATGGTTTTGTCGTTCAGTTTTCTGAAATCGACAACTACTCTCCATGGCTTTTTTGGGAACTACTAGGAGGGGTGAGTTCCACGGACTTTTGCTAGGCTGAATGATATCATTCTCTAGCATTTCCCGAACTTGCTCGTTGATTACTTCTTTTTTGCACTCAGGCAGACGGTATGGTCTTTGGTTTATAGGCGCTTGGTCCTGTACCATAGACAATTCATGCGTTATCGCATTGGTATACGTCAGGTGGTCGCCTTTTAAGTGGAATATATCGTTGAACTTCTCACATATTTCCACTATTGATTGACACTCCTCAGGACTTAGGTTTTTCCCTAAGTGGAGTTCCTCATGCAATTGAGTCAATCTCGAATCTTTTATGGATTCTTTAGGCAACTCACCTTCCGAGAAAAGGTGTCTTATAAATTGGAGGTTTTCCACCTCCGAAGGGTTTATCTCGGATTTGCGATGACTTGATTTTTTGTTCAAGTTACCTCTCGCTGACGTATTGACTCGCTTACCGGTTTGTATATTCTCCCGGTTTTCGAAAGGAAAGAAGGCATAGTCCTTAGATATTGAGTGCTTCTATTTAGGCATCCTTCGCCCTTTTCAAAATACAATTTGGGAGTAAAATCCCCGATTGTACTTCTTTAGGTATTAGAATTACCTCCTCCCGGATCTTTATGGGGAGCCCAATCATCTTCCTTGAGCGCCCTGGTACAATGACCGGTCTACTCATCAAGATTTCCACATCCTAAGGGTTTATTGGTAGGCGTTCTACCGAAGCGTCCCCTTCCAATTCCGCCGCTTCCTAGAAATAACTCGTGGAAGCGGAACGAAAAAGGATATGTGCCGAAAAGACACGAGATATTCTTTCTTGTTCAATTCGTGAGTTCATGGCGTGTGGTCGTCGCTCATTTTTGAATTGAGTCGTGTGTGCGGGCGAAATTCTTAATGAATAAATAAACTTAAATGTGTTACGTGTAAATATTGACTACCTTTATAGTTAATGTGTTAAATATTCACTAACTATATAGTTAATGAATAAATAAACTTAAATGTGTTACGTGTAAATATTGACTACCTTTATAGTTAATGTGTTAAATATTGTTAATTACAAATAAATAATTATAAATACCATTAAACGTTTAATAGCTGTCAACAATTAATTTAAAGAGTTATTAATTAATGAAGGAATGTAAATGGTTTAAACCTCGACAAATCAAAGGTACTGAATCCTGAGTGATGAAAACTACAAAATCGGGGTAAGTTCGGTTAAAAACCAGAGAAATAATTATATTCAATTGTTGTAGGAGAAATATATAACAGAATACTGCAGGTCCGTAAATTATCCCGCTGAGCGTATCCCAACAATTTTGTACGACTTTTGTGACATAAGACTGGGCGTTGCCATGGAGAAGAATAACTTGTACCAGGTGTATGCATAAGTTTTCCGGTTTAACTAAGAGGTGGCGCCCGCAAAAAGTACGCAGCGTATTAATTGGACACATACGTCATTTTGTTCGTGCTATCCACTACCAGATCTTTTGACGCTCGAACGTGATAATTCGAATTCTATTATCATTTGAAACGTCATGGAGGCTTTCTCTACCTACAGTTGGTTGGAAGATATCTTCCTTTCCAATTTTCGCATTGAGGTCCCCGAGGAGGATTTTAACATCGAATGATGAGATCCCATCAAATACTTACTCTAGGGCCTCGCAGAACATGTCCTTCGTTTCTTCACTCCGAACGTAATAATTCGAATTCCATTATCAATTGAAACGTCGTGTAGACTTTCTTTACCTATAGTTGGTTGAAACATATCTTCCTTTCCAATTTTCGCATTGAGGTCCCCATCGAATGATGGGATCCCATCAAATACTTCCACTAGGGTCTTGTAGAACGTGTCCTTCGTTTCTTCGTCGGTAGATTCTGTTGGGGCATGTACGCTTATAAATGGATAATTTTGCCATGGGCCCTGAATTTTTAACACCAACATTCGGTCATTAATAAATTTCACATATTTTACATGGGGCGTAATCTTCCTTCTTATGAAGAAGCCGGTTCCGACGTTATGTGTGTCGGTGCCCCACACACCAGTGTAAGCCCATTAGTTTCGATTACTTGATGTGGGAGTCGGTCTTCCTGAAGCGCGACGATGTCCATTTTATATTGTTTCCCGTTTTCTCCGACCGTCTGTATGACCGACTCGACTCCGCCATCGTTCCCTGTCCCGTGCGCTCTCCTTCCACGTTTTACCATCCGATCCGATCTCCTTACATTGTCCTCCCATCTCCGTCGCTGCCGTCCTACCGGTCTCTTTCCCGTTGGTCTACCGTCAAGAATTCTACGCACGGTCCTATTGTTGCCCATTCGCGGCCCATCTTAATCTTCGCGACTTGATTACTCTCACTATTGTGGGTTTGCGGTATAGCTCTTCCAGTTCGTGATTGCGGAGTTGCCTCCATTGTTCTGCCTTCTCGTGATATTTACAGACAAAGATACTCCTTAAAACTTTATTCTCGAATACGTGGAATTTGTTTTCTTCCCATTTTGTGAGAACCCATGTTTCTCATCCGTATAGAACAATCGACATGATTATGGTTCTATAGACGCGGAGCTTTATATTACGTGATAGCAGTTTGGATTTCAGCAGTTTACTGACTGCGTGTCAACTAGCGTTGCGGGAGTGTAGTCTTTTGTTAATTTCCTTCGACATTTCATTACTGGTATCGTTACGTAGTATCGTTCCCAGATATTTCAATTCTTTAACTTTTTCAAATATCTTGCCTCTGTCGTTTATATGTGTTCCCTGAGGTCCACCTGCTCTCGCCGATATCATGTACTTTGTCTTGTCTTCATTTATTTCGAGGCCCACCTCTTCTGCCGCTACATGATGATTTAACCGTATTTACTTACAGTTTCTAGATTATCGATATTATATTATATGCGAGCACTTGTGTGACCCCGTTCTAGGATGATCCGGCCATGTTGTCGTCTTGTACCTTTCTGATAACATACTCGAACACAAGTTTAATAAGACATGGTAAGAGGCCATCCCCCTGTTTTAGTCCGTCCCCCATTTTAGTCCGTCCTTGATTTTAAATGGTTCTGAGAGATGGTTTTAGTTTTCGCAGTCAAATCTGTCGCCTTTTTTGAAAATGGGGATGACTGTCGGGGTTCTCTATATCACCTGGAGAACCAGCCCACAATCCCAACCTAATTTCGACCACTAACACCCCGTCACATCAACCCCCTTTCCACCGTTCATGCTATTCACCTGAAATACTATGTTTTCCAAATGGACACATAGCTGAATTCATTCTTCTATGCAGATAATGCATAATTGAATTCAGCTACCTTTTTGCAATATGGCAACTCCATTTTTGCTAGCCCATGAAAGTTCCATCGGAAATCACATCATGTTGGTTAGCAACAACAAGTCGAAGCAAACGATGCCGTCGCATCATAGCGAAACCACTGGGGAATTTATAAAAATATTTAATTAGTTCTTATGATAAATTACCCTAGCCAATTTGACGTCACTTCGGCTTTTCCGCAGATCATCCATTCGCTTGGGATCAATGATCTCTTTTCGCAGGTGAATAGCACCGGCTACATTTCCTCTCCTCCATAATTCTGTTTCCATACGGTTCAATGCACTCTGAGATCACCACAGCCGTAACACTAGGGCAGTAGGTCATACTCAGAAACTGCATTTGATACCAGCACACACAATCAAAACCACCCCGAGATCATCGTACATCGTGTTTCTGTTCTCTCATTATCCCATGTTCGTCGATTATCAATTAACCGATTTTCTACCACACTTCGACGGGCGTGACGGTGAGAGAGCAGTGGCGTGATCTCTTTTGGTTGTCCTGTGTGCAAAGATAGAACACTGAATTTCACCCCCAATTCGAGTCAGTCGTTACACAGTCATCATAGCGGTAGGTTACGCCGCCGCTCGGGCCCAAAAATCAAATTCGCTGATTTTATTGGTCGCTTGTCAACCACTACCGCCGGAGGTCACACCACCGCGATTCGCGAAATCTATCATACAAGAAAAATTCAAGTACTAAAGAAGTTACAAGTGTATAAACATAGGCTAAACCAAATTAAATAATGTATAAAAAATAAAGAACATAAAATCAACAAATAAAAATTGTTTTCTATTTCTTTCGGTGGAACAATTGTTGAAGGTGAAGCGAATCCGTGCCCATGTCAGGTACCATACATCATCACCCCCACATGACTATTGAGGTTTTCCATTCTTCCGGAATGACTTCCTTATCCCATATTGTTTTAATGAGTTGGTGGATCTTTCGAGCGGTTGCCTCTCCTCCACGCTTCACCAGCTCTGCCGGTATGCAGTCGACTCCGGGAGTCTTGTTGTTTTTAAATCGATTTATTGCGTCTACAATTTCGTTGAAAGAAAGCTCTGTGATCTGAGGCTCGGCTGTATGTACGTCTGGGGCATTTATTTGTGGTTGATGGGTGCGCACATTGAGCAGGTTTTCAAAGTACTGCTTCCATCTTGTCACGATATTGTTTGTTTCTGTCACCAGACAGCCGTTTGCGTCTCGAATTATTTTGGCCCTCGGTAGCCATTTCTAATTGAAATTATGCCGGCATACAAACCTCTGATAGTCTTTGCTCTAGCATTTTCTAGTATTTTTTCGATCCTAGTCTTCTCCCATTCGCGTTTTTTGGGTCTCGTTGTCTCTTTCCGAATTGTCGCGTATCTTTCTGCGTTGACTTCATCATATCTTTCTAAGTGGATCACTCTGAGGCATTTAGGTTGTTCGATTTTCGCCCTGCACTCATCGTCAAACCAAGGTTTGGACTTCATTGTTTTCTTAAATCCTAATACCTTTTGGGCTGTTTGTTTGATTGTATCTCTGATCGATGCCCATTTAGTCTCCACATTATTGGTTTCCTCTTCCCCACTGTTCCCATTCTCTAGGATGCTAATTCTATTCTTTAGTTCCTCTTGATAGTCAGCCCTTTTGCGGAGGTCTTTTAGTTTATCAATGTCGTACTTTTTGCTCGTCTCCCGTGTCTGCCCGTGTGGGTTTGCTGCGAGCGGACTCCTAATTTTGCCCATCACTAGAAGATGATCGGAGTCGCAATCTGCTCTTCTATATGATTTTACGTCAAGGATATTCGACTGATGTCTTTTGTCTATGAGGAAGTGGTCTATTTGGTTACGCGTTACGCCGTCGGGTGATATCCATGTGGCTTTATGAATTAGCTTGTGCTTGAACATCGTGCTTTTCACTACCAGGTTTTTTGAAGCTGCGAACGTGATAATGGATTGCCACACAAGTTCGTTTCTAGCGTTGTGTTGTTCTATAACCGTGTTGGAATGAGGAATTGGTAGAGGAATGCGGCCCACGTATCTGTGGATGCTGCGGCTGAGGACACTAGTATGTACGGCTCCTTTAGCTGGGTGAAAAGGTATTTAACCTCATAGTGATTTGTGAGTTTCGCAGGACCGCCTCAGTTCTTCTTCAAATTTCTAGGATACTTCAGCCGACGCGAATTAGCATAACTCCCTTTTCTTCAGCCTGGCTCGCCAATATATGGATGTGTCAGAAAATGTTTTTTTTTCTGCAAAACAGGTTAAGGGCGGTCGTATTAAAATACAAAACAGTCATCATCATCACCGGCACTACAACCGGGAATCGGTCTTGGCCTTATTTAGAAAGTTTCTCCACCGGCATCTGGTCCATATCCGAGACTTGTTAAATTGTCCATAATAATTTGTTTTTCCGGGCAAGGTTATTAGCCTTGCGCCAAACAAATTTAAATTATATAAACAAAAACAACTAGCTACTCACGGTTCGTGTGGGGTTTCCCTGAAGTCTTCTCCTTTGGGGGTTTGCGTTTTCCTTGACTCCCAGTCAGACGAAAGGTTCACGTTCGAAGTTCACGTATTTTATTCAAAATTTATAAAAATCACCGGCACTACAACCGGGAATCGGTCTTGGCCTTATTTAGCAAGTCCTGAGGCTTATTAAATTTTCCATAATGATTTGTTTTTTCCGGGCAAGGTCATTAGTCTTGCGCCAGAAGCTCCCCGACGGGGAATTGAACCCCGGTCCCCCGGGTGACAGATTCGAGTGGTGCTTCTATAGGTTTTTGATAATCGAGTCTTTTAAAAATAGCAACTTTTACAAAATGAAATTCGAACTTAATTCCTGATTGCAGTTGAGAAAAAAAAAACGTTTTAAGCGCGTGTCGCATTCCTTATTGTTGTGACAGATAAGCGTACACATTCATCAAGCGATTACCATTACGTTCATAACATCGCAGATAAAATTCCTAAGCATATTGCACATCTCCGCTAGGAACATCTTAGGACCAACTTAGGAGGCCTATCTACCATTAACTCCCCAACTGGTGTGTCCCTAATTGCCAGTCATTTGGGCAGAGCTTAGTCGACTCATAATTGTCCTGACGCTAAGTAATTACTCATATATTGTACACGTAACAGACCCTGCTCTTCCGCTCGTTAAGTTATTTGAACTTCACAAATACAATGTGTTGTTTTACTGATGTCATGACTATTCCATTTAGCATTTTAATAACCCATCATTTAGTTCGAACTCTCTACGGATTACACTTAATGCATAAAGCGAACACTGTGACGAAAGATACGAATAAACTTCGTCGGCCATTTGTCTTTAGGCCGCATCTTGACGTACGTCTTCTTTTGGCTGGTCACTACATCAACAATAAGCCAGCGAAGCGACCACTCCCTGCTTCAACATTAACCATAAGGAAAGAAAAACGATCTAGACCCCGATTATTTGGTCTGGACTTCCCACGCACATAAATCGATTCGCGACGTCCTCGAAATGGACCTTATTACCGTAAATTTAAAAGGAAAGTTCGGCGAAGGTAATTCCAGTGTCTTCTAAAAAGACCTCATATTTCACCGGTAAATTAGTTCGTGCCATTCGGGACCAACAATTACCGCATGTTGCACTTTCTTTCGAGTGCAGAACGCAGCGTGCGCGCAAATGCGCTGTTACCTCGCCTGATAGGTAATCCGAAGTATCTTTTAGATACAGAGGATCGCGCTCCTTCTAGTCATTTGAATGCCGCTATTAATGAACAAGGCAACAATTTAATTGTCATTTATGATCAATGCGACTATGCAATGGCTATTCGATACCGTTAGTAGTTAAACGTAATTGTGATACTGATCGTTGGCGATGTGACTACCTTCTGAGATACTATTTATTTCGCAACGCTTTTAACATCAATTTTGATCGATTACTATAAACCCACCCAAAGTAGTATGGCATAAGCTTATGTTTATGTTATTTGAGGCTTTCGTAATGTTTCCTCTAATACAAACATCGTTTTAATGTTCAATGACTATCCTAATTAGTGGCGTAATGATTTCATATAAAGCCAGATAAACTGTAATAAGGATGACGGAAGATCGATGGAATTGATTTTTTTTTTTCTTTCCAAAATCTTACATAACGTCGAACAACCTTACTAACATTGTATCCAATATATTGACGATGACAAATAAATTACTGCTCCACAATCTTTAAACTGTTTGTACACCAATAGTTTAAGTTGTAAGGTATAAATTTAACTCAAAAGTGATAGTGATCACGAGTGCCTGAGCTTTAATCAACCCTGAATGTTCAAAGTACCATTTAAAGATTATGATATATGAATTCAAGTTAGGTACTTACTCGGGTGGCGCTTCGGTGGACCACAATAAACAATTCTTTCCAGGTCAGGAGTTTAGTTGTCATCCAACTGTTTTTTTAGGATAACTTTCTTAAAACCACTCACCTCAGGCTACTTGAAGTGAGATTTTTTTTCTGGCTTGGAATCAAAGACCCTTCGTTTTGAACTGGTGGGCTCCATACACTGTGACAGACCTAGCCACCATAGATGGTAACAGTAACTATATAATTATTGGGTGTTTTTTTTTACAATTTGCTTATACGCGGATATGTAACCAATCACGCTAATGCAGCGATATCTTTAATTTAATAGCCAGCATGGTTTTTAGATTTCCGAATATTGATGTTTCTTTGTCTTATCGGGACAGGAGCATTATGTAGTGAGTTTGTTGACACTACATTTTATAGTTTAACTAAATGAAAACATAACACATTTTCTTATTTGAATTCTATATTATTTTACCGAATACCGAAAACAGGCTGTGTTTTAAACGCAATTAATATAAACGATGGAATATATCTTCTTTGTTGGCGTTCAAATGTACTAGCTCCAACGTGATTTGAGATATAACTTATGTGAATAGTGACATCCTCACAGTTTAAATAAAATAAAGTAAAATGAAACAATAAAATAGTTAAATGGAAAAAGGCAAAACTCAATATATAAACAAAATCCATAAGCCATAAGGAAGTCCATTAAATTTCCATTGAATTATAATAGCCACCTTAAGCCAAAATAAGGACGGCTAGTGGTAACCGCAGCAGGCAAAATACCGAAGACATATTCCAATATTCTTAATAAACATTCAATTGTAGTAAAATAAAGTAAGAAGAAAGGAAGAGTGAAGGACTCGACCCCTAAAGTAGAGGACATCGAATAAGATTCCATTGAGAATTAACAGCCTTCTCAAACCAAAACAAGGATCAACAGGGAAGTGATAACAGAAGCAAATTAGATACTAAAGCTTTACGAGGGCACTCCGGGAATTAATCGGCCTGACAAAGAAAACACAACAATTGGCAAAAACTTCATTTATTTCTCAACACAGTCTCCTTTAGGCTCGATACACTTTTGCAGCGATGTTCAATTGCTTCGTTACCTTGTTCAAAACAGTCATCAACTGCAGACATTACCTCTTCATCATTGGATAATCTTTTACCACCGAGCCATTTCTTCACGTTTGGAAAGTGAAAATAATCCGGGGGTGTTAAATCTGGCGAATAGGGTGCATGGGAGAGCAATTCGCATCTTAAATCATTAATTTTGGCCAATTGATGTATGAACAGGCGCATTGTCGTGATGGAACAACGCTTTTCTTTTGGCAAATGTGGCCTTTTTTCCTTAATTTCATCCCCCAAACGCTGCAATAACTTCGCAGAATACTCGCCGTTGATGGTTTTGCCCTTTTCAAGTTAATCAATGAATAATATACCACGCGCATCCCAAAAAACTGAAGCCGTAACCTTGCCTGCAGATGGAACAGTGTTTGCCTTCTTTGGAGCCGATTCTCCCCTTTCAATCTATTGTTTTGATTGTTCCTTCCTCTCAGATGTGTAGTGATGGACCCATGTTTTATCCACAGTTATGAATCGACGCAAAACTCGGATGTGTTGCGGCGAAACATGGCCAAACACTTGATTGAAACATCTTCATGACAATGTTTTTTTTTTAAATTCGCATTTATTTTACAAAAAAAATACATTTTTCATTTTAGACAAAATGCTGTCCTATTTACAGTTGTTTTTTCTTAATTAACTTGTGCCGTTTCCGCCAAACCCCACGGTTCACTTACCTAAACAAACCCCCATAACTTACTTCCAATCATATAATTTCGCTAATGCAATCGCATTAGCACCTTATATGCTTTGCGCATCTAGGATTATCTAAGGTATAATCTAAAGAGCTTCAATAAAAGAATTCTTACCTTGTTCTTGCATCTCTTCGCATACAATTCCTGTAAGAGTTCTTTCTTACCTTACCATAAATTACCTGTAATAAAATTCATCGGTCCGCATATCATACGACCGCATATCAGGGAATCTTACCCTTGAGTTGGCTAATCCCGACCCTTTTAGCCAGCGATAAATAGTCCAACACCACATCCTTATGGTTTATGGATTTTGTGTGTAATTAGCACCACCCACGTTGAAACTATTTCCCTAACTCACACCATGAGTAAACAAAAGATCGCTGTCCTTCATCAGGCATTCTGGCGATAAGCAAACAATTCAATCATTCTAGTATCCCAAATGCACCTACCATCTAATGAGTTGCAACTTGTTTACTCAGTTGAACTCTCAGGTCATAAATTCCTTTTATCCTACATAGTTCTGGATACATTTCCCAGTAACCTTCTCACATAAACAAAGATCTCCACGATCCCTTTTTCCTTTCTTTGTTTCAGGTTCATTCCCATGGCCTTGTGATGAAAAAAACCAATGTGATCTTCACTCACACATACACATACATTGCCAAATCTTTCTTCCTTGTTTTCACCACGAGAGAAACACTTTCTCTCTCGGGAAAACTCACCCCAAACGATTGAATATCGTTGAGTCGTTTCTCATCACCCGACCGAATCGGTCGCCCCAGTCGTGTGTGTCAGAATGGCAAACGCCAATATCCTCCGTCCGCAGTCCGATAAAGTGTGATGTAAACTCGGTTTACTCGTTTCGATTTTTTATTATCATTAAATACAATTACTGACTAACAAACTGTTAAAATCTCTTTATAAATCCATGTGCAGCGTTTGACTGCTTGACTTGTACTCCTCTCAACTCAAAAAAAAAAAAAAAATTGTGGCGAGAAGGCCGAATTTAGCGAGGCAGGACATATGTGTCCTTCATCTTGTCTCTGACTTCTGGTTTCCTCTCAACTCCACAACTGTCGCTGCTTATATTCGCTTTTTTGTCTCCTTTCCCTCGTTCGCATGTTGTCACAGGAACAAGGAGAGCCAGAGTATAAAATGTGCGATGCTCAGTCTGCCAGTCGGCAGTTGTGTGCTGCTAGTCGGCCGTCGTGTGCTGCTCCGTCTCCAACAGTGTGATGTCTACATTAGCGGAGACATTAATAGTGCGTATTGTTTTAAAGTGGTTTGTTTTGCGCCAAACCACTAATAAGTTAAAATAAATAAACTGTGCTCCTGAACTATTAAACCAAACCCGTGTGTTTAATTTTCCGAGTATGTATGGTGGACAACTTTCTTCTTTCGAACAATTCATGGACGTTGCGTTGTGGAGCATGATATTCCCCCTATGTCAGGGGGAATATCATGCAAATAATATGATAAATTACCGAACTTTAAGAAATCCGTCATTGCATAATCGGGCTCGCTCTCGAGGATCTGTCGACTGGCAACGCCATTTTGTAACATCAGGGGCATCGGTTTCACCAATACGAATGTAAACGCCGTCCACCAATATTTGCAAACAGCGAAACCTGATATCCTCCCCCTAACTGAGACCCAGGTCGATTCGTCAACTGATTTGACATAGCTTCGTTGCTCAGGATACGACTTACATACGAAATTCCGTTTTAAGGGCGGAGCCTGCGTCCTCACGCGGTCCGATCCGGCTTGCCAGAGGATGGAGGCGTTGGAACCCAATGGCTTGGACATCATATGATTGAGGATCGTGCTGAGGAATTCTGTTAAATTTCATTGTTGTCTTTACCGCTGCCCGAATGACGATCGACCAGCGACACTCTTTGAACATCTTTCACGTACCGTCGACTGGATACAGATCATCCACGCATCTTCTGAAATTATGGTCCTTGCTGATTTAAATGTACACAATTCCGGCTGGTTGGTGCACTCCAACAGAACCGAGGATGCTGGCGGAAATGTTCGCGGTTAGCCACAACTTGAATCAGCTCGTGGAGAAACCTACGCGAGTGCCGGATGCTCGACGTGATTATGCGAACACCCTGGACCTATTTTTGGCATCCGACCCGAGCATATATACCGTGGAAGTTGCTCCGCCACAGGGGAACTCAGATCACTGCTTGGTATCGGTCGCGCAAGTACTCTCATTTCAAACGAATAACCGACCTAACCAGCTTCGCCATGTATGGCGGTATGGGGCTGCTAACTGGGACCATTTGCGAGATTTCTTCACATTCTTTCCATGGTCGGAGGTGTGCTTCGGAGACTCCGATGTTAATACTTGCGCGGAGTCGGCCACAGAGATTATTCTTCTCGGGATGGAAATCTACATTCCGCATTCCATTAACGAGAGCAGATTACAGTAGCAAATAATAGAGCTTTAAAGCAATGGCGCCCCAATCTCACCGAGGTTAACAGAACAAATTTTGTTAGAATCAGACACGCGTGCAACCGGCGGTTGATACCGCGAAGAAGGCTTACAACGATAGAGCAGCCAATAAACTCATTGAAGGCCCAACTAGTTCTCGTCCCTTCTGGTCAATGGCAAGGACTGTCAACAGTAACTTCGCTCCCCCTTCTTTTCCTCCGTTAATGACAGCCAGCGGGACACTAGTCACAATTTCAGAAGATTAAGGTAATGTGTTCGCGAATTTATTTTCCCCGAATTCAAACCTCGATGCTGACCTTTTAGAGCCACCTGTGATCGCTCCGGTACGATGTTCGATGCGGGATGTAAGATTTCGCCCGCATAATATTCAAGACATTCTACGTGAACTGGACTGTAGGAAGGCAACCGGCCCGGACGGAATATCAGCAATAGTCCTTAAGAATCGTGCTCCAGAACTATCGCCGGTTCTTGGCAGACTCTTCCGCTTATCTTATGCACGGAGGGCCTTTCCTGCCTGTTGGAAAATCGCTCGAGTTCAGCCAATCCCAAAGACAGGAAAAAAGTGGCTCCCACACAATTACCACCCGATAGCAATACTGTCTATGTCATCTAAGGTCATGGAAAATGTTATCAATGCCGAATTAATTAAGTATTTGGAGTGTAACGGGCTTCTGAATGTTCGTCAACACGGATTCCGTGGCAGGCGGTCCACGGGAGACCTTTTGACCTTTATAACCGGTATATGGACATCCGCGATTGAGGAGTATGGCGAGTCAAGGGCGGTCGCATTGGAAATGTCTAAGGCTTTTGACCGCGTCTGGCATGGGGTATTAATGAGCAAACTTCGTTCATTTGGACTTTCTCAGCAGCTTTGCGACTGGTCGAAGAGCTTCTTCGAAAATCGGTCGATCCGGGTTGTTGTGGATGGCGAGGCTTCGGATCTGAATCCTGTTAATTCCGGGGTACCTTACGGTTCTATTTTGACTTCAACGTTGTTTTTGCTTCACATAAATGATTTGTTGAAGACAACCAATAACTGTCAAAGTGTTCAGTTTTGCGGATGATAGTACACTTGTTTCCTGTTTTTCGAGTGATCGGCCGAATAGCGCATCAACGTCGCACCAGCTGAGACGTAGCCAGATCGATTCTATGAATCGGGATCTCGATAACGTCCTGCGGTGGGGAAAGGCCAATCTCGTCGACTTCAATCCAACGAAGACACAGTATACAACGTTCACAAAGAAAAGTGGATTATCGGTTCCACAGCTGATGATGAATGGCCAGGCCTTCGAATCTGGGGAAATCACGAAATTGCTCGGCGTCACGGTCTGTGGGGGTTTATCGTGGCATAAATACGTGTCGAACATCGCGAGGACCGCCTCTGGAAAACTGAGTTATCTTTTTAGAGCCAAGAAATATTTTACTCCGGTCCAACTTATTCTTCTGTATAAATCCCAAATTAGACCCGCGCTTGAATATTGATCTCATGTTTAGAGCTCCGCTCCTAAACGTACCCTCGATCTACTTGAGAGCATACAGAAACGAGCGATCCGCCTGATCGGAGACACGGCGTGACGTCGAGGCGACACTCGCTATGACAACAAACAACAAAGGCGCGTAGCCGACCTCTGCCTGTTGTATAGATATTATCACGGGTACTGTTCTTCGGAGATTCGTGGCATTGTTCTGCGCAATTCGGTTTATATGTACTCCACAATACAATCCAACACATCGCACCAATTTGCGGTTCATCTCGGAACTCGTTCCGTTACAGAGCAGGAAAGCTGTGGAATTCCCTCAACCCGCAAGTTTTCCCGGAGCATTACAACCTGCAACTATTCAAAAAAACTGCACGAGTTATTTGGTGCATCTCGGGGGGCCATGTCGACGCTATAGGTTCTCCTCCCCCGAGAGAAGTATATATAATATATAAATAAGTATATATAATATATAATATATAATATATAATATATAAAAAAAAATCTAGTAGGGGCTCCAACTACACTCATATAGTTTATGAAAATTCTACAGTTATTGTTTTTTGATAATTTTTGCGGGTGCTAGACTGGCCAACAGTAAGTTACCTTCTTTTGAGACGGTCACATTACAAGGCGTGTCAACAATTATTGTCACTATATTTTTTAATAAAAAAAAATTTATACTTTAGAACATTTGTGACGCATATGACATTCAGTACTAGAATATTCTAGAAAGTACTGGAAAACTGGAGACTATGAGCAATAGAAAATTCGAGGCTATGGAACAGATGGAAACAAAACGCCGAATCAGAATGAGGAAACGGTATAAATACGTCGCACACAGATCAGGAAATAAGTAAGGGTAAGAAGTAAGCAGTCAAAGACGCGATAAGTCAAGAAATCGTTAAGTGTACGGTAAAAGTAACGGTTGTTATTAACGGACTAATAAAGTGTTACATTAATTCAAAATCGATTTAACGGGTCTTATTTATTAAAAGTAATTAATCCAGCTAACCCTAAGCTCGTTACAATATTAAACAAGTGACAAAAAGTCAACGTTTTTTATTTATTTCCTGCAATGAGAAAAAAAGTCGAGAAAATTAGCTTTTTTGAGGCTCTTGGATGAGAACCTCGCCTTAATGTCCCCATTTTCAGTCCCGTGAGATTATTTTTTATTCCCAGACGAAGAAATGGCTCAAGGCAGTGATTTTGTTGTCCCTCAAACAAATATCTATTTAAATCACTTGAACATATGCTGTTCAGAAAGTATTCTTGAAGAACGTTGACGTTATTGTAAAGGAAGAAAAATTATGTTCCGTGGAAAAAAAATCACAGACTTATTGATCTAACTCTCTATAACTAATAAATATTTAAAATACTTCATTTGCAGAAATACATTTGAAACAAACCACCTGTTATATCGTGTGAATAAAATCGCTTACATTTTTTCATCGAAAACTGGGATATGGGAACCGTTATTCCTCGTATCTGTAACATTGAACAGTACCAATCTTTTCCAAGCTTAATTTAGTCGATGAAATAAATTTTACCCGGAAATCGTAAGTCCCATGCGCCATTTTAAATTATTCATTGAGAAGTAAGTGATTGGATTCAATCAAACCTGTACTTCTTTCACTTGGTTGGAGAACGGATGTGACATAAATTCGATTGAAAAATGTTGTATCGTAAATACGCTGCTCTTATGACCCACAGGTTATGTTGGTGAGATTGTTTCACTTTCGCTACTTCAATTAAAGCTCGAACCGATAAAAAGAAAGAAAAAACAAAATAGCAAATGCAAGCGATTTAATCTCCGATTATTAGTGGTTCTGCCCGCGATTCCACGACATCGCCATCGTCTCAAAATCAATTAAAAGTAAAAGCAGCGATCCCAATCACAATACGGACCTGTAAAGTGTGCGGCTCGCATTTAACTGCTTCCACACGTCTCGACCTCCTACTATTACATACATTTGCATCCACAATTTCCTTCTGCTTGGCGCTGTTTGCAGAAATTGCAATAATTTATTATTTTCAACTTTAATTAAACATTCAGATTATCGATTGTTATCGTAAATTTATGGGATTGACCGACTATTTACAGATGTAAACGGGGAATCGTAACTGCACCACATGCCATGTGAATATTCTTGACAGATGCAATTCTATAAAAGCGGAACTAAACGTTAGCGTCCCCCGCGGGCAGGGAGACAATCATTCCCTATTATATAAAGGAAACAGTCGACAGAGATTAAGATCTCTCGTGGACAAAAAATTTGTGGTTGATCATGACAGGTTGTACGATTGAAAGTGGAGACAGTCTCATCCTCTCCTACCGGTACTCCAACTTCAGGAGATAATTTGATGATTTATTATACAAACTGATCCGCAATGGCGCCGACGTTAGTGAGAGTAGACGCGGCGGAACACTATGGCAACCTGGAAAGTCTATAAATCATTTTAACAATAGAATGGCTCCTTCTTGGGCCGAAGCATCGGTAATCGGGACGCAAGTGGTGAAATGTTCAATCTGCAATTCCGGGTGTAGGATTGGTTGGAGTGATCTATAAATGAATGAGATATCGTCGTCGGTCCCACGTGTGGGCTATGGTGTAAGACTTAATTTAAATTCACATTCGGCTGTTTGGTCATTATATTCAATTTTTCTTTTTTGGGTCGTAGTTAGGTAAGGCCCACAAATTCGCAATGATATACGGCTTGTGCGTTGGGCCGATACGGAAAAACCTAATGACAGGCGAATTTATGGGTAAAAAGCGCGTCAACGTTGTCACCGAACTTTATTTATGGCCCTTTATGCACTTTGTCATCTTTGAATTACCGAATGGTCCGTTATTTTTGCGGTATAGGTTTACGAACCTGTAGTGTGGTATCGTCTATTCGCGTCAAGACAGAAATACATTTCGATTGTGAGTGAAATCGCCGCAAGAATAAACATATATGAGCTGTTAGTTTTGATTATCTTTTTGAAAGGCAAAATTTACCACCGTCTGGCTATGACGACAAGTTGCGCAGATTATTACCGGTAATGGCACTCATTGGTAAAAGATATTCCCCACGCAGACTGCAAATATCTTAAGATCCCCCAACTTTTCACAGGTCACGGGGTAACTGATCCAATGCTGTATATCCGAAACTTCAAGAGCGGACGAAACGTACACAAAGACTGTTTGGAAAGTCAGTGGCTTTCATAAGAAAGGGCCTCTTTTAAACGCATCCAAATCGGTTGTACTTACTACTCTTCTCTTTTAGTATGTTCATCTTAATATTTCTCATGAACATATATACGCAAGAGGAAGCTGCCGCGTTTATTAGCTGTACAAGTACGATTTTTTAATGGGGCGCCAATTCAGGGTATTGTATGAGGATTTGATTTTGTTTTTTATACTAACGCGCGCACAAAGGGGGATTTTGAAGTACCCCTAAATGTCAGAGCACAGTGCGAGCGGATGTAGAGGAGGGGGGTGAGGAAAGGAGGTGTCGATGTATATTGGTCTTGAATCCCTGGACATTATAACGACGAGGAAACACATGATATATATGACAATTGATGTACTACTAACCAGTGTCAAACGCGAAGAAGTAAAAAATGTTGTTGCTCAAACGAACAGAGTATCAAAAAATCATAGATCATGTACCCCATGGCAGCGCTCCGTCATCATCATCATCGGCGCTACAACCGGGATCCGGTCTTGGCCTTATTTAACAAATCTCTCCACCGGTCCCGATTTCGAGCCAATGTCATCCAGTTTGGCACTCCCGGGCTCTGGGCGTCCTGGTCTATGCCATCTCACCATCGTAGACAGGGTCTGCCGCACTGTCTCCTTCCATAGTCACATAAGACAAAATTGGTTCGCGATGTTTAAAAAACTCGATTGCATTTTGCGACGAATTGCATGCGTTTTGAATCCACCTCATAAAATGGCTAGAATCACCATTCGTCCAGTCGCAAAGCTGCTGGTAAAGTCCATCTGAACGAAGTTTGCTCAGCCAAACGCGGTCAAAAGCCTTGAAGATATCCAATGCAACCGCTCTTAATGTAACATACCCCTCGATCACAGATGTCTATATATCGGTTATAAGGGTCAAAAAGTCTCCCGTGGACTGCCTGTCACGGAATCCGTATTGACGATCATTCTGCAGTTCGTTGCACTCCAAATACTTAATTAAGTCGGCATTCATGACCTTTTCCATCACCTTAAATAACATAGAGAACAATGCTATCGGGCGGTAATTTTGTGAGAGACTCTTTTTTCCGCTCTGTGGGATTGGCTGAACTCGAGCGATTTGCCAGCAGGTAGGAAATGTCCTCCGTGTATAAGATAAGGAGCGATAGGGCGTTGGGACCCCACCTACCACTCGGCCTTTAGTCGCCTCTTACGACAAACGGACCTAGTCATGAGTATATTCTAACGCCTTACTCACAAAGCACAAAGTGGGAAAATATTTTTAAATACTGCGTGATCATTTTTCGCCGCGTTTTTGTTTATGCCCCTCGGCGTACAATGGTTTTTATATTTTTGTCTACAGTGTAATCAATATATAAAAGGTCTTTCTCTTTTACAATTTTGCTAACGCTATATACATATGGGTTTTATATGCTCCGTAGGGTCTGTTCATCCTCAAGTTTCCTTAGACGGGTTCCATAGGTTTGAGATATGACGTCTAAGCGGTTGCTCTTGCCCTTACAGTAGGTGCGTATAAGAGTATTATTATCCTTATAAAGACGATTTTTGATATTCTACCCGATCTTTTAGGTGAGCCAACATTTGGGATCCAGTGCTAACTTTGTTACTGCCTTCCTTGCTGCATGGCTCATTAGGTATTTAAAAAATATATAGTGAACCAATATGGCCACCGAATTTCTTATGGTAGGGTTAAATTCAAATATCTGTCCACCAATACCCTGTTCTATTTTTATTTTACGGCAGTCCGAGTACCACTTCAATTTTGCTCTTAGCTAATTCCTCTCCAGTGTTGTGGCATTTCTAACACATACACACACAATATGCAAGCAAATAGTGAAGAACACCGAAAGGATATTCGAATAAGAAAATGCATCAGAGCTGTATACTGTTACGTCTCCAGCGCCGTGCTTCCTCTTTCGAGGGAAGAGCGTGGGTGTTATTAAAAGAATTAAAGTTTTCTTTATTAAAATAATTATTCGTTTTTTTTTTATTTTATTGAACTCAGCTGTCTCAAGCTGAGCTCTATTCTGAACTACTTTTACAATATAAATTTTCCTGTTTTTATAGAACATTTTGTTCCAACTAACTGTGTCGTATAAAATGAACAAAACAATCCAGAAGTCTCTGTTTATAATTTTGAATAAACTTTGAACGAAAATCAAAGTGGCTATGTTTTGAAATGAAAAATGTGCTTGTTATGAAAAGGGGCATGTTTTTAAATGTGCTGGATATAGAATATTGTGTCTGTTTATTTATGAATTGTATTAAATGAGAATGTAAGATATGTGCGGATGTAGTTTTAAAGGTTGTGTTAGAAAGGACATGAGATTAGTTTTAAAGCGAATAAGGGTAGTATTCTGGAATACAACAATACCATAGCGATACCATAACAATTCCACTTAGTTGAGTGTACTTGAGTTTAGAAAGTGAATTCGTAAACGCGGCAGTGGCCCGATGTGTTAAACATTGGTTCAATTTTTAGTGATTCTAACTTTCATAGCGTCAGTTCGATTCACACGTTCTTCACTATCATCGCAAACGCTATAATTGGTGACCCCATCGTGATCTGTGTACACACACACACACACACACACACACTTTCCCATAGTAAACAGAACTTTACGACTCGATCACGACTTCCGCGTAGAGCACCGGCACACTCGTCTGCTCCGACGTAATCTCGCTCACTCCGTCGTTCGCACACGAAGTTGATCGTAACAAAGTTACTGAGAAGGGAGTAGTGTGGCGTTTCTAACAGATACACACACAATACACAAGCAAATAGTGAAGAACACCGCATGAAAGCCGAATAAGAAAATGCATCAGAGCCGTATACCATGGCGATAGCATAACAATTCCATAACAATCTGTGCAGAAACTCATCTGGGTTGCGACGCATGCGCTCCAAAAATTCTCAGCTGAGAATAAATGCGGCACTCATCTCGGAGATTTTTTTTTTTCATACCCAATTTATCCTGTACAATTGAAACATGAAACAAATTGAAAACTGATAGCTACCTAGTGAGGTATGATGCTTATTAAAAACAGACCATTAGCGATGCTACGAGCGCCATCGTAGGCGTTTCTAAGGACTTATTGACCCACCCTCGTATGTTAAAATGATAGATTCGTCATCGACTACATGAGGAATGTATTGGTTGAGGTTTATCTTTTTTTCGTGTTTACACAAACACACGCATAAAAGGGAATCGTCAGTGTCAGGGAATCCTGCTGTGAAAAATATATTGCCGACTGTTATGAAATGATGCTCCCTGTTATTTATTCTTGTAGAGAATGATACTTCTTAAATATGGAAACATAATTATTCTCATTGCGAAGTACGTAAGAGAAGACGTACCAATAGCAGCAATTTTTTAAAGAAATATTTACACCTGATTTTATTTTACGGAGTCATTTGACCATGAGCAATTAGATGGCTAGGTAAGTGCCACGACTATTTACGTTTCGTCAAGAAAAGCGTTGCATAAACACATTAAAACAGTGTTTCGCAAGTTTAAGTGCAATTACAGTGAATTTTTATGAAAGGATTTGGTGAAGGATAAAACCCTGCCCCATTATTGTACCCCGAAAACAAAAAGCAATGAGAACAAAGTGGTGGCCACATTTTCTTGGGATTCTCTTCAATCTCTTCAAACAATCTACATAGATTATTTGTCCTTCACGGGGCAATAATATGCTGTCACAGGGCACTACTATGCAATCACAGGGCAATACTATGCGGGGTAATCCTATGCTATTGATTCTCCTCAAATAATCTACATAGATTATTTGAACAGATTGATGTCCATCACGGGGCAATACTATGCTGTCACTGGGCAATACTATGCTGGCATAGGGCAACACTATGCTGTCACAGGGCAATACTATGCAATCACAGGGCAATCCTATGCTATTGATTCTCCTCAAATAATCTACATAGATTATTTGAAGAGATTGATGTCCATCACGGGGCAATACTATGCTGTCACAGGGCTGTACTATGCTGTCACATGGCAATACTATGCTGTCACGGGGTAATCCTATGCTATTGATTCTCCTCAAATAATCTACATACATTATTTGAACAGATTGATGTCCATCACGGGGCAATACTATGTGTGACAGCTGTCACATGGCTATGCTGTCACATGGCAATATTATGCTGTCACAGGGCAATACTATACTGTCACAGGGCAATACTGTGCTGTCACAGGGCTATACTATGCCGTCACAGTGCAATACTATCTCATTGATTTTCCGTAAATAATCTACATAGATTATTTGAAGAGATTGATGTCTATCACGGGGCAATACTATGCAGCACTGTTGGGCCGCTTCTAGCTTGTCCTACTGGAAAGGCATCCTCGTCTGTTCAAAAAAAAACATTTAAAAGTCACATAATTATCAAGCCTCACACATTTCTTATATATCCAGTTGCTCATAAGCTCATGTTTGACATCACACACTCCTCTGAAAGACTCTCGAAATAGACAATAAAGAGGATGGTCAACAATTGTCAGACAAACAAAGCTTCCAAACAGCAAACTAACTGACAGGCAAGATGAAGCAATTGCTCGTCTCTTAACCACTGTGGCGCCTTGAATGAAAGTCAGATACAAATTGACCAATAACTAGTTATAGATCGGGGCTCTACTTAACAATATGATCCCGTGCACCTCTGGGGGTTATTGTGCCAGTTAACAACTTCAAGGCGAAGTCTAGAACTCACAATTACCGCATCTTTACTACACACTCGAATGTGCATCTGCAGCTCTCTACCTATCTGTCGACTGCCTCCTCAGTCTCGTAATCTTCCACATTTGTCGGTTCTTGAATTAATTTATAATTCACATAGCACGGCAGATTCAAGCAATCCGAATGGGAAGATGTAGGAACGTCGAATATTTACCTGATGCTGTTTTATACACCGTAACGGGCTTTTTATAAATGGCAATTTAACATATTCACAGAACGGTAACTCGTGTAATTGAAGTTATGAAGGTCTCATGTTACCTTTGGCTATAAAAAAAATAGATATGTTAAATCCAACACGAGAGCGTCTGCGTGGATGGTGGCGAGAAAGGTGGGAGGCTACAATTCATATCTGTTGGCTTATGTGTCTTAAATCGTTGTTCCACATTCTTTGGTTGGTGCCCCTTGGGACTTAGAACGGGATGAACACTTAGGTATTTTTTTTAGATGCAAATTTCTATCTTTCGTGACAGTTTACATTAAATTTTGCTTTTCATCACGCCGCCGGCAATTCGGAGAGAAATTAGCCCACCAAGAATAGTTTTTCCCAACATCCGGAAGCTAACGCTGTAAGTGACTTTTAATAATCTGAGTATGTGGAGGATATACGTCTTGTGTAGATCAATTTTCATAATTTGCTTCATTTTTACAAAGTGTTGCAGCCAACCATGAGAGAGAAGCTAGAATATTTGATGGTAGATCAATATGCAATGACCTAACGAGCATGGGTGGTACCCATTGCGGATGTCGATGGTGGAACCCCAGACCGGAGACTTAAGTTTTGTACACAGGTTGAGAAAAGTGGACTTTAATTAATAAATAAAAGAAATACTTATATTCTCGATGAAAATATTGGCTGGTTATATTTTCAGTTATTCGTATTCTCATTATCGTTTTCCGAGTAATATTACCTTCGCGATGTTAAGTGTGCAACTGTGTATGTGCGAATAATTTTTCGAGGCAATACTCAACCTAAGATGTGCTCCACCCACTCCCTCGCCTTCACCGCAATTGACGCTACCGTCAATAAGTCATTGCATCATCATCAAATGTAACGGATGGCGCCTTTTTAAAATTTCACGCGTTAAAAGATTGTGCATGCTTGGGGGTTGTTAAAAGGTACAGCGTAGCAAAAGATAGGATGTGGAAGCAAGATCTGGGATCTCCATGCCTATACTCCAGCGGGAAAACAGAAATAGGTCTTGGATGGGCTGCGCTAGTTAACACCTCCCACATAATGTATCATACATCCGCATACCTATTACCATAATTAAAACCCCAAACAAATCTCTATATACACTAACCCTTGTATTTTAAAATATCTATTGTAATTAACGTTAGTACCATTTCCATTATCAATCTTTGTAATACAAATACTGTACAAATATTATACAAACTCTATCTATTGTAATTAACCTTAGTACCATTTCCATTATCAATCTTTGCAATATAAATACTGTATAAATATTATACGAGGGTCGCCTCTTGTGTTTCGGGATTTGGCAACCCTAGTGTTGCAATCCGGCAATTGACAGCTCTGTCGTAAAGTTGGACATTTTTGAGGTTATACGCACTCAGAACGTTTTGACATACGAGCGCTATTTGTGTTGTTTACAGTAACTTAAAAGATTCATCTCGGCCCAAAAATGGAATTAAATCGTCAACATTTTCGTGCGATTATTTTTTACAACTTACGGCGTGGATTAACTCAGCAACAGTGCATGGATGAACTTAATTCAATTTTTGGCGATGAAGCTCCATCAAGGACCAGTGTTTATCGATGGTATGGTGAATTCAATCGTGGTCGTAGTTCACTCCAAGATGAATTTCGTGAAGGTCGTCCAAAATCAGTTGTTGTTCCGAAAACCATTGATGCTGTGCGCGAACTGATATTGGAAGATCGTCATGTGACCTATCGTGAGATTGAGACAACCTTAGGCGTTAGTGGGACCAGCATACATTCAATATTGCATAAACATTTGACCGCCAAAAAAAATTTGTTCGCGTTGGATCCCACACAATTTGTCAATCGCCCAAAAAAAGGCTCGTGTCAATTGGTCGAAAGAAATGCTCAAAAAATACGGTCGCGGTGCTTCGAAACACGTCTATGACATTGTGACCGGTGATGAATCGTGGATTTACGCGTATGAGCCCGAAAGTAAACAGCGGTCGACTGTCTGGGTGTTTCAAGATGAGCCAAATCCAACAAAAGTTGTTCGCGCACGAAGCACTTCCAAGTAAATGGTCGCCTGTTTTTTCGGAAAAACTGGACATGTCGCAACCGTACCACTAGAACAACACAGAACAGTCAATTCTGAGTGGTACACAACCATTTGTTTGCCAGTTGTCTTCCAAGAAATCAGGAAAACCAACCGCCGAAGACGGATCACTCTTCACCACGACAATGCGAGCTCTCACACATCGGCTGCGACAACTGCATTTTTGAGCACCCAAAACATCGATTTGATGGGTCATCCGCCGTATAGTCCTGACTTGGCACCGAATGACTTCTTTTTATTCCCGTACGTAAAAAACAAACTGAGAGGTCAACGTTTTTCGACACCTGAAGAAGCGGTTGCTGCATTCAGAATGCATGTGTTGGAGATACCTCAATCAAAGTGGCAAAAGTGCTTCGACAATTGGTTCAACCGCATGCAAAAGTGTATAGATCTTCATGGGGAATATTTTGAAAAACAATAAAGTGATTTTCGATGATCAATATTTGTTTTTGTTCTCTAATCCCGAAATATAAAAGGCAACCCTCGTACAAACTCGCAATATCAAAACATAGCCAAAAGCATACCGATGATAATAAATCCAATCTATCATAAATCAACACACGGCTCCAGTACAGAAAACTCAAACTTTTCCACAACAGACACACCAACAAATAGGCTGAACCCCACGCTCAACCTTATCACAATTCGAGGCATAAATACCGCCACCGAAGAGGAACCGAGGCGATTAATTTCCCAGCCGTGAACGAGTACACACGTTCACTATTAAATTAGTTAATAATAAATAGGTTTTAAAATAAAAACTTTGTTTTAATTAATTCGCTCGAAGTACTAATCGTTGATATGGCGGACTGCGTCTTGAATATTTCGGAGGTGACGTTCGCTTTCCATTTTCTGTCTTGTGGATTGTATAACGCTTGTATTAAGCTAAATAAATGAGGGTTCTGCCCTCATTAAACTAAACAACACTACTTAGCCCTACAATTTTCTCTGAATCAAACTCAATGTACTTAAAAATATGTCGAATGGCGGAGAGGACCTAATCTCGTGAATGATAAAGGAGGAACTGCTCATGTCGATGATAAAGATTTTTTTTTATGTTTTTTTGTTTTCGGTAGGAAGGTAAAAATCTTCAAAAGATACCTCTGACCGCTCCAGAGGCAAGCCGGACTTTTACCGACTAAAACCACCTCTCATCGTCATCAACATCGGTGGCACTACAACCGGGATCCGGTCTTGGCCTTATTTAGCAAGTCTCTCCACAGGTATCCGGTACGTGTCCGAGACTTGTTAATTGTCCATAATAATTTGTTTTTCCGGGCAAGGTTATTAGCCTTGCGCTAACCTTTCTCAAGATGTCGCTGCATGCATTGGTTCACTACTTGGAGGGTGCCACAGTAGCTATCCAGGGGTGTCACGTGGAGACTGCATGCCAACTTGGATTGAACAGGTACAAGGATCGTCCTGGCCTTCGCCGGGTTGAAAGTAGAGACTTTACCCTGTATGTTCGCTCCCATCCCCCGAAACCACCTTCCGCCAGACACATATTCCCGTTGATCGCCACGGGACTTTCTTTTAGATATTCCATCGCTGGGCGGGACGGAGTTTACCTGTTACTACGCTCGTCGCGTCGCAACTGCTGCATCACGTCACATAGAACATCATTTGCTACGGACCATGCCTGTTTTGAACTCAGCATATTCCGCATCGAGGTCCTTCTCTTTCCACCCATTTTTCTGCGCTTTCTTCACCAATTTGCCAGTGATGAATCCCTTGTGTGGAAATATTTCGTACATCACGGCTTGGTGGTCACTATGGATGTAGGTGTCCAAATTGTGTCTTAATATTGTAAGACAAACCAAAAGAATAACAAATATTCCTGCGGTACAAAAGAAAAATAACGGATTTATCCGGGTTACTAAGCTAATTATTATATTATATGATTTTAAGTACTATGCTATGGTAATTAAATAATCTTAGTACAACTCTGAAAGAGTTTACTCTTATTCGATTTCGTGTTAATTTAAATTTAATTTACTTAAAATAATTGGTGCTTATGATCGTATATATATATATATATATATATATATATATATATATATATATATATATATATATATATATATATATATATATATATATATATATATATATATATATATATTCACGTATTTCTCTATTTAAATTCCTTTTATCTTTTTTTGTCGTTGGTTTTTTCTTTTGTTTTTTTTTTTATGTGTTCAAATTTTAAAATATTCAACTGTCTTACAATATTCATCAACATCATCATCGGCACTACAACCGGGAACCGGTCTTGGCCTTATTTAGCAAGTCCTGAGGCTTGCTAATTTTCCATAATGATTTGTTTTTTTCCGGGCAAGGTCATTAGTCTTACGCCAGGTCTTACAATATTAATGTTTCCTTAAACCAATATAATGTGATATTTCTATTTTACAAAGTATGTTCATGTATTTGTTTTATAAATATCTATAATTTCCTAGGTAAATATCGTTTGTTTCTGTTTTTGTAAGCAAATTCAAAACACTTGAATTTTTGTTTTTCGCTCTCGTGAGTCAGTCAGCAGTAGGAAATTAATTAGTATGTAAAGCAATTTAATTTAAATTAATTTTTCTTTTGATGTAACTTTGGATTTAATTTGAAATAGCAAATTTCCATAAACACGAAATAAAAATTATTGACTGGCCTTCGATTATTTCCTCGAGGAAAAATTTTCTTACAGAGAGTTCGTTTAGCAAGAGAATTTCGACTTTTCAAGTGTTCGGAAACAAGAGACGGCATTATTACTATGTCTGAAGCGATTTCTTTGTAGATTCTTTTTATTTTTGGTTTGCAACAATAACATTTGATCATTTAACTAGTTTTCGCATCACTTTTGTAAAAATTGCTATCGTAATCTTTTTATTCTTAGTTAACAGGTCAATTGAAAAGTCCCCGGTCTTCCATAGTAAAACACATTTTTTTGTCAAAATTCGTTTTTTTTGTATTCAACATAATTCCCTTCGAGGGTGATACACGACCCTCCAACTTTTCGATACCTTTTTTGTAGTACGATTGGTCCTTTGCTTCAAAATAGGCTTCGGTTTCGGCGATCACCTCTTCATTCGATGAAAATTTCCTCCCAGCGAGCATTCTTTTGAGATCTGTGAACAGGAAATAGTCGCTGGGGGCCAGATCTGGAGAATACGGTGGATGCGGAAGCGATTCGAAGCCCAATTCATGGATTTTTGCCATCGTTTTCACTGACTTGTGACACGGTGCATTGCCTTGGTGAAGCAGCACTTTCTTTTTCTTCAAATGCGGTCGTTTTTCGGCGATTTCGTCCTTCAAACGGCCCAATAACTGTGTAATAGTCGCTGTTGATGGTCCTTCCTTTTTCAAGATAGTCAATGAAAATTATTCCGCGCGCATCTCAAAATACAGACGCCATAACCTTGCCAGCCGACTATTGCGTTTTTCCACGCTTTGGGGCGGGTTCTTCGTGTGCAGTCCATTCGGATGACTGTCGATTGGACTTCGGAGTGAAATGATGGATCCATGTTTCATCCATTGTCACATATCGACGCAAAAACTCGGGTTTATTACGCTTGATCATCTCCAAACACTGCTCCGAATCATCAACTCGTCGTTGTTTTTGGTCAAAAGTGAGCTCGCGCGGCACCCACTTTGCACAGAGCTTTCTCATACCCAAATATTCGTGAATGATATGATGTACACGTTCAGTTGATATCTCTAGAGTGCCTGCTATTTCATTCAATTTCAATTTACGGTCATTCAAAATCATTTTGTGGATTTTTCTAATGTTTTCCTCGGTAACAACCTCTTTTGGGCGTCCACTGCGTTCAGCGTTTTCGGTGCTCATTTCACCACGTCTAAACTTAGCATACCAATCCTTGATTGTTGATTTTCCTGGGGCGGCGTCTGGAAACTCGTAATCAAGCCAAGTTTTCGCTTCAACTGTATTTTTTCCCTTCAAAAAGCAATATTTTATCAACACGCGAAATTCCTTTTTATCCATTTTTTTCACAATAATAGAAGTTGCTTCACTCAAAATACTATAATTCACAAACTAATGGTCCGACATCTGTCAAATTTATACACGCGTCTAACTAAAAATCATATGAATTTAATTCTAGTGCCGCCATCTATGTGTCAGGCCGGGGACTTTTCAATTGGCCTGTACTAATTTTTTGACAAATTTCAAGATTGTGTCCTTATTTTTAAAGAAACAAATGCAAATTAAATGGCTCGTAATTTAAAGTTTAACTGACTGATATTTCGCTGCTTTTTACAACAATTTTTAATTTTCCGTAAATTGCCGCTTGTTTTTCTTTTCTACAATGTTTGTAACAGAAAGATATCAACTTTGTAATTATATTACCTTAATCATTTTTTAATTAATCTTGTTCAAATATTAGTAACAATGTCCTTGAATAGATTTTGATTACTTAGGCACTGAGTCAATTATAAATTAAAACAAAATGTAAGCGATATGTATCAGTAAAGTAGGAAATTAGCAATAATTTAGATTCTTACTGGAGTGTTTATCTTCAAACTTTAGTTTGGGTTTTTTTTTACACAACTAAAAAAAAAAAAAAAATAAAAAAAAAAAAAAAATGCAAACCTGAAGTCAATCGCTGTGTTCTCTGATGTTGTCTAAAGGTTTGGCGTCGCCGTGGTGTTACAGATGAGATGTTAGGTGAAGTCCAAGTTTTGTTTTATAGATGGGGTGGGGCTCTACTTGCCCTTACAGCGTCTTTAGTAACTTTTAATTTTTGTAGTTTTGTTTAATTTATTTAAAGTTTTACTTTTGGTTTTTTTAAATTTTACTTTTTTTGGACTGTTTTTGATTAATTTTTTAATTTTTTACTTTATTTTTGTAATTTTTGCTTGTTTTCGAAATATTGTCTTTTGTTTGTTTAAATTTTTATTGAGAGAAAAAATTTTCACCGTCGTTGTTGTTGAATTTTTTGTTGAAGTTTTTGTTCACTATATTTTCTATTGAAATTTGTACTGTTTTTGAATTGATTTAATTTGGTTTAACTTTGTTTAATTTATCACAAGGTTTTTACTAATTTTTAAAATTTTGTCACTGTTTTCACCGACCGTTTATTGTTTTTTGTTGAAGGTTGCGTGTTGTTTTTAAGTCCGGGTTACCAATGTAGGAGTGAAGAAGTATTGCACCTGACACGGGCACGGATTCACTTTCTTCTCCAACTGCACTCATCGATTGTTCCGTCGTAAATTGTTCAAGGGGAAAGATGGAATAAATGAAAATGCACTGGTGTTGTTTCGTCGTTTAAATGTTTCTTTATTGTATTGTTTTTTTTCTTTCTCACTTAATTTAGAACTTATTAATATTACTAGATTGATTTTATTACTAGATTGATTAATATTACTAGATTGATTTTTTATAAATATTATCCAAGAATGGATAATATTTATAATATTACTAGATTGATTTTTTTATAAATATTATCCAAGAATGAACACGTCTTTCCCGACACCGTGACCGCAGTCATATAAATTTAAACTTATTATTAAATTGAATAGAGACTCACTCGACGTTGCGACTGTTTGAGGACTGAATATCGAGTGGAGCGAAATAAAATTTTCTCCACGAGCGACGGCGTGACCAACCGCGGTAAAGTATGACTAGCGACTGACTGAATTAGGGATGAAAAATCAATTTTGAATTCGCGCAGCTATTAGCCAATCATCATTGCGCTCTTCTGGTGAATCCTCTCATTTGCATGTCTCAGTGAGGTTGTTCTGCATCGAGCCGACCCTCGACGAGACAGCAAAATATGGATCTGATTTCGCAATCGCTGCAATAATTCCAGAAACCCAATGTCGATGTTTTCATCCAGCCAGAAGAGACCAATGATTCTCGTTTCCAAATTTACCGGAAAGAAAATGCAAAAAGTTAAAATTGGTTAAGTTAATTATATTTTATTCCTGGTCACACGTTATGCAAAAGAGACTCTGTATTTTTAGAATATTGTCAGCACACTTTTTCTTTGTTTCTTTGTTTTACTTTTTTACTGCATGATCGCACTGCCGTGTTCCTCGCTTCCCCCAATTTGAAATTCAACTGGATACTTTCGTGTTATTTTTCTAGTCTTCAGTAGCTGTTCTTCTTTTCCTAGCTGATTCGTCACGGAGGTTAATGGCCAGGGACCCATTTTCCCTCCAAGGCACTGAAGAGCGAATCATTCAGTTGGCAACGGTTTTCATTGAAGGTCAGTCACATGACGTTGCTTGAGAACAGATTTCGAAGTCTAGTGACATGATTACTCCTTCTTCGTTTTCTTTTGTTGCATAAGCTTAGGGGCTTAGTGCAAATGTATTTTTAAATTCAAAAATGTTGTATCGCTAACGGCTGCAAATGCGTTGGATAGATTTTGAATATAAACCTGCAACATTTGAGCTGTGGTTGTTTTCCCATGTTGCTGTACTGTTGTATTATTTTTCTACAACAATTGTTGAATTTTTTATTTTGTTTATGACACAAAACTTACCCCGTTCTGTGTTGCTTGTTGAAGTGAAAGCCGCCGGCGTGTCTTCGTATCCTATGCACCGTTATTATGCACATTCTATAGTTCCTTTTTATTTTAATTTCCACCAATAAAAGGTTTTTCAAGTTAATTACAAACACACGCAAGTTTTCAATATTTACTAGTAAATAGTTTTTATTCTATTTAACTACAACACACGCATCAAATTTACAAAATAGTTTGAATTATATTTAATTACACACGATTCCTTTTCAAATATAGCCACACGCGCACACGACTCGATTCAAAAACTCTATCACATTTGCATAATTTTTCTTTTTCTTTTATATATTATTTTTGCGGGACCGAAAACTCCGCCGAACTATTCGCGTCGACCACACGATGAACAAGAAGCAACCATCTCTCTCGCCACACATTCTTTTTCGTTCCGCTTCCACGGTAGTGATTTCGAGGAAGCGGCCGAGATGGCTAATGGCTAATAGGGGGCGACTATGGCTAATATAAAGAAGATGACTATTGCAATGTGAATGGGGTTTTAAATGGGTTTTACGTTTATTTAAATTATATTTTATTGTAAAGGGGATATTCTATTGTAATGGTAAAGGGAAATTAGTAATTTGGGGGGAAGGGAAGGAGGAGGGGAAGGATATATGTGAAGACACGAGATGTTAATTCTTCAAAGGGGGAGGGATAATTAAATGAGCTTTAATTATATAACAGTACTGCAACAGAGGTGAATAATACTCGCGCATCATTCGACAGTCGCTGGACATGCAAAGGATGAAAAGGACAAAAGAGAGAGCGCAATAACTTCGGGGTTGGCTTATCTTGTACGCTTGTATCAAATGCCGTCTGAGGGTGACCTACTGCCCTAGTGCTATGGCTATGGTGACCTCAGAGTACATTGAACTGTAGGGAGAGAGAAACGGGAAGGAGAGGAAAATGTTCTGTGGCTATTCAGCTGTGAAAAGAGATCGTTGATCCCAAGCGAATAGAGTGGCCGGGAAAAAGCCGAAGTGACGCTAAATTGGCTAGGGTAATATATCGTGAGAACTAATTAAATATTTTGATAAATTCCCCAGCGGTTGCATGATTATGCAACAGTGTCGTCTGATTCGACTTGTTGTTGCTAACCGACATGATGTGATTTGCGGTGGAAACCTCATGGGCTAGCAAAATGGAGTTGCCGTATGGCAAAAAGGAGCTGAATTCAATTCTGCATTATCTGCATAGAATAATGAATTCAGCTATGCTTTCTTTTACAGGTAAAATAGCTGAACGGTGGGATAGGGGATAATGTGACGCGCTGTAGGCGGTCGAAATTAAGTTGGGATTGTGGGTTGGTTCTCCATGTAGTATAGAGAACCCCACAGACTCACATACATAATCGCTCTTCAGTCGATCGGAACGAGCGTGAACCTTTGCCTGGTCATGTATATGTTCGCTGGTATAATCTTCAGGCAAGCACGACATATACACGTCTTTCTTAATCCTTTTCCACTTTTTTCGACAACACTGTCCATTAATTTAAAAGTATTAAAAATTCACTTTTGGGTATAAGTATTACAAATAAAATGTAAGTTCCCAATTTAATTCCAAATAGTTTTCGGTTGATTCTCTTAATAGCCGATATTCGTCATCGAAAAAGTAGCACACTCTTTAAGCTTTTAACGACTTCTCTTGAAATATCTTGGCCGCCCAAACAAAATGATCTATTGGCTACAAAATGATAAATGGTATGACGGCTCATTATTTTTGTCGAGTCAGTTTAGTGCGTTGGGTGGCTATGGAACTGATACATTTCATAAGCATATTGTTGCAAATTGTGTGAAGGACATCTTCTTGAGAGGAAATGCAAGATGTGAATAGGAAGATAACGTCAAAGCATCCCACCAAGGGCAGAACAAATAGGAAATGAATAACAACAGAAGGCGAGTTCCGACTTGGCCTTGATATTGATACGTTCACCTTCACCGGCGATTAATTAATTGATTATTGGAAACTGATGTTTAACATTTTACATACTACATATTTTGTTATTTATTTTTATGGGCATTGCGAACTTCAGAAATTCGAATTAAATCACCCCATATATCTCTCTTAAGGAGTGATCATCATCATCATCGGCACTATAAGCGGGATCCGGTCTTGGCCCTATTTAGCAATCCCCGAGGCTTGTTAAATTTTCCATAATAAGTTGTTTTTCCGTGCAAGGTTATTACCCATGCGCCATCTTAAGGAGTGATAGTTCTATGTAATTAACTGACTTGAATATGATGCGTGGAAGCAAACCTTTCTTCCTAATAAAGAAATCCTTAATTACAACATACAAAATGTATCTCAAATAAAAAAAGATTCAGAGTAAACTGATTGCCCAACCGCCGCAATACGACCGACGTCAATTGAACGTGAGTACTTCTGTGCATGTCTTCATCGTTGCCTGTACTATTTCGTACTGGTAAAGCTGACAAGACGTCTAATGCCGTCCTCCGAAAGGCTAGCTTTATTTTGCAGTTGAAAATCCGCCCATTTAAGCCAATCTGATACTTCTAAGAATTCATTTTCGTGTAATGTTTACTTGTGCCCAAAATAAGCGAAGAAATCTTTAACGAGTCCATTATCTCCCTGCTGTCACAAGTTGTCTGACTATGTAAGGCACGTTCCCTGGCCCTATTTGAAAGTTTTCTCTATACTCTCGTGATGTAAGCACCGCTCTCGAATCGTTGTCTTGAATTGTCGAAATTTAAATGCAAATCGCCGATATAACATGTCTTTCCAATCGCTTGTCAGTGTCATAATCCAGTCGCCCAATCGTTTCCCAGAGATTTCCGAACACCAACCCCGCTCTTAACAGACATTTCCTAGACAGTGCGCCCTGGTACACAATTGAATGGAAAAATCAAGAATTTAAAGCACGCCCGATGTCGCTTCATGAATCTCTTAAGCTGTCGCCCCACCACGCCCGGTTGGTCACCACGGCAAGTTTATTCCGCTGACGGTTTTCTTTTCACGTCCTCATGTCGCGTTCGGACCCGTGATCAGTTGGGCTCTCATGAGACAATTGAATTTATCAGGGTCCAGCGATTTCAGCTCGTTAAAGATACTCTATCTCCTAAATGATTGTTTTACAGCATCTGTGTTTGTTACCAGCTGAATGTTGGCTGCAGTGCCATGTCGACGTTAGAGCTCGTGCCGTGTCTAGCTTTTAACAGCTTACATTTGTAAGTCGTCCTGGACAATGAGGTACACGACATACAGACGGGCCAATAGACAAACAATCAGACAAGCAGATTGGTGGAGTAGTGTGGCTACTTTTGCGCTACTGTGCGCGCTGGAACGTGAGTTTGAGGTGCTAGCACCAAAATCTTGTAACCGGACGATAGTGGGTGCGCTTACCGAAATTGGTCATGCTGATGGAGGTTGGACGTTGATCGAGAGCGTCCTGGGGCAGATATTTTTCGTCACACGCAACGAGACCAATTTGTTGCTAAATGAATGTACATACCGACCGTCGAAATTGTGTGCGTTAACAGTGCCTGGGTACATCGGGGATTTGTCCTTTCGCGTACCGAACACATATGGGCACTTGTTATCTAAGCATGCTCTGTGTATACTGTCTTTTGACAGTAACGTGAAAAACTATTGCTTCAGTGCTCATTAAAGGCTGCGCAACACTCCCATCAAGAGGACCATCGCACATGACTACTATAGACATCTGCACGTGATCGTAAACAATTTCGGAATGCGACGTCGTTGACCTTGAACAAAATGTCAGTCGTACACAGTACGGGCCCAAGACGTTACCTGTGCGGCACACAGTTCTCGATGAAACCAAGTAAACCACCGATACACCGGGAGAACGAATTACGTTATGTACCAACTCATAGGCGCATATCCTCTTGTGAGGAAATACTTTTGAGTGATTCAGTGTACGCCAGCAATTGGTTAAATATGTCAATCAGTCGTCGTTGTCTTGCTGATGAGAATACTTCATCATCTCCGTCTTCTACAACTCGATTTTCATCCAATATGGCAATGTCAAGTGGTTGGTAGTTGAAGATCTAGAAAATGCCATGAAAATCATTTCTAATGGGCACATTCGCCGTCAGTCGCATGTCAAGGGGGAAATTCTTCGAATTTCAATCAAGATGGAATCTGGGTTCTTTGTGAAGGTTTTCAGATATATTTAATGAACCGATTTCCGCGAGATCTGCCTTCAGTGATTATTTGATGATGGTCGTCATTGAACGACGCGGGGATATCGGAGACACAAAGAGGCCAAAGAATATATCGAAACGGATCTATCGTCACTTAGATTACTGGGAATAGTTCTATAAACCAAACCAGTTTCCGGATGTTGACTAATTGGTGGTCAAAGTTATGCCAAACACTTATCGTCGATCAATTTGTACCCAGTTGGTAACTGAAGATCTTCGGATGATGCTTAAAAAATCGCTTTCAAACGCAGTTGGAGATTGGAAAAGTTGATAGATAGATTTTTCACCGCCAAGTCTACATGCGCTTGTGCGCGGCGTTACCAATTGCATTTCATGGAATTCGATGGCAATTTTTACATCAAATGGTGGCGCACAATAAATAAGTAGTCACGAAATACTTGCTAAGAAATTTTTTAAGTTGGGGTTACGGGTTACAAACGTTGCACAACTCTTTGGTAACGAAATGGTTTTGGTTGGATAGTAGACACTAAGAGTTTTAGGGCATGTAGCGAAATACAAATTGAAACTACGTGGACTTCGGGTGTGTTCTTTTTTTTTAGAGATAGCACATCTGCGATATATTTATATTTAATAGTTATGGTTATTGGTATTTTATGTGAGCCTGTAATTGGAATTGTTTGTGTATTACATCAATTTTTGAAAACAGAAAATAAGTGTGTGGTTCAAACGCGGTTATATCAATTGAGATTACCGAAAAACGAAATTGTTTTAAAATCTTTTCTCGGTTATTTATTAAGCAATTAAAAAATCATTTGAAGTACTTACACTGTGGGGGTTCTCAACTTCAACTCCCGATTCAAAACCTGCAAGACACACATCCGCAACCATGCAAAACTTGCAAGCGCACCCATCCCTATATGCAACAGCATCCGTCCCCAATCCGCAATTGCATACATTTACCAGGAACCCATTTACCAAGCTGAAATAAATGCATATTCCAATTTACAACGGAATATTAATCATCTCCCTCAATTACATCACCCCACATACATTTCCCCGCAATTGCTTCGGTTAATATCTTATCTAAATGATATTCCTTGCTTGCAACCAAACAATTCTAATTTCCCCCAAAAATCATTCCGGCTCACTTCCTGGCTAAACTATTTCCTCGCTTGCAACCAAGCAACATTTAGTTCCCCGAAAATCATTTCGGCTCTCATCCTACCCAATAGCAATTCCTTGTATACCTAGCGCCAGAGGAATTTAACTCAGCCTATACGGCAACGATTCTCCGAAACCCAATCCCCTATACAGGCATAGCAACTCTTCTCGAAATTCCTAGTAAGTGGCAGTGAGTTTATTTTAGCTATGACTCAACCGCCACGACGCGATGAATAGATTCTTTCCATTCATTAGTAATCGAGCTTGAACCGCCACCGGGGCACACGGAGTCGAGATACTACCACCGTCGAGCGCACATCGCTCCCTCGTTACATAAGTCATTGCATAATCGCCATCGAGTGCGCACACGCCACGAAAGTCGGGAGTTGGTTCGCCTTAATTCATTCGCGCAGCCGAAGGCTTCTTTTTTTTCCTCGAAGAAAGCTTTGCGAGATACGACTTCCCCTTATTGTTCCCGTTTGAACTCCTGTTACAGAGATAAAATAACAACCAACCCGCCTGTCGCGTTGTGAATAACTGTCCGTTACTGCATAACCCGTCGTCTCGCTTCGAAGGGAAAGAAGAACATAGTGCGAGAAGAACACGAGAACTTGTGTAAACTTTAATAGACTAAATAAAAGGGAGAACTTTCGAACCAAAAGCGAAAATAGTGTAAATTTAAATAAAGGAAATAAAGCATCAACCACAATAACGGCACACGAGTGTTTATCTTTTGGTGAATCACGCGCCGTACGTCGGCACACGTACCCTCAACCCCCACAACTCTACATATCATCATCATCATCATCGGCACTACAACCGGGACTTGGTCTTGGCGTAATTTAACAAATCTCTCCACCGGTCCCGATTTCGAGCCGATGTCATCCAGTTTGGCACTCCCAGGCTCTGGGCGTCCTGGTCTACGCCATCCCCTCATCGCAGACAAGGTCTGCCGCCCTGTCTCCTTCCTTACATCCTGCCACGAAGGACCGCCCGAGCAAGCTTATAGCATATTGCGACGATAGTGAAGAACGTGTGATTCGGACTGACGCTATGACAGTTAGAATCACTAAAAATGTAACCAATGCTCAACACATCAGGCTGCTGCCGCTTGTACGAATTCGATTTCTAAACTGGAGTACAATCAACTGATGTGGAATTGTTACGTTATCGCTATGGTATATGGCTCTGATGCATTTTTTTAATCGATTTTCGTTCGGTGTTCTTCACTATTTGCTTGTGTATTGTGTGTATCTGTTAGAAACGCCACACTACTCCCTCCTTAGTAACTTTGTTACGATCAACTTCGTGTGCGAACGACGGAGCAAAGAACGAGCGAGCGATAGAACGTCGGAGCAGGCGAGTGTGCCGGTGCTCTATGCGTAAGTCGTGAACGTAGTCGTAAAGTTCTGTTTACTATGGGAAAGAGTGTGTGTGTACACAGATTACACCGGCCGACCAATTATACCATATTGCGACGATAGTGAAGAACGTGTGATTCGAACTGACGCTATGACAGTTAGAATCACTAAAAATGTAACCAATGCCTGAACACGTCAGGCCACTGCCGCTTGTACGAATTCGATTTCTAAACTCAAGTACACTCAACTGATGTGGAATTGTTATGTTATCGCTATGGTATACGGCTCTGATACATTTTCTTATTCGATTTTTGTTCGGTGTTCTTCACTATTTGCTTGTGTATTGTGTGTGTATCTGTTAGAAACGCCACATTACTCCCTCCTCAGTAACTTTGTTACGATCAACTTCGTGTGGGAACGACGGAGCGAGGAACGAGCGAGCTAGAGAACGCCGGACCAGACGAGTGTGCCGGTGCTCTATGCGGAAGTCGTGAACGTAGTCGTAAAGTTCTGTTTACTATGGGAAAGTATGTGTGTGTACACAGATCACGTCGAGTTGTTGCGTTAAGCAAGGATAGTGAAAACGGCGATTTGAACATACGGTGAAACGGGTGAGAAGCAAAGCAATGAAGCACCGGGCAACTGGCCGCGTGTGCAAATTCGATTTCTAAACTCAAGTTCGCTCAACTGATGTGGAATTGTTATGTTATCGCTATGATATACGGCTTTGAAGCATTTTTTTATTCGATTTTCGTTCGGAGTTCTTCACTATTTGCTTGTGTATTCTGTGTATCTGCTAGAAACGCCACAGGCTCCTCTTCGCTCATTCGAGCTAGGTGTCCCGTCCTCCGGAGTCTACCGAGCTTGCTTTTTCTTGGAACATTAGCTTCAAGGTAGATCGCGCACAACTCATCGTTGTAGCGTCTCCGGAATCGTTCTCCCTCACATACGGGGCCAACAATTCTCCCGAAGTCCTTCCTCTCGAATGTGGTTGTAGGGTTATATTTTTCTAGATTTGTTTTTTGCTTACCTCGGTTGGCGGGGCTTCCGGGTCTTTTGGCTCGTGTCCAAGATCAAAGAGGGTTTCCGTTTTATTTATTTTATTTATTTATTTAATTTTTATTTAGGTTCTGGCCGTTGCCTCGGCCTCTGGAGTCCAACTCATCTCGAATCCAAAATGTGCCCACCTTTTATACTTTGGTTCATCGCGATTTGTCAAATTTTATTTAAAAATTCCAAGAAGCACAAACAAGATTTTGTGTGCTTCAATTAGAATAGGATTCCGGGAAGTTGTTAGGAATTTATTTGAGTAAACTCCCGGAAGGAGAAATCATGAAATGCATTTAGAGTTAAGCATTTCATGATGTTAGGATTTTTAGGAATTGAATCAATGTACGACAAATGGACTTTGGTTTAATTTTGTCGTGCATCTGATTCAATTGGGGAACATGATTTGGATTATGGGAATAGGGTTAAGATTATAGGAAATATTGAGGATTTGGATGGGAGTAGTGATTTAGGATCACTACAAGGTTAAGAGTTCAGAGTGCCTTTTATTGAGCACCCAGGTATCGGATTCATACATGAGTACTGGTAAGACCATGATGTTGTACAGTAGCAGCTTGGATGTTCTCGATAAATTTCGGGATTTAAAGAGCCTTGATAGACCATAGTAGGCTTTGTTGGATCAACTGATGATGCCGATGTCATCTGCGTAGGCAAGTATCTGGCTGGACTTGGTGGCAACCTTACGCTGACTCTGGCTGCAGCTCCACCCCAAGGACATGGGAAAATTTCGATTCAAGGTGATGCAAATAGCATGCATGTGCATGGGTGGAATTTCCTTCCAGGTGAATGGGGTGTTGGGTGATCATCAAACTGATGAGAATTTGTTTGGTTGCTTGTAGCAAATAGCATGCAGGTTCATGGGCATAGATGGAACGTGTGAATTGCAGAATTGCAAGTTTAGTTGTGGGAACGGAAAATTTATGATAGAGATTTGCTTTTAGCAACAGGTAGGCATGTGATAAAGTTTCACAGCTACACCAAAGGAATTCCGTCGGTTGTAACAGGAAATTAATTTTCATGCTACACCGAAAGAACTCCTTTGGTTTTAAAGTTGTTAAAAATTTAATGCAACATAAATTATGTTATTTTATAATTAATTTGTGACGGTTAATGTCACATATCTATGCAACAAAAATATAATCTCGAAGTAAAAGTGTTGCCAACTTTCTTGTGTATAGGCAATCACGTCGTTAATGTTGACCTGTAAGTACCCAAAAGTCAATTATCATAAACAAGCAACTATACGTATACCCACATAAAGCAATAAAGATATATTATAACATTATTTTAAAATTAACTTAACACGGGAATGGGGAACTGAGTCTTCTAACCCATCCTGCAATTTCAGAAAAAATTAAACTTACTTAAAGACGAGTTCACGACTGGACCTGATGGACTTCCGGCTGTCCTTTTAAAAAAATGTTCCTCTTATCTTTTTCTCCCCCTATCAAAGATCTTCAATCTATCTCTTACACAATGTGTCTTCCCCAGTATTTGGAAATCCTTCTATGTCAACCCCATATATAAAAACTGACCAAAAAACGATATAAGCAACTACCGTCCCATCGCCAAACTGTCTCATATCCCTAAACTGTTCGAGGGGATTCTATACAACGTGTTATCTTTTCGTTGTAAATCCATCATCTCACCTAACCAGGAGTTCTCATCCCATGATCTCCGTGCCTTAGAGAGTGGCAACGAAGTCGATGTAATCACAACCGATTTTAGCAATGCCTTTGACAAAATCTCCCATAGTCGTATCCTTTTTAAACTATCCTCCCTTGGTTTCGAAATCCTATTGATTAAGTGGTATTCTTCCTATGTGAAAGCTCGAACTTACCGTGTCAGATTCAGGTTTTCCCTTTCCAATCTTCTTATTCTGACATCAGGGGTTCCCCAGGGTAGTCATTTGGGACCCCCCATATTTATCCTTACCATTAGCGACATAGACTCCAATATGAAATACTCATCCACCTCTCTCTACGTGGGCGATAGTAAACTTTACAAAACTATCCTCCTCTCGACTCTTCACTTCTCCAATTGGATCTCGACAGCTTCTCAACTTGATGCCTTAACAACTCCCTTCAACTCAATGTTGTCAAATGTCACTCTATTACCTTCTTCCGTAAATGTCCCCCTGCCCTGCTGCGTTCCTATTTCCTACTAAACCAACAGATATCATTTGTGCCTTCCATACGTGATCTTGGGATCTTATGGGACAGGGAGCTTAACTTCATTTCATATATTGATGACATTATCCTTAAGGCCAAGTCTGCCCTTGGATTTGTGAAACGCTGGTCGAAAGAATTCTTTAATCTCTACGTTTCTCGTTCACTCTACATAGCCTTCGTCTGTCCCCTTCTAAAATATGCCAGTCAGGTCTGGTCTCCTCACTACTCGTCCCATATTCGTACGATCGAAAGTGTGCAACGTTTTTTTCTGCGTTTTACCCTCCATGGACTGAACTGGGAAAATGCTCGGACTCTCCGCCCATACACAAGCCGTCTCCATCTGATTAACCTCAACAACCCCTATCCTTCAATCAAACCTCAACACACCCTATCCTTCACCCCCCCCCCCCCCCCCCCCCCCACACACCCTCTAGTTCTAACGGCACAGTCACGGATTGCTTCTCCAACCTCAGGTTGAAGAGGAGGCAGCTCAGACCGTCCCCTTGTCGGAGTCCATTAAAGATGTTTATTGGTTTGGACAGTTGAAGAGGGCAAGAGCGGCATTTATATCCCTCAAGAACCTTTTCTATTCGAACCATCTTAGATCCGATCATTTGCTACCAAGCGTTTGTACGTAAAATTTTGACCTATGCGAGTGCAGTATGGTGGGCTCCTCGATAGTATATTGGTTAGTATACCCGCCTGTCACGTGGGAGACCGGAGTTCGATTCCCCGTCGGGGAGCCTCTGGCACAAGACTAATGGCCTTACCCGGAGCAAACAAATCATTATGGAAAATTTAACAAGCCTCGGGACTTGCTAAATAAGGCCAAGATCGGTTCCCGGTTGTAGTGCCGATGATGATGATGAGTGCAGTATGGTGGAACGTTAATCCATTTAATATGGAAAAGCTAAGAATATTTGAAAGAAAATGTCTTAGAGCCTGCCCGCAGATGCGAACATTCCAACTTTCGTCACTATATATCCAATTACGTAACAATGTCCATTCAAAAGATTTATCTAGTAAATCATATCACTTAGCTATTCATCAGAAAACTAAATCATAGATCATTGTTGAACTTAAAATAACATTAGAAAACTAACATACAGTATGAACTTATGTGTTAGGGAGAGTGATACTTTAAACACTACACTACTTAACAGTTTGCTGTCATTGCTTCTATATCGTGAGAAAGCCGAGTTCTTCAGTTAGTATGGGTCATAAAAGCCTACCACAGAAATATTTCTGGATGGGATTCGCAAGATTCTAATACGGCAGCCTGTGGAAGAATGGCACCCGCGTGGTAGACACCTTGATGTGGTGTGGGGATTTAAATTACGCTTCCAGTAGGGTCGCTCATTTAAGACAGGCTAGATGGGAGTAACATACTGTGACGCATATGACAATCAGTACTAGAATATTCTAGAAAGTCCAAAACAAAGTAGTAGAATATTCTAGAAAGTACTGGAAAACTGGAGACCATGAACAGTAGAAAATTCGAGGCTATGGAACGAACGGAAACGAAACGCCGAATCAGAATGAGGAAACGGTATAAATACGTCGCACGCAGATCAGGAAATAAGTAAGGGTAAGAAGTAAGCAGTCAAAGACGCGATAAGTACGGAAGCAATAAGTCAAGAAATCGTTAAGTGTACGATAAAAGTAACGGTTGTTATTAACGGACTAATAAAGCGTTATATTAATTAAAAATCGATTTAACGGTTCTTATTTATTAAAAATAATTAATCCAGCGAACCCTAAGCTCGCTACAATACAAATATCTGCCACCCCTAATCCAGTATGTTACAAATCACCGTGTCTATTGGATGGTTTGCAACCATCTACTAACTGTAGTATAATCGTCAAATCAGAACAGTAAGTAGACCTTATCGTATCAAAATGGGGCTCTATAATGGCGGACTATTTGAAACCCCAAGACTCGTGGCAACAAAATTGAATGAAAACTATAAACACAACAAACATGTAAAAAACTCTGTAGACGTAGATGTGATAAGCCGACACTACTATAAGGGAAGAATTCATCAAGAAAACACCGACTGGACAAAAAGTAGACGTTGACGAGTCAGTGAGGTCATGAACTCTCGGGTTCCTATAAGCCAATAAATAGTAAATAATGACCGAAACATATTTTTGGGAGTGCGCCTCATTCAGCAACATGTAAAAAGAATTATATTATATTGTTCTGTTGTTAACATTCGACACGCACATTATAGATAAAACATAATTGCCGTAGGAAACAAAATCTATGTCAATCTGTCAAAATCGAACAAAGACACCGTCAAAAATTGACAGAAAAAGGTCACTGTTTGACATCTGAATTTTGCATATAAAGTTATGAGAATTTTTGTCTTGGGGCAAATACTAAAAATTCCACGTTAGATAGACAAAGGAAGAAAACAGAAAGTCTAACTAGAACAAACCGATGCTAAATGATATATTCGCAAACTCCAACAGCTTTACGTGTCGGCATGTCTCATATTAAAGTTACAAAAGAGTTCCTATATACGAGGCTGAAAACAAATTGATTTTGTATCCACCCATTAGCGCTTTTCTGTCACGCATAGCGATTGTTGTGAAAAAAATTCACACGTTTCAAGTTTCTTTACCACCAAGCTGAAATCACAAAGAACATAGAGAGTGTGTCTCAATAGAGAGTCGAATTGTGTTGTTATGTCCTCAAATAAAGCAACGTAGATGACAATGGGCAATAGATGTAACTTGATTTGAAAGTAACAGCGACAGGTGTATTTAAAAGAAAAAAAGCATTTACACCTAAGAATGTCAATTTGTTGTCTAGTTAATATTTCCTACAATTTTTTATTGGAGGTGATATTTCTACGCAGAGTTAGATTTTAAATTTGTCAAAAGATTAACACAAAGAAAATATCCTAAGCTCGTGGTAACGACAGGGCTTCATAAAAGAAAACTTGTAACTTTTACAAGAACAAAACTGAAACCAACTGTAAATCACTTTGAAGATGAATTGTTTTTTAACTTCCACCGAGTTTACTATCTTTGTTTTTTGTTTGTTAGTTTTGTTAATTTTTATTCTGGACTACTTACTTTACAGACCCCTAGCCATTAAACTTCTACGGTTGAGTGGAAATCAAGGCTATGAAAAAACTTCCATCAACTCTACCCACCAGCCAACTACAAGTCGGTGCCCATTTTGAAGTTAAAAATTGGAAATTAGGTCAAAACACAAATGTGCCACTTTGTATATACAAAATAGACTAGCATGACAATTAAATCTCAAAAGTATCTCCGCCCCTGTCGTGCCGCCCCCTCGCATGACATATACAAACCACGCCGAATTTCATTCTAAAAATCAAGCAGCACTCTCCTTATCATTTCAATGGCATACGTTTCAACCGAGAAGTTTACTTCGTAAATTTTCTTTTCGTCAATAGCACTAAACCACCTCGAAACTGGGCTCAAAGAACTTGACCTGCATTTTCTAGGTCTGAATAGCATAACTCTGGCAACTAGTTCAATAATCACTACTTCATTTCTTCCGCATCTGCAGAGAGATCTAGATACACTGGCTGTCACTTGATCTACACACAACCCGGGTGATTTATGAAAGAGATCGTTTTTGGAGCAGCTTGTGGCGCGCAGGCGCAGCCCGGCACACACGCCTCCTTTATTGAATAAAATTTTCACAGAGTATGACGGCGCTCCACGGCAAACGACCGCACTTCATTTTTCCGTTGGAGAACAGAACGCTCACCAAATCACCGACAGCTTGGGTCGTACTCCTCGACTAGATTGATTGACAATTTACACTCGCGTGTTCTATGGCTGTGGATGGTTCATCGTATAGAACGGGGCTGGGAGAACAGCAGTCTCTGCCAGTTAAAATAATACATTCGACCACCCACTCGAAAGGAAAGTTTCCTAGTTGTTGCCACTTTGTTGCTGCCCAGGACTGCTCATTAGAAACATCAGTGCAAGCTGAAGAAGGACAAGAATTCAATTCGTTTCCCGTTACATAATAATTTATTGGGGTTCCCCACAAAGTGTGTGTGTAAATCGAGTCTCGAATCTCCAACCGAATCGTGAAACTTAATTTGATTATAAGAATCGAACGCGTGGTGTACGGAGGATGTGGGCGAAATCGTTCTCTCGACCGTCCCCTTCACTGTCACTCAGAAGTGGATATGTGGTGCTTCCAGGTAGAACGTGCACGCAATTACTGTGGTGGAACGCCGTCCCTGATGTCTGCAACGTGAATGCCCCTAAATCTAAGCCAAAGAGTGGCAATTGTCAGCCAGTTTTAGTTGTAGCAACATAGTACTTGAGAACACTACGAGTACGTCTAACACCTTGACAGCTACCGCTTTTGTACCATGTTGTGGTGCTGTAGCTCTGCCCCAGGCAACAAACGATTCGTCCCTCAAGGTAATTACAGCGGAAGTAAATGGCTATTGACACGGATTTGGCTTTGCTCCGATTAGATGACTGACGTGGATGCATATTTGATATGACTGATGAGAAGCCGATGCTTCATGTGGGTGGCGGTGAAAGTATGACATCTAACAGATGCGTGTTGATAGAGAGGGTACGTAAGCTGAATCCGATATCCATCCGATTGTGATACTTTTTCCATTAACCTTTCTTGATATTCTGGTTGATTTTTGCCACGGGTGTGATAAAAATCGGTTATAGCCTACTAGATGTGGACAGAACCCCACATCAGACGCTGAGTAAATATCTCTCTCAAAGCGTATAAAAGGTTTGCTTGAACTGTTCAGGTCTTCTAGGTATCTAGCTGTTGGTCCTCTGACATATTTTTGATTAGAAGAGCCCTGATTTATGTAAATTTGGCGCAAGGCTAATAATCTTGCCCGGAAAAACAAATTATTATAGACAATTTAACAAGTCTCGGATAAGAACCGGATACCGGTGGAGAGACTTGCTAAATAAGGCCAACATCGGATCCCGGTTGTAGTGCCGCTAAATAAGGCCAAGACCGGATCCCGATTGTAGTGCCGATTATGATGAAGATTTATGCAAATTAATTCATTTAAAAATATGTTATATCTACATGCTGCATCAGATTCAATTCTATGTTACGTTCGCAATTTGTTGCCCTTAAATTCGACAGTTACTTTTTAAAATTCTAACCTCCGCACCAAACACAAAAACATGGTGAACATGGGATCATTTATAAAAATACAGAACAGATTGAGTGAGAATGGGGTGACCTGAGGAACTTCAGCATTAGTTTGATGGTAGACTGATTTGGCACCATCCTGAACCACTTGAATTAAAATAGTCTCTTATCCATTGCATCAGTGTATTGTCAACGCTGCAAATACAATTTCGATAACAGAGCTGAGTCTCAGACTCTGTCCAACTCTGTCGAAATCTGCTGCAACAACTTTGCCTCCACCAAACTTGAAGGTGGATTAGCTCCACTCTTCGAAGAAACACAGTGACGCCTGTGTTTTAGATGTTCTCCTCGCATGATTGGCACCTGGTAGAAGGCCTTACGCAGGTTCCTAGACAAAACGGTTGTTCCGTGGCAGTTCTGGGACGGGTCTTCGATGATTGGAAGCGGATAGGGCTCAGGGATGGTGTTAAGGAGGCGGGAGTCGCGTGTCACATAAGAGGAGCCGCCTGCTTTATGGACTATGTCGAGTGAGCTTCATTATCATCATCGGCACTACAACCGAGATTCGGCCTTGGCCTTATTTAGCAAATCTCCATCGGTATCCGGTCCATATCTGAGAGTTGTTAAATTGTCCACAATAATTTGTTTTTCCGGGCAAGGTTATTAGCCTTGCGCCAACCTTTCTCAGGATTTCGCTGCATGCATTGGTTCACTACCTGGTGGGTGACAAAGTAGCTATCCAGAGGTGTCACGTGGAGATTGCATATCAACTTGGATTGAACAGGGATCAGGATCGTCCTGGCCTTCGCCGGGATGAAAGCAGAGACTTTCACTATACCCCCCAACCCACCCCCCGCCGAGTGAGCTTGGACTTCCTCGAAAAGGGCATCAGCCTGCAGGTGTGCGTCTCGGGGTCGAATAATCAGTGGTGCCAGCACCACTACGACCGAGCTCGGGCTTGGTGTCGATCGCATTGTAATGGATAAGTGCCAGGCCGTGGTGAGTTAAAGACCAAAACGGTAACGTGCCATCGAAAGTTAAACGCTGAAGATGTTTTGTTACTTTTTTCTTTTTATTTATTTAATATTTTATTTAAGAAACAAAAAGCCCACTGTACTTGTGCGAGGCCGCGCTGTTTTGTTGTTTACACACTAAACTAGCTCGGAATTATTCACTTTGCTATCACTTCTTTTATACCCAGATTATTGAGGCACAATCGCGAACAATGCGTCTTCACCTAGCACGAGCCGAACGTATGCCCTATATTGAGTTATTCGCGCTGCTTAATTGATATTTCCACTTAATTGATCCACTTAAAGTGTAGTGGTCTTGGTTCAAACAATTCGTATCGCTTAATTGCTATCGCAATAATAAGTGTAGTGGTCTTGTATCTACCAATTCGTTTCGTCACTTCAAATCGCCGGATGACGTTTCATTATTATTCATGTGCCTGTCTTTCGTCGACGTAAGCGTTTGGGAGCGAATTCCGTTAACGGCACCATGACACCTGGAAATTGTCATTATCCAGCATTTTGTAAAAGCCGGCAGTGTCCAGGTGTGGCGCTTATTTTAGATATGCGATACGATGCAAAAAATGCAATCGGAATTAGATAGCGTGTAGCTTGGGTAATGACTGTGCGTCACAGATGGAGAATTAACGAATAATCGCGTCGTGTGCAATATGATGTTAATTGGATTGAAATGAGTCGTGTGAGAAATGTATATTATTGATTGCGAAATGGGGTTTATGATACAACAGTATGTCCTGGGTGCTGACCTCGGTCTGGGATGACTCCGCTGTTGGGGCATGTTAGGGTTGTTTCGGTTGGCTAGCTGATGGTTGAGGGCTAGCTGGGTATCGGCTATCTCCGGAGCATCGATTCGGTGGGAGACGGCCTTGTCCTGTCAGTGACCACCATGGTGCCCCCACAACGCGCTCACCCACTGCGCTGAATAGACTCTCTGTGTTCTGCGGCTCAAAGACTAGAAGTGACCTTCATTTTACCGCCAACACTCCACTCTCGATTCGTATACTGGCGAGAACTTTCATTTTTCGCCAGAGTTGCGATAGATTCATTTCACTGAATTGGACTTCTGTGAGCACAATGTGGAGCCTCCTCTCTTCTGATTATGTTGTTTACTGCAAGGCACTTTCCTTGAGCGTCTTGTATATGTCCTGGAATGATTGGATAGAACGCCGACCAGTTCGCCGATCGTGCTGGTGTAGAGGGCGCCAAAGACGAGGAAGAATTTCTGGCTGTCGTCCACGATATTGTACGTGTGAAGATTCTCCCCACACGTGGGGGTAGTGGCGCCAGAAAGGTATTAGCTGTATCTTCGAGATAGTGTCGGGCGTGATTTGAGCAGGGGGATATCCAGCGGTGCGGGAGGTACCGATTACAATGCCGCTGTCTGGTGAGAGCAAGGAGTTGTCCTTCGTCCCGTTGTGGCTCCCGGTTCCTTTAGACCCCTTCTCGTTCTCGTTACTCCGCCTTGGCGTGTTTGTTTTATTTCGAGATCACCACTTTGAGGGTCTTCTGGCCACCAATATCGCCAGTCCAGGGCTGAAGGGGCTGAATGCACCAATTTATCGATTACTCGGCTTTCGCAGGTTCTGGGCTTGTGTTACGGCACGTATGACGTTTTTTTCAGTGGTACTTGTATGCTCATGCTTATAAAGTTCGACTCACGCAAGTCCGGCAAACCATGAAGATGAAGTATATACAATCAGTTAATTTTTCAAATAAAATCTTTTTGAGAGTTGAAACTCATTTTTGACTCAGCACATGAGAAAAAAACCAAAAAAGTGACTGCTTGATGCGCGCTTGGTTTAGTGGTCCAATGGTCCGCAATCGGAAACGAAGAACGAGTAACTTGCTGTCAATTCAGTTCAATTCAATGGGCATATGCTCACCTTTTTTTTTTATTGTCAGAAATTGAAGATTTCGACTTGAGCGGAATGTAGTTCAAACAAGATGGAGACAGAAGTCACACCAAACGACGGTTTTTGGCTTTATTGAGTGAAATCACCCCAATCCACGTAATTTCCTGATTTTGCCGCCGATTTAAGTTCGTGAGATTTGTTTTACGCGCCTACGCAAAAGGTGATGCTTATTTCAGCAATTCTTAAACTCTCCAATAGTTGGAAACCAACATTTGTCACGTCATGGTCGAGATACTAAATGAAATGTGCGAAAAAGTCATCGAAATGGTTCCCGCAAATCAGTGTTAGGTTTTACTTTTCTGTTGGTATTTTGAAGACACAATTCTTTAATATATACATCAACATGTATCTGATAATGTTTACCCAGTGTAATCCAGGTACCTGCTCGAAAAAAACAAATGTATATTCGAGGGTGGTCCGACCTCAACGTGAAAATAGCAGCCCTCGTCAATAAAAGCTAGTGAATGTATTTGTGCATCTTTTGACAGTTACTCACCAAAATTTCAGCCATTTTGGACACTCAGTTTTTATTTGACAGTTGTTTGAGTGAGTCGATGTGAGTGTTTTTGCGAAAATGGACAAAACTGAGTGTCGAGCTGTCATTAAATTTTTGTTTTTGAAAGGCAATACGCCTACGCAAATCAAAGATGACTTGGACTCTGTGTATGAGGACTCTGCACCAACATTTACCACAGTGAAATTTTGGGGAGCTGAATTTAAACGTGGCCATGAGAGCTTGGGAGACGATGAACGTTCGGGACGTCCAAAAACTGCAACGGCTGACGATAACATCGCTTAAGTTCACCAAATGGGGCTAGACGACCGCCGACTTAAAGTGAAAGAGATAGCAGAGGCTATGAAAATATCCAAAGACCGTATTTGTCACATATTAAATCAACATTTAGGCATGAGAAAGCTGTCCGCGCGTTGGGTGCCGCGTTTGCTCACGTTAGACGTGTTCGAATGAACATTTCCAACGCTCTGTTGGTGCAGTTTAGGCCCAATAAATCCGAGATTGATTACTGTAGGTGAAATTTGGATACACCGTTATACGTCCAATACAGTCAAAACAGTGGACTGCAAAGGGGGGGAATCGGCTCCAAAAAAGCAAAAAACTGTTTTTTTTTTCGACTGGGAAAGTGATGGCGACTGTTTTTGGTATAGTCATGGAGTTATCTTAATCGATTATCTTCAAAAACAAAAAACCATTACAGGAGCATACTATGCATCATTACTTGACCAACTGAAGGCAGGAATTGCGCAAAAACGGCCACATTTGCAGAAAAAGAAAATTCTGTTTCACCAAACCAACGCGCCGTTTCACACCTCAGTGGTTGTCATGGCGAAAATCTACGAATTACAGTTTGAACTGCTTGACCATCAGCCCTTTTCCCCGGATCTAGGCCCAAGTGACTTTATACCGTTTGGGATTGATAGTGAATAACGTGTGATTCGAACTGACCCTATGACAGTTAGAATCACCAAAAATTGAACCAAAGCGCAACCCATCAGACTACTGGCCGTGTTTAGAATTCGATTTTTAAACTCAACTATATTCCACTGATGTGAATTGTTATGTTATCGCTATGGTATACGGCTCTGATGTATTTTCTTATTCGATTTTCGTTCGGTGTTCTTCACTATTTGCTTGTGTATTGTGTGTGTATCTGTTAGAGACGCTACAACTTCTTTTTATTCCCCGATCTAAAAATTGCTCTCGGAGGACATCACCTTCGTGAACAGTTATTTTGCAGAGAAAAACGCCGAGTATTATTTGGACGGGTTAGAGAGATGGGGCATCGCTGGGAGAAGTGTGTAGAGTTACAAGGAGACTATCTAGAAAAATAAAAATAAATTTTAAGAAAAAATGTCGTATCTTTGTTAGGTCGGAAACTTTTCAGCCCACCCTTATATATATATATATATATGTATATATATATATATATATATATACTTTTTTTTGGACATATCTATATAATAGTGAAAAGCCAGGTTTAGTAATCCGTCCGTCAAAAAAAAATGTGTATACATATATATACTTTTTTTGACATATACATATATATAGATATATATATATATATATATATATATATATATATATATATACATATACATACATTAATTATATATATATATATATATATATATATATATATATATATATATATATATATATATGTCTATATATACTTTTTTTTTGACGGACGGATTACTAAACCTGGCTTTTCACTATTATTTGTCTTATATACTTATTTAAAGCTTCTGAAGGAAATTCTCTAGCAGTGCAAATCGTAGTTTGTGTTGTTTAGAAGAGCTAAGCAGGTAAACTGTCCATTTCAACCGATTTTTCAGTTGCCTCACTGTATGTTTTTGGTTTCCGTAATACGTTCCCCTATTTCTACAAGCGTTGCACCACTGTCAGGTTAAATTACAAACAACAAAGAAGAAGTTTGTTATTACGAAAGTATATGAGCTGCTGATCCTATCTATTGGGAACCAAATAACGCAAGCCCGTGGATGGCAGGAATTAATGCAATCGACGGAAAACGAAATTCGTTCATACGTTTAGCAGACCTTTATACGTGCATCATTAAATCAAATTCCATAATGATGGCGGAATTCATTCACTTTGATAGGCCGATTGTATGTTAAATGATTTTCGCTAGCTTCCAGAATACATTAAATTTCCAACAACGATTGCTTTCAAATTGTTTTGAAACACGGAAAACATTTTCCGGACATTTGTTCAATTAATTTGATTTTATCCATTTGCTGTTCAGGAGCTTAAATATGGTTCATTTCCGTCGTCCCCCCCGCCCTGACTGATCGCCTTTCTTTTAAACCACTGATCGCTTAAGTTACTTAACTCATTAGCTTATGATCCCCGAAAAAATTGTGAATTTACTTCTGAGCGCGAAAGAGATTTATGATTCGACAATTACTTTCTGAATTAGCTAAACTGATTTCATTTGCTATTTACCCGCAACTGATCAAGCTTCTTTAGCGCTCCAACATGTCCATTTACGGTTGCTGAGAAGAGCCTCAGGCATTGACCTCAGGCTATTACCAATCCTCTTATTTCTTCTCACAAAAGTTTCACCGAGCACCAATCGAGGAAAAATATAATTAGCATAAAATAGCAACCGAATCTGTTGATGGATTCGATTCATCTCACCCATCCACAAGCGACTGAAATAAAACTATTAAAAAAAAAGACAAATACAAGAAAGATAGAAGACATTCCCAAGAGCTCGGGCAATAAAAGCCTTTCAGTACAAGAGACGAAATAGAAAACCGAAAATGATTTATTACTCCTTTCGGTTAACAGTTTTCCGCGTGCTCAAACATCAGAGCGTTTTTACGTTCAGTACAATTGCACGTTACTCAACTTCTTTCATAATTGAACTGTGCAGTCATTAGGGGTCTGGCCTTCCACGATCTATTAAAAGATCATTTAATGCAGTCACTCGTTCTCCGTGTCGTCCATTAAGCGCATATTGCCACACCTTCTCGGATTGGAAAGCCGGCATCTTTTCCAAATCGAGAAATCGAAGCTTCAGAAAATGAAAACAGTCTAAGTAACTTCGATATGTCCGAGATTGACCACACAAAACAGTGTCCAGTCTGATAAGTTGAATCCAACTTCTGGCCAATAATGGACTTTAAGTCGCATTTAATCCGGCCTCGACCCAATATCCGGGTTATCGTGTCATGCGTCAGCAGAACAAATTCACATTACAGCACTGGAGTAATTTGGGGGAACTTTTACCCAGGGGCTCCCACAATTATAAAGCCACATTTAAGTTGGGCTAGAGTTCCTACGAAAATGCTGTAGCCGTGGAAACCTTCAGATCTTCATATTAAAAATCCAATTCTTCACTTTCCCATTAGGTGCTTTAAGGTTGGGTACTTGAAAAGGGCCACTATCTGCCCACAAGATGTTGCGCTCAAAATAGATTTTCATGAGTTCTCTTCTATTGCCCTACATGAGTTTTGATTATTCCACTTAGATAGATAGTTTTTGGTGGAGTGCTAATTAGCTTCTTATTGGAAAATAACGGTATTATATATGGGGTCAAGTCGTCACTTCAGGGTGCGTGCATGGGAAGTGAAAATTGAAAGTGAAAAGGTTTTACAATGATTCGGGAAAGCGCTGATTAATTGGTAGGGTGTTCCGGCACAAGAGATACTGCGCTGGAGGTTCTAATTTTTATCAATAGGGTTACTGGAGGGAAAGTACACAATGAAAGGAACATTAAGAGGTTATATATAGGCTAGCGTAGAACAATAAACACGCACTTAAGGCGTATTGAGACTTATGGTAATTGTCAGAATATAGAACGTAGACAAAAAAATATAGAACGTGGACATAAAAACATGTTATCCTACCCTAGGAGTATATTATTTTATCTGTTTGGGAGGCAGGTTGGCATCGGTAAATTTGCCATCTGCCAAAAAAATGCATAACAGCATTTCCTATCGGAAATATTTTTCCGAAATTGCTCGTTGAGATGGAAATCCTCAAAAGATTTTTCTCCACCGTTTTAGAATGTCGGTTTTTTGACTAACTTTGTGGCGGTTCCGCCAAACCCCACTGTCTACTTACCCGAAGAACCCCCGTAACTACAACCCAACCTTCACAGTTTTCTGCTAATGCAATCGCATTAGCACCTGTAAATGCTTCACGCATTAAGTTATCAAATGTACTTAGCTAAAAGCTCCTGGAAGAGAATTCTTACCTTCATTCATTTATTCGAATTCACAATTCCCTATAAGAATTCTGTTCCAAACTTCATTAATCCCAACCCCAATTCGGCAACTTCGGTTGCCAGGCAAATCTCAATCTTACACACGCATTTTCCTTAGTCGAATTCCTGAAAACAAAATAATTTGGTTTACATACAATGTAACCATCATAACAGGGATCATAAACATTGTGTCGCCTATTCCCAGCCTCGCCATGTGTATAATAAATTCCTTTACATACACATTGGCTGGCGACCTATACCCAAGGGACAAAAGCAAATATACGCATCTTGCGTCTTAGGCATCAATTAAATCCTGCAGCATAGGCAAATGCAAATAGGAATCGTATACTTACCCTTGGCAGCGATGCTATGAACACCAATTCCCTGTAAATAAGCTAAAATCAATTAGCACCATGGCAGGACGCATTTCGGTCTATCAATACAGCCGCAATGCAAATTCATAGACAATGATCTATTCGACCCCTTTGTCCTACATATTTCTGGATCTGCTTCTCATGACCAAGCGGCATGAACAAACAGAAATTAGCACCCAATGAGATTTGGCTTGTTTACTTAGCCGAACTCACATCTCATTGATGCACATTATTCCCTTTCTTTGCTTTTAGATTCGTTCTCATGGATTTGTCCCAGGAAAGAACCAATGTGCACACATACATGTGTATCTCTATGATCTCCTCTATGAGATCTGGTTACCTACCCCCAAAGAGAGACTTTACGCATCTCTTGGGATAGAAAATGCATCGATAAACACGGTGATGTGTACGATCACACACGCACACCGCTGCGTGCCAGAGATGGCATTTCCTTAGTGGCCACACCCTTAAGAGAACATTTTCTCTTTCTCCTCGATATCTCACTCTTAATTGAGGATGGAATTCAAGTCAGAGTTCCATCCTCGAGGACTATAAATCAACCACCGATCGCGACGGTTGGTTCACCTCCCGCTCTCCGTAGCGCTGCGGAGACGCGTATACATCCCAAAGTCGCCTTTAAGTGTGTCAAAGACGGATCGCGTTTCAAAGTCTGACCGTTTCCAACATCAGAGATCAAAGTAGTTTATGTATTTTAAACAGTGATAATAAAATAAATAAGTGAACATTTATTAAATAGAACAATAAATTCGAATATACTCAAAGACAATATCGTCGTGTTTTATTCCTGTGTGGTGTTCGCTCCGCGCTTTGGAACTCGAATCTTGGTGAACATTTTGCAGCGTTTGTCAGTGTTGTATCCGGAACTAGTGATAATGGGGGAAAGAAGAGAATCAGCGTCGTACGCCGGTGCACAATGCTTCTTCCCCACAACTTCACCTCCTGTAACCACATATTCTGCTTTTGCTCTGGAACTTTTTATCTAGATTTTCCACCCTGGGATAGGAATAGGTTTATTTGCTACTCTATTCTCATTGGTTGATCTATTGCTTTATATTACACAGTATCCTATTAATTATGAACCATGCTTTTGAGCTTAGCATTTATTTTGATACTTCTTCTCTGGGGTAATTGTTTCTCCCATATACCACAACAATGTCCTTCGTGCGATCTCGCATCTCCATCATTCCGCATTTCCAACACAAGTAGTATGGGCGATTGGCGTATCTATTTTTGTCCAAGTACTGTCGAAAGCAACCACGTTTTGATATCAGCTCAATCGGGTAGTTCCGCTGGTCATCATTTTTTACTCATGTTTTTATATCAGGTGTTGTGATGTCAATCTATTTTCCTTTTTGGGAAGTATCTTACCACGACGTTGGTTTTCTCTTTGACTGGAATTCTCTATTTAGAAGCGCATTGGCTACAGAACTCGAGGGTGTATGGGGAAGGAAGTATTGTGCCAGTACGGGCACTCGGTTCACTTCCTCCCACCAGCATCCCAAAAACAAAGTTCCGCCAACCGTATCGCCACTAAAGGTTTGTACCGAAAAAAACTCCAACAAGAAACGAAACTTCGCCACAAGACATGCACCAACAAAGAAAGTAAAATTTTATTTTTTGCAATTGATTATTATTGTTTTCAATTAAGGTTACTTAACTCACTTATAAATTCCCTTTCACTAACTAGAACTAACTGTCGTACAAACTCGCCAAACAATTGAAAACCGACAAGTTCAAAACACTCCTCACGACTCCGGTATTTTTACGCGTCTCCGCAGGCGGCGGCGAGGGGGAGTGACGCGTGACCGTGGCGGTCAGTGGATGGAAAACGACTCACCGAGGATAGAACTCTGACCTGAATTCCATCCTAGGTTAGGGTTAAGAAAAGGGAAGAGAGAGAAAAACTTTTCTCTTAAGGGTGTGGCCGCCACAGAAATGCACTCTTTAGTGCAGTGGGGTGTGTGCATGATTCTTTCATGGAGGAGAACGAACCTAGAACAAAGAAAGGGTATAAAGTGCATTCATAGGATACGATTTCAGTAAAGCAAATAAAACCGAACTCGTCCGATGCTAATGGTTTGCTTATGCATCGTTCGGTAATGAGGGTCGGCTAAAAAAATAGCAGCCGCTCATTAAATGAAAAAAAGTTTTTCGGATACCACAAACGATATGAATTGTTTATGGTATCGCAGGAAACCTATGTAGGAACAGCGTTCTTCTGTTTGCACATGATGCGAGTTAGAGAATTTTATTGCTGGGAGAAAAAGGTCGCCGGCCAATGCGTACGTAAATAAATTTATCGTACACATGGCAAAGTTGGAAAGTAGACGGCGCAATATTAATGGTCCCTGTCATACCGAATACATTGTATGCAAACCGAATCATTTTGTTTACAGGAATTGTCTGCTACCGAAGGTGCTGAATTGGTTTGGAAGTCCAGATAAGTAAAGAAAGAAATCTTACGGAAAATGTATGCGAAGAGATGCATGAAAAGGTAGGTTTTCTTTACAGGGACTTTACGATTATAGCTTTGTTCTAATTAATGCGTGAAGCATTTTCAAGTGCTTAATGCGATTGCATTAGCAAAAACGTATGTAATTTGGGATGAGGTTATGGGGGTTTTTAGGTAAGTGTACCCCCCCCCCCCCTTCCGCCTCGCCCCGAGTGACGAAGTCACGAAAAAAAGTTAGGGCTGAAGGGATGCTCGATGGTTGGTGCTGGGATGAGAGGAGGGCCGTATGCTTGGTAAACAAGGTGGCCCTGGGGCTGTGTTGATAAATGTGGTGGACGCAGATGTTACCGCTTGATACCATCAAGGGCACAGGTGTGCGGGGTGGTCCATTAGCCTGTTGTGGGTCGCTTGGACCAACAGGTTTATCATCCGATAGGTCGGAACCTATCGGTAATCTGCTCCCGTCCGCAGTGAAGTTGTAGCGTGTGCGGGAAGAGGCAGATAGAGGCGCTGTGTGTATTAATCTGTTGTTGGCGGTATCTGCCAACAGATTGTACCTATCTAATAGGTCTAATCCCATTAGGAGCTCGCTGACATCGTATGACGAAGTGTCAGGAAGCGAAACCTATTGGGGCTCGCTGGCATCGTGCACGAAGTATCCATGCCCAAATTCCATGACCGGTTGATAACCGGTGAAAGGGAATTGGTATTAGGGGCTGCAGGCGTCGTTGAGATAAGCGATGGCGAAAAATCGCCGAAGGAAGGAATAGGTTGTGTCCTAAATAAACAGAAACGCTATTTCGAAGGCCATAAATCTTTGATGACCTGCGCCTGAGAACGAAATACGTTTTTGCTTTAAGACACATAAAAACGCTATTTCAAGGGTCACGATGTTGGGTTTGTTTCCAAGACGGTGCTGGTACATGAGTACAATGGCGAGGAATTAGCCTTGCAGAAATGCAAGCGTACATCTCGCCCAGGGTGGCCATGGACCAGCAGTGATGCTACTGTGTGTTTGTTTGTTTAACAGGCCGGGGCATCGTTAGGCATGATCTGGGGTATGATTGTCTAACGTCAATCATATTAGTGCCCAAATCCCATGATCGGTATATAACCGATAAAGGAAATTGGTCGCAACTGTAGCGAACCTTGGGATTGTAGCAATATTCACTCATGAACCGTAGCAAGAACACCGGCTACAGCTATGTCAACAATTACGCTGGCCAGCGAGTATTTATCTTTTATAATTGCTGACAAGCGGAGCCGATTGTCTGGCACGGTCCATGTATGAATGAATGAAATAATTTGTTTGATGTGCATGCTTGATAAGGTTTAACTTTCAGGTGTGATGTTGCAGGGGAGCTTACGCTGTCCCTAATTGCAGGTAAGTACTATGGGTTTGGAAGGTGGTTAATTTAAGAGGATGGGCGGTTCTTTGGGAATGTATTAAAGAACCGCCACAAACTTGTAACGGGATAGCAAATTAAGTGCATGTCGTTCAACAAAAAAAGGAACAATAAAAGGATCAAAATAAATAACCATAACTCCGTGTTTCATTTGTGACAATTTCTCGGTGCTGTAATTGAATCCGCTCCGGCCGTGTTTTATGTTGCCGTGAACAGTGTTCGGCGGACACTGCAGTAGTGATTTCACAAAAATCCGCCAAACGACAATTTCAGAACTCGGGTGGTTGATCTATATCCAGTCGATAGTACGTGAAAGATGTCCGAAAAATATCGCTGGTCGATCGTCATTCGGGGAGCGGTAAAGACAACAAAGAAATTTAACAAAATTACTGAACACGACCCCCATCAACCATATGATCTCCATGTTATTGGGTTCCAACGCCTCCATCCTCTGGCAAGTCAGATCGGACTGCGCGAAGACGCAGACTCCGCCCTTAAAGCGGAATCTCGAATGTAAGTCGTATTCTGAGCAACGAAGATATGTCGAATCAGTTGACGAAACGACCTGGGTCTCAGTTAGGGCAAGGATATCAGGTTTCGCTTTTTGCAAATATTGGTGAACGGCATTTACATTCATATTGGTGAAACCGATGCCCCTGATGTCACAAAATGCCGTTACCAGTCGAGTGGCGACAGAGCCTCGAACGCGACCCCGATTATGTGATGACGAATTTCAAGGTGGTATCTCACCTTGTGACTGGGTGGTGTCTCACCTTGGGGACGACTACTGTGAGGTAGGAGAAGTATTGTGCCAGGCATGGGCACTAGGTTCACTTCTCAACCCCATCACAAATACCACTGAATACAAAAGACACGGGCACCAAGGGAACAACAATGAAGAAAACACACCGGAATTTGTTTATTCAGTTTTATTCTCTAAATATATATTCCTTAAGGGAATTTGTGACATTTAGTTAATTTCTACTTATTTTATTTCAATACACGGTACGGACTTGATTTTAATCAATTTTAAACTACTACACACACGACTCCAGTATTATCGCGTCCTCGGCACGCGACGAGTACCGGGACGAGGAGCGGGAGCTCGCGCGACCAGCGTGGCTGGCTGATGGAAATAGACTCAACGATATTCATTCGCTGTCCAAGGGAAATTTGGGTGCATTCGCTTTTACGGCGGTGATAACGGGATCTCATAGAGGAGATCGTCATGGTACACATGTATATGTGTACGTCGATTCTTTTCATGGGTCGAAGTCATGATAACGAATCTGAAACACCAAGAAGGGGCATAATGTGCATCCAGGAGATGTGTGTTCGTTGAAACAAACAAATCGAATCTCGTGGGATGCTAATGGGTTTGTGTTTGATTATGCATCGAGGTCATGAGGAATGGATTCAGGGCAATTACAACACAAAGGGGAAAGTGACCTATGCATCGTTCGGTAATGAGGGTCAGCTGGATAAATAGCAGCCACTCATTAAATGAAAAATGCGTTTAGGATACCACAAACGATGTGGATTGTTTATGGTATCGCCAGGAAGCCTATGGAGGAACAGCGTTCTTTTGTTTGCACTTGGTGCGATTTAGGGAAATTGGCTTCAGCGTCGATTGCGGTAATTGAATGCAGCTGCTTGGGTATTTTATTGCTGGGAGAAAAAGGTCGCCGGCCAATGTGTACGTTAAGAGATTTATCATACACATGGTGAAGCTGAAAAATATACAGCGCAATGCTTATGGTCCCTGGTGAAGGTTACATAGTATGTAATCCAAATCCTTTTGTTATTAGGAATTTGTCTAGGCGAATCTGCCTGGCACCTAAGGTGCCAAATTGGTTTGGAATTCCTGATAACTTGAGCAAGAAATCTTACAGGGAATTGTATGCGAAGGGATGCATGAAAGGTAAGTTTTCTTTTACAGGGACTTTTAGGTTAAAAATTTAATCTGTTTAATGCGTGAAGCATTTAAGATGCTAATGCGATTGCATTAGTGAAGTTATGAGATTGGGTGGAAGTTATGGGGGTTTTCTAGGTAAGCGAACCGTGGGGTTTGGCTGAACCGCCACACTACCATCTAAACCAACCTTTTTTCGAACCGTTCCATCGGCCAAGCTCCGAAAGATGGCCAGGGATTTCTCCCGACCATTTCACGGAGCCTATAGCTTGATTTCATAGGGTTTAGAAAATACTGGAATCTGTATATATGTAGGAGGTCCAACCACATCTTTGCCGAAAATATTTCTTCAATCAACCATTTTGGGGCGTCAGAATTTAAAATGCTTTGCAATAGAGTGACACTCAATTACAGCACCCCATTGAGTGTAGTTGGCGGTTTAAAACTCCTGTATATCCGGCGTCTTCTTGTCTAATTCACATCTATAGTTTCTTCAGAAGTTTCCGATCTAATGCTAATTTTAAATAACTCATCACATCGTTCCTCAGAAAGCTTTTTCTTACCGAAGCACGTCATTTTTTATTACATTTTACAAGGTCACCTCCGATGGGTTTAAAAGTAAACGATGCTCTCGTCTCAAATGGCGTTGACTCGGAAGGTTTTTTATACCGGTAGTTTAATGTTCACTATTGTTTTTTCCTTACTCATGACGATTCAAAGTCGTTTATAACTTATTTCTTGAAGACTATAAACCTGACAAGGTCTTTATTCGTTGATTTAGAGTCGAACGTGCAAGGCCATTACAGAAAGAAACATCAGTAAAATACTAGAATCAACGACGGTGGATCTGTGCGCATTGGTAGGCAACCTACTGTCTTACCATCTCCATATACTCACTACGTTAATATGGGGCTTGGTCTTGATCGGCATGCGTTTTATCTTGGTATTATGTAGATCACATCCGACTAGAAATAGAGACTTAACTGTTTATCCCGAAATATTTAGCGTATCTATTGTTTTAATGGCCTCTAAAAATGATTCGGGATTGTAGCTCTTTGAAAATACGACAAACCCACTGATGTGTGAATTCAAACTTTTCTTATCCTTAGGTAAAACCGTTCACTACTACTAAACTACTCATACATATTTGACCATAAACATAGTTGTGCTTTTCGTTTCGCGTTTCTCGTCTATTAACTCTTCTATTTCAAATCGCTATTAACACATTTGCTTATAGTGGACTTTTACTTTTGTATCGAGTTCACATCTCAATCGTAAACCTTACGTCGCTAGCGTGTTTAGTCGAGTAAGCCGCTTGGTTTGTTCCGATTGTTAAAGCAGCGATCACGATTTGGGTGTTTTCAAGGAGGGAAAGAAATAACAACGATAATGGTGGCTGGTCGGTTGCATGGTTCTTATTCTATTGAGATCGGTAATGTTAAGATGCGCCAGATCACTTGGCGATATGTTATGAACTACTTGTGTAGTGTGGCACTTGAGTTGGCTTTCTACTCGGAAGATATGGATTTGAAGTGCTGAGAAATATCATTTCTATTTGGTGGTGGAAAGTTGCAGCAGCGCCACTGGCCAAATGCAACCCAACATAGAACCATAATAAGAAGATCCAGATCAGCATTAGCTGCAGTTGCCTGTGAATTCCTTTCTTTCTGCTATGCTCCACCATTAGTGCAGAGTCTGGATTAGTATTTGCAAAGAGGCGATCTGTGAACGATTTATTAAAAGACAAGTCGAAAAACGGTGCCATATCTATGATCGGTTCACTAACTGAGCTCCAGGCGCCATGTCAGACCCCAATGGTTTGAAATATATTTTTGCAATCAGTCCATGGTTCGTTCCATGTATCGCATTTGTACGCGATCATATTTTGCGCTAAACAGGGCTACCCAACGGTTGATGTTGATTGAAAATCACGAATTGTGCAATCAATTCTACTCCGTTGAGATACTTAGCTGACCCCTGAGGTTAATTGTGTCTTTACGAATCCAAACAAGACATGGTTAAGTATGAACCCTAGATGGCGTCCTGTGTCAACGCACTACCATCTCTGGGGCAGCGATATCGAAGCGGCTCGCATGTTACCGATCGTCAAAGCGAAAAAGAAGATTACTTCACGATTACCCATCACCGATCGTGGTTGGCAGTTCAGTTTACGCAGCGAATGCGGCTCACGTAGATCATTGATACAAGAGGAGTGACGGTTGTGGGGTAAGAGGCAACATTAATGTTGCCGGTTTGCGTTCTATCCACGGTGATGTCATTAAATCTAATTGTGGATGAAGTACTAATTGGACTTTCTCTTCTGTGCTTTAAAGTCGACCTTTGTGGGATACGTAGCAAGAAGACTAAATGGAATTATAAGTTTATGGTATCCGATTGTAGGTTAACATTGATTCGGTGGCTTAAAAAAAGAGGTGGGGTATACTTCGCCCGTTAATGATGATTGACAGGTAGGGAGCTCACTGGGGTCAATGCGGTCGTAAGCTTGTTTGCCCGAGCTGAAATATTAAGAGGCATCAGCTAAGTAGAAAGAATGAATTGTCTTCAGCTGCAATCGTGGTGGAATAAATTGGGGATAGTGACCCAAAATTTACACAGCTGCATCATTTGTTGTATTCTTTTCTTTTTTGGACTTGTGGGAGTTTGACACTGCGTGAGGTTAAACGAATTTATTATATTGGTTAAGAAGAGAAAGTGGCTTTTAAAGAACCCAAATGTTTGTAAATAAAATTCTTAACGCCACCATTCAATCAAAGGCAGACAGTAAAACGATGCAATTGGAAAACACCTTGGAGTCTGAACCCTCAAGTGTTAACGTATCAATTCATCTTGAACTATCTCGTCAACGCTACAGATTAAGCTGTCCGAGATTGAAGTTTGGCATGCAGATCATGCACATGCACAAGTACTTCACTGCGTTAATTACAACGATTAGAAAATCTAATAGTCGACAAATCGAACTGTCTAATAGCACATCGCCAGACCGGATCAATTGGCCATTCTGTGATAATCATGTATGTAATACTGCCTCCACCAGACATTTGTCGCCCGCGTTGATAATGTCAGGGGCATGTGTGTGACTTGCGTGTGGAAAATGGGAAGCCTCTAATTACGGTCTGCTGTCATGATGGCTCGCGGCTAGTAACAAGTTCTTCTTGGGATTGTTTCCAATACCATGCGGGTGAACGAGCATACTTGAATATGGAACCATTAAATTATTTGAATGGGCATTGTAATTAACTATCTGAGATATGGTGATTAAAATAAAATTGTAGCGAGGAATAAACTGAAATAAGTTATTATTAAGACATTGATTTACCGGGAGGTTTATATGTATTGTGATTGGAGAATTAAAAACTTTTTAACGAGTGTACTTGTCATATCATCATCATCATCGGCACTACAACCGGGATCCGGTCTTGGCCTTATTTAGCAAGTGTCAAGGCTTGTTAAATTTCCCATAATAATCTATTTTTACGGGCAAGGTTATTAGCCTTACGCCGTACTTGTCATATGATCGACAGTATAATCGGTGGTTTGTATACTGGGTCCAAAATACACAATGACAATGATTTCCTCCTCTTTGTCTCTTCACTAAATTTGACTAGCCACTGAAATATAAAGTATGCTTAAATGGACGAATAAGCTTTTCATCTTTTTTATTTTTATTATTAATAACCAACCGCCTTTGAGAATTGGACGTGAACTTTGTTTATAAATGGAAAATGGAACGGTGATTGAATTTAGAGTCAATAACAACCGACCGTCTTTGGTGACGGTGTGATGTCGACTCTACAAATATGAATTTTTAGTTGTGTTTGGACTCTCGTTGTTTTTGACATTGTAAGTTTGTCCTTACCTCTTGGGTATGACTCATTTCAGCCAGGGCATAGTATATACGGATATAATGTAAACATCCTTTAAGATTCACGCATCGCAATGTATTCGTTGTTTATCCAAAATTTGGGCCGAATTAATATATAACAACCGCGACCGTCTTTGGTGACGGTTTGATATCGACTCTAAAAATATGAATTTTTAGTTGTATTTGGACTCTCTTTGTTTTTGACATTGTAAATTTGTCATTACCTCTTGGATATTACTCATTTCAGCCAGGGAACAGTATATACGGATGTAATGTAAACATCCTTTAAGATGCACGCATCGCAGTGCATTCGTTGTTTATCCAAAATTTGGGCCGAATTAATATATAACAACCGACCGTCTTTGGTGACGGTTTGATGTCGATCCTAAAAATATGAAGTTTTAGTTGTATTTGGACTCTCTTTGTTTTTGACATTGTAAAATTGTCCTTACCTCTTGGATATTACTCATTTCAGCCAGGGCACAATATATACGGATGTAATGTAAACATCATTTAAGATGCATGCATCGCAGTGCATTCGTTGTTTATTCAAAGGTTGGAGCGAATTAATATATAACAACCGATCGTCTTTGGTGACGGTTTGATGCCGACTCTACAAATATGAATTTTTAGTTGTATTTGGACTCTCTTTGTTTTTGACATTGTAATTTGTCCTTACCTCTTGGGTATGACTTATTTCAGCCATGGCACAATATATACGGATGTAATGTAAACATCCTTTAAGATGCATGCATCCCAGTGCATTTGTTATTTATCCAATTTGTACCGAATTATTAGATCGCGATCGCCGACATTTGTTTATAACTTGGGATGTGGTCATCATGATCCTAAACAACTTATGTTTACACAAGTGTAGGTTCGTAGTCAAAGCTACCAACGATATTTTTGTCTGCCTTACTGCCATAGTATTCTCGAATTTGCTTATTTTATGAGCTGCACTATTTGCTCCATAAAAAGGTGTTTACACTATTGTGGCATTCGAGATGTTTTCAGATGTAGGTATCTACGTGTAACTAATTTGGTGTTTTGATTAAGCAAAAATGAACCAACAGGGGAAACTCACCTTAAGTGGATCCGGTTATTCAATGAGTAAGAATTCGGAGTAGCAGTTTTTATCTGTAAAATTAATCCTTCGTTAGGATATTTGAATTCGAATATTTAACCATAGAGAAACGTACAAAGTCGTATATATTACGTTGTATGGGGATCCGAGGGTAGGTGATGGGGAACTGGCGGCGCGTCCAAAAAGAAGCAAGGATCCGTATCCAGAGCGTCCAAGCAAGTGGTAAGAGGTTGTATCCATAGCATGCAAGCAAGTGGTAAGAGTTTGTATTCAGAGCGTCCAAGCAAGTGGTAAAAGGATAAATTCAGAACGTAGTAGTAGTAGTTTTATTTCTTATATGGTTTATACATTAATATTTACAATACAATTGACAAATATTATTGACTATAATAATACTTATGTATACTGTAAACGTCCAAGCAAGTGGTAAGAGGTTGTATCCATAGCATCCAAGCCAGTGGTAAGAGTTTGTATTCAGAGTGTCCAAGCAAGTGGTAAGAGGTTATATCCACAGCGTAAAAGCGCGAGGTCCGTTGACGAGAATTTAAATTTGACGCTTAAGTGGCATCCCTTTTCTGTCACCGACGCGTGGCCAATGACAGCTGGTGAAATGCGAACGTACTAGAATTCTTCACTGAGTACAATTGCGAATCAGCAACATAATCATCATCATCAACGGCACTACAACCGAGAACCGGTCTTGGCCTTATTTAGCAAGTCCTGAGGCTTGTTAAATTTTCCATAATGATTTGTTTTTTTTTTTTTCGGGCAAGGTCATTAGTCTTGCGCTGGAGAATCCGCAACATACGTTCTGAAAAAAAAGTATCAGGACTCTTCTAATTGCGATACTTCGATAATCGTAATGTGGTCTGTAGTTTAACAATGTAAGCGTCAGATAATCATGTAAACCCACACCATTACCGAATGTGAAACTCCAAATTCTTCTGATGTCAAATCTCAGTTGCCAACAGAGTATTCTAAAACATTTGTAGATTTATTTCTTTTAGTGATTATAAAATTTATTAGATAAGCGGGTTAGTGGAGTAGGGTGCTTTTTAGTCTGCCAATTGGGAGATGGTCGAAGCTTCAATAATATTTGTTTTTACAACATTCTCCCCTACAAGTAAGCAGTAGGGCGTTAAATCCATGGTTGTGGACTTATCGTAGTTTGGGTTTACTCGAAAAGATGGCCAAATCGCGAACACCGTTTGAAAAACATCGGAGTTGATATATTAACCATAGAGTAGTTGTTATGGGGATACCATAACAAGATAATTTGGTAATAAATTCCTTAAGATCTCTATAAGTCTTCATTTACTTTATCTACCGATATCTTAGGCATCATTGTGTATCTGTGGGGGTTCTCTATATTATGCTGAGAACCAACCCACAATTTCAACCACAATTTCGCTCACAATTCTAGCACATGGGTACGCCACCCACAATTCTTCCCGCTATGACAGCCACAACACCTTACATTATCTGCAATCACCTGCAAACATTCTCCCTTTCCAGGTCGCCCCCGCCCCTCTCGTCCAGGACTCCTTCATGAAACGTATTGAAGTTCGGTTCATTCAACTTTGTTTATTTTATCGGATTCTTGATATTTAAATGGATTTACAATTATGGTTGCGATGGTCGCCACAAAGTTCACGAAGCAAAAGAAATAACAATGTTTGACAGATAGAATTAATTTGCGACTTATGCCGCCAAGAGATTAACGAAAAAGGAACACCATAAACAAGTTTGTTTACAGTATCACCATGACAACCAGACAATCAAAATCAAACTAACGTCAGCCAGTTGCTGTGGCTGCGTTCAATTGCGAATTCACTGGTTGCATCCAGAATCTCCCTGGAAGCAAACCCTGTTCATGCATCACGGCATCACCATAGGGCGTAATTAAAATTTTCAAAAAACGAAACATCGTTCGCTCTTATGTTGCATCACCAGAATTCCTTGAAAGGAATTATCAACATGCAACATACAACAGGGAAACCAATCGGTGCCCCGTATAAACATGCTTACCCTGCTACGCACAAGCGCTGCGTATTCTCATGACTTATCCCAAGTCACCTCAAGTTTTGTCCAACCGACAAAACTTGCTCGCCTATCTCGCGCCCAGACGTCGAGAAGCAAATTCTAAAGCATTAAAACATGCACCCAAGAATTCCAGGTTAACCACCAGCATCATCGTTGTGCGAGTATCTTATTTGCTGATGGCACATGTCGCCCTATAGACGGGCAATATGATCACCACAGCTGCGGGCACCCGCATAATGACGACCCCTTTTCAGATTTCCCTTGTTTTGTCGTTTTCGTTTGCCACGACGTGACGGCACCAAGATCATGCATCATCGCCATGATCAACTCAGAGAGATACGCTCTGATTGGTTACTGCACGAACTTTACAAAAAACTTCCCCTAACGAATGGATGACTCTAGAGGGGTCATCTTTCGATAGTCGCGTTTCAACCAACGGCGAGCATTCATCGCCAAGTTGCAATCCATCCACGGAGTCGGGATTCACACACTAAATTACATAAACAGTGTCTTTAGTTACTTCTCATAACCAGTGCTGAATCAGTGTCGTATTAATAATTTCTACCTTTAATGAACCCTTTATGTCAATTTCATAATCAGTACTGAATCAAGTCGAATTATTAACTTCTGCCTTCACGAACTTTAACTTTTATTTCAATTTATAATCGGTGTCTTTGGATTATATCTCGGAAACAGTGTCGAATTAAGGAGGAATTTATGTCAATGAACCAAACTTGTAAATAGCATACCGTAACGCATTCATACCCACATGAATTAAATTTATAGTATATCTATGTGTCAAAATATTCAATAACTTGAAACTACGCAGCGTTTTATTCTCTCATCGCTGATCAACATCCAAGAACAACGCTGAACCGGAACCAGTACCAGCACCCAGTGGATGCTAACGAAAATAACCTTTCAAGGGGGGGAAGGGCTTTTTGTGAACCAGTTCCCATGCAGGCACACAACTAAAAGCTATATCAACCCCATCCAAATATTATACATATACGGAAGACACCACCTAACCACCCCCACATATCCACTCAACTACCAACGGCGCTTCTATCTCGAAATCACAGCTGTATCAAACATGCTGAATATCTCATAGCCAGCTATCACGTTACTCATTTAATTCTCTCATTAGTACACGATCGAATCGTATCGTGCCAGTCTCTCCTCGACCGCAGAAACTCCTTTTGTAAGATCCGAAGTTGCGTCCCTTCTCAAGCATCCGCCCACAAAACGCCTTTCTCAGAGCGTGTACAGCGGTTCACAAAATGGTTAATTCTAGGCGGATAGTTAAGCTTAGCGAATCGTTTATCTGTTGAATAACATGGTGGGGCAGCCAAACTTTCTGATTTGTTATTTCAATTAAAAATTGATTTACATGGTTTTAAGGTTGATATGGCGAAGATGTTCTAACAGAATTGGTAAATTTTGTTTAATTCATTCCAACATATTAACAGATATGCTAGTCACAAACTGACGAATTTGCTCGTTAAACAAACTGACCAAGTTGCTCTTTAAGTGAAGTGGTGGGAGCCAGGGGAGCCATTCTAAACAAATATTGATATACCTCTATGAAAAACGTTGCAGAGGCTCAAAGTAGGCGACCGTGGTGATCACAGTAAATCTCCGCTCAAGATATCTAGAGAAGTACGATTCGACGGCGAACGTTCCCCCGATACACTCAATTTAGCACGGCATGCTAAATATACACTCCCAATCACTAGGATGAGGCCACCAATTTGGGAATTTTGTACCCGGAAATATACACTACCTGTGAATAGGTACGTATTTTCCCAAAATGAATTCATAAAATTAAAGGGTAATTAAGAAATGACCGTTGGAATTTCCCGAGATCAAACAATCATCATCGGCACTACAACCGGGATCCGGTCTTGGCCTTATTTAGCAAATCTCTCCACTGGTATCCGGTCCATATCCGAGACTTGTTAAACTGTCCATAATAATTTGTTTTTCCGGGCAAGATTATTAGCCTTGCGCTAAGATCAATTAATAAACTACTTAAAAAGGGTATAAAAAAGTGCGTCACTAGGATGCAAAATTTTAGAAAAAAAGGAAAAAATTAATGAAATGTTTACATTGTATGGTTTTAAAACATTTATTTATAACGTTTTTCTACATTAATAATGAGTATGCCCGCAGTTTTTAGATATGACCTCTATAAGATGGTTTGGAATGGAATCATAGAGTTTTTTTTTCAATAGTCTAGGGAAATTTGGTCCCAGGGATCACGAATAGCTACGATTAAGGTGTCCTTGTCTTCAAATTGTCTGCCGCCTTCATAAACTTCACGAGATAGCCATGACCAACCGTTTTCGATTGTGTTTAAGTCCGGCGAATAGGGCGGCCATGGCAAAAGTTCCACGTCTTCTGATTGAATCCAACTTCTAACAACCCTGGAAGTGTGGATGAGGGCATTGTCTTGGAAAATCCAAGGCAGGGGTCCGAAAATGTGTTTAATTTTTGGAAATTACCGTTGCTGCAAACATTTGTAGTTGTTTCCGTTCATTGTTGTGGACAAAAACTCCAACACGATTGTGCCATAGTAGGTAATAGCTCCCCACACCGTGACACCCGATGTACGGCTGTGATGTCTTGCCAAAATTAGCTCCTCCTTTCTCAGATCATGGAAATAAAAGTTGAAACCATCGGGACCGTCAAGGTTAAACTTTTTTTTCACCCGAAAAGACAACGCGTTTCCATTCACTGGTCCAAGCGACATGTGCTCTTGTAAAATTCATTCGATACTCCTTGTGTACTTGTGGGGGTTGTAGTATGTACCAGACATGGGCACCAGATCCGCTCAACGCTCCAACACTTACCATTGGTTTCACTGTAAATTGTCCACAAAATAAACCGAACTTCGAGCAAGCAGACAAATAAAAATGCACGCAAGTATCTAGTTGTTAAGTTTTCTTTATTTTATCTAAGTTATGGTGTGGCGGTTCCGCCAGATCCCACGGCTCGCCTTCCTAAAAAAACCCCCATAACCGCAACCCGGTCTGCACCAGCTTTCGCTAATGCAATTCGCATTAGCATCTTAAATGCTTCACGCATCAAACAGATCCAATTATTATAACCCAAAAGTACCTGCAAAAGAATTCTTACCTTTTCAAGCATTCCTTCGCTTACAAATCCCCTGTAAGAGTTCTTAATTTCCTCATCATAAATTTCCTGAAAAGAAAAACCCCGGTTCACATATCATGTAACCATTCCAGCCAGGAATAATTAGCATTGCGTCGCCTATTCCCAGCTTCATTCATGTATACGATAAACTTCCTTATGTATACATTTAGCTGGCGACGTTTTTCTTCCAGCAATAAAATTCTCTGACTCGCACAATGTGCAAACCAAAGCAAATACGCATCTCGCGTCTTAAACCTATTAGCACCATGTGCATCGGCATTGCGGCTATCGTAACAGCTGCAATGCATACCATAGACAATTCATATCGTTTAGGTTTTCGAATCACATTTTCTATTTAATGAGCGGCTGCTATTTATCTAGCCAACCCCCATTACCGAACTATGCATTAGGTCATATTTCCCTTGTCCTTTGATTCGCCGAATCTTGTCCCTTACGAACTAGATGCATAAACAATACAAAGCCATTAGCATCCGACGAGATGCGATTCGTTTGTTTCAACAAACACACATCTCTTGGATGCCCATTATGCCCGGTCCTTGAGTTTCAGGATTATTCCTATGGCTTTGTGTATGAAAAATAAACCAATGTGATCTTCACTCACACATACACACTCATTGCCAAGTCTGTCTTCCTTGTTTCCACCACAGAGAAACATTTTCGTCTTGGGCAAACTCACCTCAAAACGAGATATTTATCGAGGAGTCGAATTTTATCCAGCGATCGAGACGGTCGCTCCGCCATCCACCGTGCTGGCGCCGGTACGGTGTGACACAAAAGTCGGAGAGTTAGAGTCGAGCGCGTCGAAAATAAAAAAATAATTTTTCTTGTGCCCCCCAGTATAAGGCAGTTTTAAGTTAAATAATTGTGAACCAGTTAAATTACAATATATTAAATAAAATAATAGAACTTTTAGACAGACAACCAAACCGCGTTACATTTTATTTGTTTCCTGAGTGTTTATGTGTTCTTCCGTTTTATCGACGAACAGTTTAGTTTACGGCGACGAAATGGACAACGATAATCAGATGTTGAGAAAGGGAACGGAGTACCCATGCTGATACATACTTCCTCCCCACAATGGCATCGGCACATGCGCATAAAACTGGGAGTTCAAAATATAGGGTGTTTACTGTCTTTGGTGATGAACGCCTGTGGCGGTTCCGCCAAACCCCACTGTCTACTTACCGTAAAACCCCCATAACATTCAGCCAATTTCCTAACTTCACTAATGCAATGGCATTAGTACCTGAAAATACTTCACGCATCATATAGATCAAATCTATGATCTTAAAAAGGCCCTGTAAAGAAAACTTACCTTTTCATGCATCTCTTCGCATACAATTTTCCGTAAGATTTCTTGCTTTACTTATCTGGAATTCCAAACGAATTCGGCACCTCCGGTACCAGACAAATTCCTGTAAACAAAATGATTCAGTTTGCATACAATGTAACCGTCATGACAGGGACCATAAATATTGCGCCGTCTATTTTCCCAGCCGCGCCATGTGTACAACAATGTTCCCTACATATACATCGGTTGGCGACTTACACCCAAGGGACCAAAGCAAATACGCATTCCGCGTCTCTTGGCAGCAATTAAATCCTACAGCATAAATAAATGCAAATAGGAATTCAATACCTACCCTTACTAGCGATGCCATAAACACCATTTCCCAGTAACCTAGCTAAAACCCATTAGCACATTTCCACATCGCATCGTTGTCTCTTTGTTTAGCCGCGACGCACATTTCCAACAAAGATCCCATTAGCATCCGACGAGTTCGGTTTTATTTGCTTTTCCGAAATCGTATCCCATGAATGCACTTTATGCCCTTTCTTTGTTCTAGGTTCGTTCTCATCCATGAAGGAACCATGCACACATACCACCATGATCACGGTCAGCGAGTGAGCTCTGCACGAGCAAGATATCGCTGAGTCGCAATTCAATCTTCCAACCGGTCGGGTCGCTCGCCATCCACCGTACCGGCGCCGGTGCGGTGGGTTCTCTAGGAGTCGCTTTCTATCCACTGACCGCCATGGTCACGCGTCACACCCGCTCTCCGCCGGCTGTGGAGACGCGTAAAAATACCCGGAGTCGTGAGAAGTATTTTGAACTTGTCGGTTTCCAATTGTTTGGCGAGTTTGTGCCGCAGTTAGTTTGAGTTAGTGAAAAAGAATTTATAAGTGAGAAAAGTAACTTTATTGTAAAACAATGAACTCTAAATTGATGTTGAACGGTGCACTCTTTGCACTGGTCGTCATCGTCGTTGCTGGTGCCTGTTAAAAAAACGTTCACAAATGTATTACAATTAACAATCATTAAAATAATATTAAACTAAATCCGTGCGTTTGATTGTCCGCAGTCCTAGGTGTTTTTATTTTTTTGTCTTGTGAGCAGTATCCACGTGAACAACTTATGATCGAGGAGGAAGTGAACGGAGTGCCCGTGTATTGGCACAATACTTCCTCCCCACACGCCTACACTCCTTCAGGATCGCTGAAAGTATCGTAATTAGGTTCACTTTAAAAGAACAAACCGCAAGTATCGTTTCGATAACTAAAAACACTGAACTCCAACTCGCACTCTGAAATCGTGTATTTTGATCGTGTTAAAAACTGACTCCTTTGTAACGGGGCGAAGGATGAAAAGTAACGTTAAGCAGCGCGACCGTCCGCTGTGGTGATAGAAATCTGACTCTTTTCTCGATTCTAGATGTTGTTTCGTCGCGGATATCACTATTCAAGATGCACACAAACAGGAAGAGGGCCTGTACATGAGGAAGAGCAGTATTTCATATACCGGCTGCAGTCGAATAGGGAAAAACGACAACAAAAACTGACTAACGATATTTGAATCCAAATAGGTCAGCTGTGCAAATAGATGGTCGCTCGTATAGCGTCCGAAAAAGGTTGCTATGTTTATACGAGTACTACCGATTCTTGATGCAGAACTAGGTTTCTGAGTATTATGTCAACAGAAACGCTATTTTGCGAGTCAAACGCTAAGATAGGCGTTTGTTTGCCTTAGCTAATGGTACGAGGGTTGTTTAGGAGAACGATACCGTGGGACTTGATCTGGTGATCAGGGTGATTACACAATGACGGTTGTGTATTTATCCACGTCAATTGTGCATTGCATCCATAGCCAGTCAAGGGTCGAATTCCAGTGTGAATATTTACACTGGCAAAGAATTCGGCTCTTGGCAGTTAGGCGCGAGTTGTGCTATGCTTTGTATTAGTGAACAAAACATGGGACGTGACCATTGCTAGATTGTTTAGGAAAAACACACTATGATCACGTCCAATTCGATGCTAGTTTATCGCTTATGCAACCGATCAGGGATAGCCGGCCGCAGCTGTATAAGCAAGCGATTTGCCATGGCGTGTCTTTTGGACCAACGGATTGTTGGAACAAGAACACGTTGCTAGATTGGCGTGTGTTTACCAATCGAGATTGCTGACGAGCTGAGCCGATTGGGTTGGTATGGTTCATGTAACATAAACGAAATGATTTGGTGATGTGCATGCTTGCTGGGGTTTTACTTTCAGGTGAAAGCTAATGAAAAGTAGCTTACGCTGCTCGATTGCAGGTAAGTAAAGTGGCTTGTGGAGTGAGGGGAAGGGAGGTTGATTTAAGGAAATGTGTGGTTCTTAGGAAAGGCTTTAAAAACCCCCCACATACTTGCCTCCGATACTCCGCTTTTGACCCTTACTTTAGTCGCTGGTAGAGTAGAATTTGAGGGAAGCCGTAGATTCAACCGCTTTTCTCGTGATGTTGTTGCTTCAGATGTGCGTACTTTTTGATTCTTCCCATATTCCGCAAGATAGCTGTCTACAACAGTCTTACTTTTGTTAAGCCTCCTTGCTATTTCTCGGCCTGAGACTCCTAATTCCTTGAAAGTATCTATTTGTCCTCTTTCTGTCGCTGTCAACGTCTTTCCGGAAACCATTTGTGTTTCAAATTAAATAAAAACGATTCTTTTCAACACTTTTTTAAATATTCTAAACAAAAGTTTTAAAAAAATCGCTCATGTGCACTCCTGCAACGAAATATTCGCAATGGCCTCATCCAAGTGACGCACTTTTTTATACCTTTTTTAAGTAGTTTACTTTTTGATCTTGGGAAATTCCAACGGTCGTTTCTTAACTACCCTTTAATTTTATGAGTTTCTTTTGGGAAAATACCTACCTATTCACGGGTAGTATATGTTTCCGGGTACAAAATTTCCAACAGGTATAAAGAGCGAAAAGCAACTGCAAAATTGGTAGCCCCATCCTAGCGATTGGGAGTGTATATATCGGGTTTTCCAAAAAGGACTTGACATCTTTAAATTTAATTTGTGAACGCACCCTTTCACTAATCATCGAACTGTCACTGTCAATTTATTCAGTAAACTCAATATTTTCATCATGTTAATTACACAAAACAACGTCTGCAAATTATAAAAATTTACTACCGAAAAAAAGTTATCAAGTCCCTATTGGAAAACCCTATATATTTATATAGGGTTATACAATAGGGACTTGACAACTTTGAATTTAATTTGTGAACGCACCCGATCCCGGTTGTAGTGCCGATGATGATTATTTGATCTTGGGAAATTCCAACGGTCATTTTTTAATTACCATTTAATTTTATGAATTTCTTTTGGGAAAATTCGTACCTATTCACAGGGAGTATAAATGTCCGGGTACAAAATTCCCAAATTGGTGGCCTCATCCTAGTGATTGGGAGTGTATATATAAATCGAGCATGCGGTGCTAAATTGAGTGTATCGTGGGAACGTTTGCCGTCGAATCATACTTCTCTAGTTATTTTGAGGGGAGATTTACTGTGATCACCACGATCGCCTACTTTGAGCCTCTGCAACTTTTTTCATGGAGGTATATCAATGTTTGTTTAGAATGCCTCCCCTGGCTGCCACTTCACTTAAAGGGCAACATTCGTCAGTTTGTGACCAACATATATCCGTTAATATGTTGGAATGAATTAAACAAAATTTACCAATTCTGTTAACGCATCTTCACGATATCAACCTTAAAACCATGTAAATCAATTTTTAATTGAAATAACAAATCAGAAAGTTTGGCTGCCCCACCATGTTAATCGACAGATGAACGATTCCTTAAGCTTAACTATCCGCCTAGAATTAACCATTTTGTGAACCGCTGTACACGCTCTGAGAAAGGAGTTCAAATCAACTGCAAAATGTGTGACCTCAGCCTAGTGATTGGGAGTGTATAATCACCAACCTCGGAGAAATCTTTGTTTCAGCGTCCACCAATCAAATCAGGAAGTTCTGTGGCGGTTCCACTAAACCCCACGGTTCACTTTCTTAAAAAAACCCCCATAACTTTCACCCAATCTCATAATTTCGCTAATGCGAAAAGCACGTTAATGCTTCACGCATCAAATAGATCCAAATTATATAACCTAAAAGTACCTGTGAAAGAATTCGTACCTTCCATGCATTTCTTTGCATACAATTCCCGTAAGAATCCTTTTTTAGCTTATCAGGAATCCCAATCTCACCAAGTACATTTCCCCCTAGACGAATTCCTGAAAACAAGAGGATTTGGTTTACATATAATGTAACCATCATAGCAGGGACCATACACATTGGGTCGCCTATTTCCCGTCCTCACCAAGTGTATCAGAAATAACCATATATATGTTGCGGTATATCACCGGAAAGATTGTAAAGGAGGGGTGGCTTACCTTTTGTTCACCTGGCGTAGACGTCTTCTGTACCTCGGGCTGTTTTTGGGCAAAGGGGCCGTCTGTCGCTTGGGCGGTCCTCGGGTTGTTTTTGGCGATGAGGAGGTTTGCTTTCGGAGACGCGCACTGAACCGTAGTTACATGTCCGCTTAAGCCACAACGGGTTCGTATAGCTACTGCCTGTGCGCAAACTGTCATTCACCCAGCACTGCGAATTTTGTCCGATATGAAAAAGGCTATTTATACGAACACTAAATGATACACCGGTCTTTAGTTTTGTAATTTACGACTTCCACATTTATTGTCCGTGAGTTTGTATTGATAAAGATCAACCGGCGCCCGGCGCATGTTTTGGTTTTATTTATTTTGATATTTAATTTTAAGCCGGCCAGCGGTTCTGCCACTGAACTTTTACTGATCACGAAATTCAAATTTACCGCCCTTTTATAAATTTTCTAGTTGAGAATTGTCAACTATTTTATGGTCAAAATTCCCAGAAACACACATAAGAGTTTGCGTGTTTTAATTTGGGTTGTGTCCTGGGAATTTGTTAGAAGTTTAGTTGGATGGGTTCTAGGAATGGGAATCATGAAATGCGTTTTTAATTTAGCATTTCATGATGTCAATGTTTTTAGGAATTGAGTCAATGTATGATGAATTAACTTTTGGTTAAAATCGTTGTACACGTGACTCAATATGGGATTTGAAATGAAGCAATGGAAAATTTGGGATTTGGGTTTATTATGTGGAATTGAATCAATGAACGATAAATTAGCTTTGGGTTAATTTATTGCTCATACGATTCAATATGCAATTAGGAATTTTAGGATTTGATAATATTGGGGATTTGGATGGGAGTAGCGATTTAGGATCGCTACACATACACTGGTGTACCTACACCCAAGAAACCAAAACAAATATACGCATATCGCGTCTCTTGGCAACAATTAAATCCTATGGCATAAGCAAATGCAAATAGGTATGGTATACTTACCCTTGGCAGCGATGCAATAAACACCAATTCACGGTAATCTAGCTTAAACCCATTAGCACATTTCCACATTGCACTGCCGCCTATTTATTTAGCAGCAATGCACTTCTCAGACAAAGACCCAAACGTTCCCTTTGTCTTTTCATATTTCGGGAACTGCTTCTCATCAGCAGCAGTATAAGCAAACACAAACCCAAGTAGCATCCATTGAGATTCGGCTTGTTTGCTTAGCCGAACTCACTTCCCATGGATGCACATTTTCCCTTTCTTTGTTTAGATCCGTGTCCCATGAAAGAATCCATGTACACACATACATGTGTACTACCAACGATCTTCACGCCAAACGATTGAATATCGTGGACTCGAATTTAATCCGCAGACCACGGTGTTCGTTGCCGCTCCCGCTCTCCGGTGCGCACGGAGACGCGAGTATCCCCCCCGAGTCGAGAAAGCGCGTTTTTAATCAAAATAAGTTTAATGTCCCATTTGTTGTTTCTGTGTGTCCTTTTACCTTCGGTGTAATTATTTTGTTTGTGTGACCCAATCAAGTACAATAAAATTAAACTACACCCATAAAATAAAAAAAAAACGTAAAATAAAACCAATCCCAATAGACAATCAGTGCGTTTTACTTCCTTTTCCTGTTGTGGACGCTGCGTCGTCGAGTTCTGTTTGTGCTTTTCCTTTTGTGTCCGGCGAAACAATCACAATTGGTGGATTACGATAGTGGAAGTAGTGGGTGGATGGTAGAATCTGCGTCCATGCCGACGCACAGACCATCCTTAACCCCACAGTTCCTCTGGCCATGTGCATCAATCGGTCAACGGATTGTGTGTTATCCCGAAATTGCAATCTTCGGACAGTTAAGAGCAGAGTGCATTGATAGCACGCATCGTCGGATTACATGGCGTTCTGCATTAAAATGTGAGGGTGTTAGACAACTCTTTTGTGTGCTCGTAAAAAATTCGGGGTTTTTTCAAAACCTGTGCCCTGCGTAACTACCTATTGAAATAAGCCTTAAAATAACCCATTAACAAACTGCTTTATCATTTTCAAATCACTATAATTTTTGAATGGATTGCCACTGGTGGTTCGTCCCACCGTTGCTCTTATTTGGGAGGCATACCAAAACAAAATCGAAGAACTATTCGCTACTTTTTAACGTATCTGTCTGCGAATATTCCGTTACTATATTAAAATATTTCCATCCTTAACTTGCTGCCCCAGTGCGTCAAAATTATAACATTGCGAGACCACGTGCAATCATCGACTTCCGGGTGTGTGCAGGATGTACTCTATGGCAACCGACGGTATCACACTAGCAAGTGTACTTCATTTCAGTTACCACTCCACATGCAATTAGTACATCGCTTCAATGACTCGAATTGACTATAGACTTCCATCTTCCCTCCCAGTGATGTACATCACGGATTTGTATTAACGGGAGCGGTAACAGTTCGTCTCTCAAACGGATGTAAAACTGCAAACAATTTCCCATTCATCTTTCACTCGATTGCATCAAGCCAACAGTAGTCCATTCAACAAAGTGTTGAATGTCCTATGACAATATCTCAAACTCGACAGAGCAGCGAACTTTTGAGTGTGCGTTGCTAGGCGATGAATGTCTGAGCAACATAAAACAAACATAACTCGGTCCCCCACTTGTTCTCTTTGAAGATACACTCAAACATACCCAACATGAGTGGATGTGATAAAAGTATCTGAATGGCCGTTCTCCGTCCTAAGACTTTAGTTAGACGCGAACAGTTTTACCGAACGAATCTACGTTATGCTGAGTTCCCCGTTTAGTTTTGTTTACTCCGCATAGTTGAATTTCCCCAGTATTTGTATTTTTTTCTCTTCGTTTGTTTGTTTTGTTCATGAGTTGGAAAAAATGAATTTCTGAAAATGAGTTCCTTCGTACGAATTGTTAAATGTAAATAATTTTTTACGATCGAAATCTCCGGAAATGTTGTTTGATTTATTCTCGTTTCGAGTTAACGACGACTTCGTCCGCAGATACATTTAACCGTCCGTAGATACATTCCCTGTGTGTTTGGCGGTGTCTTCTTTTATCCCAATCAAGTGTAACCGGCGTTTCACCCGCATGTATTCCCAATTCGATACGATTCTGAAAGGCACTAAGCAAAATTAACAACTTTTTCCAGTTCTCCTTCGCGTATACGTGCTTCCAAGTCGCCGCGAATCGCGTTTCTTGATCGTGGCTATGCCAAGTGATTGAAAATAAGAAAAGTATCTCAATCTCGATTCATGGAATATAAATGTGTGTTGTATGTGAGATATTGTGGTGCGTTCTAAAAGGAGATAAATAAATGCCTTGTCTACATTCGTCCAACAAGCACATGGTCTTAAATTGGAAATAACCGAAAACAGGATTTCTCTAGATATCGCTCGCAATTGCCGCACCAACAGATAGAGTACCGCAGGGTTCCATCGGGGGAATCGTAACACACATCTGCAGCACAACTGCACACAGGTACTGTCAATGAATTTTGTGTATATATATGGATATCTGTTGCCTCACACAAAATAAAATTCAAAATTTTTGTAAATACGATTGGTAAACATAAATGGGATTGGGTACTGTAGGATATTGCGGTCGTTCTCTCTGGATTTTCGCTTTCTATTTATCTTCTCATAGAAGTTGGCTAGGTTCTTGAGCTTGGAGTGTTTCCTGTTCTTTTCTTGTCCTTTTTTTTGAATTCTGTTAACGTTTATTTTCAAAATATCATGCCGGTGATTGTGTAGTGGGTTTCGTGTTTTCGTTTCTGTGTGCCTACATCAGATTGGGTTGAAAGGATTCTACTTGTAGCTCTTTTTACCCTTCTGCGGAGTTGTTTTGATTTTTTGCCTTAATGCGTGTTATTGTAATTCTTGTTGGTTTATTATGCTGCTCCAATTTTTTGTTGTCATTGATACGAAATATTTAAATGAACAGATTGAAGTCGTTGTTAAGTCCATAATTGCTCAAATATTGAATTATTTCGCTAAAGAAATGCATCCGTTGATCTGACCACATATATTTTATTTAGCCAAATCATGTGATTAAAAAGAAAAAAACATTTTAGTCTTATTATAATCATTAATTAAATCTTAGGTATCAATTGAAAGAAAAACATGTCTATAAATTGAAAGCTGAGCTATAAGTTTGAAAAAAAAAACATATATATATATATATTATATATATATTATGTTTTATATATATATATATATATATATATATGTATAATATATATATTATATACATATTATATATATATATATATAATATAATTATTCTATATATATATATTATATACATATTATATATATATATATATTATTATTATTATTTACTGGTCTGTAGGAACCCGGAAGTTCATGACCTCACCAACTCGGCTCCGCCATTGTTTCCTGTCCTGTGCGCTCTCCTTCCACGTTCGATCATCCGATCCGATCTCCTCGAGGTCCAATCTAACATTGTCCTCCCATCTCCGTCGCGGCCGTCCTGTCGGTCTCTTCCCCGTTAGTTTACCGTCAAGAATTCTATGCACGGTCCTATCATCGCCCATTCGCGCCACGTGTCCGGCCCATCTTAATCTTCGCGACTTGTTCACTCTTACTATTGTAGGTTTGCGGTATAGCTCTTCCAATTCGTGGTTGTGGAGTTTCCTCCATTGTCCTGACTCCTCGTCATATTTACCGCCAAAGACACCCCTTAAAACTTTATTCTCGAATACGCGGAATTTGTTCTCTTCCCGTTTTGTGAGAGCCCATGTTTCGCATCCGTATAGAGCAATCGGCATGATTATGGTTCTATAGACACGGAGCTTCATATTACGTGATAGCAGTTTGGATTTTAATAGTTTACTGGCTGCATGCCAACTAGCGTTGCCGGAATGTAGTCTTTTGTTAATTTCCTTTGACGTTTCGTTTTTGGTCGTCAGTATCGTTCCCAGATATTTAAATTCTTTGACATTTTCAAATATCTTGACCCTGACGTTTATATGTGTTCTCTGAGGTCCACCTGCTCTCGGTGTAATCATGTATATCGTTTTGTCTTCGTTTATTTCTAGGCCCACCTCTTCTGCCGCTTGCATGATGATTTCACAGTTTTTACTTATAGTTTCGAGATTATCGCCCAGAACGGCTATGTCATCCGCATACGCAAGCACTTGTGTGACCCCGTTCAGAGATGATCCAGTCGTGTTGTCGTCTTGTACCTTTCTGATAACATACTCGAGGACAAGGTTAAAAAGACATGGTGAGAGGCCATCCCCCTGTTTTAGTCCGTCTCGGATTTCAAATGGTTCTGAGAGGTGGTTTTCTATTCTAACTCACCCTTTGTTTTCGTTCATGCAAATTTGAATGACGGCGTCATATTTTTTCGGGATCCCCAGCTCAACCACAATATGGTAGAGTCTTTGCCTTGCGTCTGAGTCGTAGGCTTTTTTGAAGTCCACGACCAGTTGGTGAACCGTCTCTCCGTATTCCCACTTCTTTTCCAGCAGTTGCCTTATTGTGAACATCTGGTCGCTTGTTGACCGGTTCCGACGGAATCCGCATTGGTAGTCTCCCAATATTTCTTCTGCGTACGGTGTGATTCTTGCCAGTATGACATTTGTTAATATTTTGTATGTGATTGAGAGCAATGATACTCCTCTGTAATTTTCGCAGTCTGATCTGTCGCCTTTTTTGAAAATGGGGGTGACTATTGAGGTTTTTCATTCTTACGGAATGACTTCCTTGTCCCATATGAATTTAACCAGTTGGTGGATCTTTCGAGCGGTTGCCCCTCCTCCATGCTTCACAAGCTCTGCCGGTATGCAATCGACTCCGGGAGCCTTGTTGTTTTTCAGTCGATTTATCGCGTCTACAACTTCGTCGAAAGAGGACTCTGGGATCTGGGGCTCGGCTGTACGTACGTCTGGTGCGTTTATTTGTGGTTGATGGGTGCGCACATTGAGCAGGTTTTCAAAGTACTGCTTCCATCTTGTCACGGCATTTTTTGTTTCTGTCAGCAGACAGCCGTTTGTGTCTCGGATTATTTTGGCTCTCCGTCGGTAGCCATTTCTAATTGAATATATGCCGGCATACATACCTCTCCTGTTCTTTGCTCTGGAATTTTCTAGGAGTTTCTCGATCCGAGCCTTCTTCAATTCGCGTTTTTTGCGTTTGAAAAGTCTAGTTGTTTCTTTCCGAATTGTCGCGTATCTTACTGCGTTGACTTCATCATATGCTTCTAAGTGGATCGTTCTGAGGCGTTTACGTTCTTCGATCTTCGCCCTGCACTCATCGTCAAACCAAGGTTTGGACTTAGTTGCTCTCTTAAATCCTAATACCTCTCGGGCTGTTTGTTTGGTTGTGTCTCTGACCGATGCCCATTTAGTGTCCACACTATTGGTTTCCTCTTCCTCACAACTGCCATTCTCTAGGATGCTAAATCTATTCGTTAGTTTATCTTGATATTCAGCCCTTTTGTGCAGGTCTTTTAGTTTATCAATCTCGAACTTTTTACTCGTCTCCCGTGACTGTCCATGTGGGTTTGTTGCAAGCCGACTTCTAATTTTGCCCATCACTAGAAGATGATCGGAGTCGCAATCTGCTCCTCTATATGATCTTACGTCAAGGATATTCGAGAGGTGCCTTTTGTCTATGAGGAAGTGGTCTATTTGGTTACGCGTTACGCCGTCGGGTGATATCCATGTGGCTTTATGGATTTGCTTGTGCTTGAACGTCGTGCTCTTCACTACCAGATCTTATGACGCTGCGAACGTGATAATTCGAATACCATTATCATTTGAAACGTCATGTAGGCTTTCTTTACCTATTGTTGGTTGGAAGATATCTTCCTTTCCAATTTTCGCATTGAGGTCGCCGAGGAGTATTTTAACATCGAATGATGAGATCCCATCGAATACTTCCTCTAGGGTCTCGTAGAATGTGTCCTTCGTTTCTTCGTCGGTAGATTCTGTTGGGGGGTGTACGTTTATAAATACATAATTGTACCATGGGCCCTGTGTTTTTAGCACCGACATTCGGTCATTAATAAATTGCACATCTTTTACATGGGACGTAATCTTCTTGCTTATGATGAAGCCAGTTCCGAGGTTATGTGTATCAGTACCTTCACACACCAGTGTAAACCCGTTGGTTTCGATTACTTGATGTGGGAGTCCGACTTCCCGAAGCATGACGATGTCCATTTCATATTGTTTCGCGTTTTGTACGACCGTCTGTATCGCGCCTGGTTTATATAACGTTTGAACATTCCACGTGCAGACGCGTATATCCCGCTTTTTCCGTTTTTCCCGACGTCTTCTTTTTGCCGAGTCGGTGTTTTCTTGATGATTTTTTCCCTTATGGTAGTGTCGGCTCATCACACCTACGTCTACCGGGTTTTTCGTGGGATTGTTTTTTGTATATTGATTATTCATTTTTGATCCCACGAGTCTTGGGGTTTCAAATAGTCCGACACATCAGAGCCCCGTTTTGATGTGGTAAGGTCTGCTTACCGCTCTGATTCGACCCGGTGTCAGAGAGGCGCCGTTATAAAACAGCCGGTATACCCCTGGCTGCAAACCATCCAATGGGCACGGTGACGCGTAACACCCTGGATTAGGGGTGGTAGATCTTTGTGTGTTACTCCTCTGTGTTAGCCTGTCTGACATGGGTGACCCTACTGGAAGCATATGCTTCCGTCAGCATAGCCTGAGTGATTCATTGTAGTTTAAGCCCCCGCACCACGTCAAGGTTTCTACCAAGCGGGGGATATATATATTATATATATATATATTTATATTATATATATATTTATATTATATATATATATACATATATATATACATATATATATATATATATATATATATATATATATATATATATATATATATATATATATATATATATATATATATATATATATATATATGTATATACAGTGGTGGAAAAAATAAAAGAAACAAGCTTGGTTTTCGACATTAATCCTTAAGAAAAAATGTATTTGTGGAAAAATGAGAATTAAAAATATATTAATAGATTTGATGCACTGTAATACAAGACTAATGACCTTGCCCGGAAAAAAACAAATCATTATGGAAAATTTAACAAGCCTCAGGACTTGCTAAATATGGCAATAAGAACAACACCAGGTCACATCGTCGACAATGACTCACCAGAAACTTAGGAAGCTTAATTGGGAAGATTTGATGCAAATTCTTTTTTTTTTTTGATTGTAGCAAAACTTCTGTGACTAAAAATTGGTATCGGGAGAAGATTTCGGAAACCACTTGACCGAGTTCGCCTGCACTAGGGATCATGGTTCCTATTAGATGGCCATTGTGCAGCTACCTTTAAAAAGACAACAAATTATTGCATATCTGACCCCAAATCAAAGAATCCGAACCATGTTAAATAACGTTTCGAAATAAACGTAAGAATGATGGATGTCTTTTCCGCCAAGCCATAATTTTACTTTCTTTCTCAGTGCTCTTTTTCTTTTTCCGCCTTGTGTAACATTTTATTTACAATTTCAATTAACTGTAACATTTTTTCCCCATGGTTTCTCTGTTTGTAATATTCTTCCCTCGATTGTTTTTTTCTTCTTTTTTTCACTAACGCGCGCACAAAAGGGGATTTTCATCATCATCATCATCGGCACTACAACCGGGAATCGGTCTTGGCCTTATTTAGCAAGTCCTGAGGCTTGTTTAATTTTCCATGGTAATTTGTTTTTCCGGGCAAGGTCATTAGTCTTGTGCCAGGGGATTTTGAAGTACCCTTAAATGTCAGAGCACAATGCGAGCGGATGGAGAGGACGTGGATAAGGAAAGGAGGTGTCGATGTATATTGGTCTTGAATATCTGGATAACACAACGACCAGGAAACACATGATCAGGCAGAACATTGCACATTCATGTGGTTCGGCTAAAGAATGACTCTCTATGTTTATTTGTGTGCCTAAAGTCCACTTTCAACGTGAACTAATGCGCATTCACAGATTGACTGGTATCGCGGGAAAATGTCTGAAGGGGCGGAACACATTGAGCAAGTTCAGTTGAGTAACGACCGTGGTAATACCTATAGAAAAGAGATAGGCATGATACGTTGCGCTTGTGTTCTAACGACGGAATTGATGGACTTACGGCTGAGTCCCTAATAAGTTTCACTGCTCGGTTTTGCATCCTGTCGAGCACATGTAGTGCAGTTTTGGATGCGCCTGACCAAATATGGGAGTTGAACTCCATTTTTGGACGAATATACGGCTTGTAAATAGTGGTCAGGTTGGATGGAGTGAAGGAGCTTTTGCATCTCTTGAGGAACTCCATACATTTGACTGGCCTTTTCGCAGCTTCAAATATGTGGTCATTCCAATTAAGAGTCGAATTAATTCGAGTACCGCGGAATGATAGCTCCTTGGCTTCGTCGATGCAAGTGCCGTTCATAGACATTGTGGAGGTTATATTTTATTTGATTTGGTTTTGCTTATCTTACCTCCTTGGTGAGTCCAAAATGAAAACCTGTTTTAAGTTTGTTTTTATTTTGTTTAATTATTTTATTTATTTATTTTAAAGTTTTCTTGTGACCGTTACCTTGTCCCCTGGATTCCGACTGATCTCGAATCCAAAATGCACTCCCCTTTTATACTCTGTGGCAACAGAGATTTGTTAAAAATTTTATTTCACAATTCCAAGAATCACAAACAAGATTTTGTGTGCTTCAATTGGAATAGGATTCTCGGAAGTGTATACGAATTTTACTTGAACAAATTCCTGGAAGGAGAAATCATGAAATACATTTAGTATTAGGCATTTCATAATTTCAATAGTTATAGGGAATTGAATCAATGCACGACAAATGGACTTTCGTTTAATTTTGTCGTGCATATGATTCAATTGGATTGGGGTATAAGGTACTTGGAAATTGAATCAATGCGCAACAAATTAACTTGTGGTTTAAATCTATCGCGCATATTATTCAATTGGATTGGAATTATAGGTAAGTGGGTGAGAGTAGTGATTTAGGATCACTACAACAGTATATTTACTTTGGGGCTCGCCTTTGACGACAAAAGACAGCACTGACTTTTTTGGGCATTGAATTCTACTCGGTTAGATAATCCCCACTGATATACCTTGTTGAGGTCTGAATTCAATGTATCAACCATAGGTTGCTGGTTGGTAGAGACGTTTGAAGAGTTTGGACGGGAGTATGAGTATGTATGAGTATGAGGAACTCAACGTGCTATCCTCAGCAAACGAGTGAATTGGGTTGTGAGTCACCGACAAGAGATCACATATAAAGATGAGGAAGAGAGTGGGTGAGAGTACCGAACCCTGGGGAACATCTGCATTAATTTGACATTATGGGAGACAGATTTGACACCATCAAGAACTACTTGGATTGAACGGCCGGAAAGATAGTCGCTTATCCATTGGATCAGGGAATTGTCCACTCCATATGAATGCAATTTTGACAAAAGGGCTGGATGCCAAACTCTGTCGCAGGCTTTTGAAATATCCAATGCGACACCTGCAACACCTGCATTAATTTGATGGGAGACAGATTTGACATCATCAAGAACCACTTGGATTGAACGTCCCGAAAGATAGTCTCTTATCCATTGGATCAGGGAATTGCCCACTCCATATGAATGTAATTTTGACAAAAGGGCTGGATGCCAAACTCTGTCGAAGGCTTTTAAGATATGCAGTGCAACAACCTTGCTTTCACCGAGGTAGTGGATGGACTGGCTCCACTTTTCGGTAAGGTACACCATCAGATCCCCTGTGGACCTGTAGCTACGAAAGCCATATTGGCGGTCATTGAGGAGGTCATTTGATTCCAGAAAGTTGACAGTTGATGAGTGATTCCATTACCTTCGAGAAAATAGAAGTTAGTGCTATGGGTCGATAAGAAGAAAGGGATAAATTGTCGCCTTTTTGGGGAATTGGCTGTAAGTTTGCTGACTTCTATCTATTTGGGAAACAGCCAGTCGAATAAGACAAATGGAAGAGTTTCCGCAGTGGTTTAGCGAGTGAAGAGGAACATCTCTTCAAGAGGATTGAGGAAATGCCATCCGGACCAGCGGATTTGTGTGCGTTTAGCTCTTTGAGTGCGCGGGCAACGGAACGCGTTCGGAAGCGAATCTGGCTAATGGTGTGCTGCTTATGCTTGAGGTTGAGTTGAGGTGGAATTGATGTGGTATCAGGCGGCATTGAGTTGGTTGCAAAATATGCAGCAAGTAGATTCGCCTTCTCTATTGCAGTGGTGAGTGGTTTGTCATTGACTATAAGCGATGGAATGGATGAAGAGACTAAGTTTTGAATGTTTTTCACGAATGCCTAGAAGTTTCTACTAACTGATTTGATTGATTGATTGTAATATTTTGTTGTATATTTTATTGTAATAATGCAATACTGATTTTAATTTCAATCAATAAATGTTACATTCAATGGTCAGGTCGGGAAATGGTATTATAATTTAGTAGTAATAATAATTCTAAGGGGTACTAACGGTTTGGGACTTTTCAGGTGGGTCCTGCCTGTATGGATCAGCTGAGGAATCTTCTTCTATTACTATTGGTGCCTCTTCTGCTACGCCCGGCGATGGTGCCTGGGATGTCGATAATGGCGTTGGTTTGGGTGCCTCTACAGTCAGTCCGTATTCATAACCGATTAAGCATTTAGTTTATTAATTGCTAACTGCAAATGAGTATACGATTATGTTTGTACTGTTCATTTTAACTTAATTGGAATTTTGTGGTTCCTCCTGGATTTTGTACAAGAGCGGCCTCCTCCTCCTGATGAATTGATCGAGTGGCCTCAAACAAAACAAGACGAATCGCGAAAATGCCCGTTCGCAGCCCTTTTATCACTTTTGCGATTTTCCTCCACCTTTACATTTACCAGCTCCTTGAATATTTTGTTTATTTGTTAAAACCATTACTCAAGGACCTGCAGGTGTCATGGAAAACCAACGAAAAACCTGCTGGGAAGGGTTTTGTGTGTGCAAAAATGTGTGGGGAAAAACGTGTGATATGCGTATCATAGTATCATAGGAACTATTAGGATGGGCATACGTGGGAAAAAGTGTGCGAGAAGATATGTTTGATATGCCGTTGTAGAATTTGTATGCAAAGCTGTTACACTGTGGGAAAAATGTGTGATATGCTCTCGTAGCAAGTGTATGCTGTTGCAATGTGGGAATATAAAGGGCGCGAATTAGCATTCATTCAGGTGGGCTTTTATTACGTAACACATATGCATCGACGTATAAGAAAATGTCAGAAAAAGCGGACCCTAAACCTTGTAATGTCTTCCGGGTGGGGGAAGTGTGTGCGTTTGTGGGGTTTCTCTATATTATATGGAGAACCAACCCACAATTCTTTACCTAATTTCGACCGCTAACAGCGCGTCATATTATCCCTTATCCCACTGTTCGGCTATTTTACCTGTAAAAGAGCATAGCTGAATTCATTATTCTATGCAGATAATGCAGAATTGAATTCAGCTACCTTTTTGCCATACGGCAACTCCATTTTTGCTAGCCCATGAGATTTCCATCGGAAATCATATCATGTCGGCAACAACAAGTCGCAGCAAACGACGCCGTCGCATCATAGCGAAACCGCTGGGGAATTTATCAAAATATCTAATTAGTTTTCATGACAAATTACCCTAGCCAATTTGGCGTCACTTCGGCTTTTCATCAGATCATCCATTCGCTTGGGATCAATAATCTCTTTTTGCAGGTGAATTCCACCAGCTAAATTTTCCTCTCCTTCGAAATTCTGTCTTTCTATAGTGCGATGACCTATGAGATCATCACTAGGTCAGTAGACCAGTCGCATACGCGGCACTGATACACACACACTAAGCCAGATCAACCCTGGGTTATTGTGCTTTCCTTTTGATTTCTCCATCCTTGCTACGCCCATCGACGTCGAACGAATACACAAGTACGTTTCTACCTCACACGTTCCTTTTTTTCCGCCTGCCATATGCCTCGACGTATAAGAAGGTCAGAAAAAGTAAAACATAAATAGTTTTTTCGGGGTCGACTCTAAGCCGTGTAATATCCCCGGCTGAGGGAGTAGGCGGGGGGGGGGGGGGGGGGGTTATGAGTTGTCATGAGTTACCTCGCGGTTATAATCTACAAACATTCAAGACCAAGGTGCACTAACTATTTCTTTCCCAATCATCTCCTCTTATTCTGTCGTCATGGTGGATTTGCCATTTTATGAGTATCTGAAGTTCCCCGCTTTAATGGCTAAGTTGATAAGGAGGTTGTGTCTTTCTTTTGATTGCGCAAACCTAGGTTCAACTTGTTACAATTTTTTCCTTCTGGTCGGCTTGCCGTACCGCAGACCCGGACTCTTTTCTGGGTGGAGGGCGTTTGAGTCTTACCCAGTACAGCGCGACTTCAAGGGTCAAATTGTTGCCAATTCTTATGTTTTATTTTGCAATATATAGTTGTAATATGAAACAACAGGGAGTACTCACAGTTTGGCGTTTTGCAGGTGTGTCCTCCCGTCCATCGTCTTCCCCACTTGTGGCCGGTCCAAGTCACGTAGAAGTAGTAAAAAACGGTCCGAAAAACCGCACTAGAAAAAAACCGTTAACTAATTCTCAAAAACAAAACTGTTCTGGTTCCCAGCTCCCTCAATTATTTCTTTATTCATTCGTCGTTGTCCCAACGAAGAAACTTGGCTATGATCAACTTCGAAAAACTGGGTTCATGCACCATCTATATTTATTCTCGTTTTCAATTTAAGTTTTACGGAATTGTATTTAATTTGATTTGATTGATGTATTTAATTATGTATAATTGTACATTGCATTTATGAATGTGTTGAATTTATAATTAAATGTTTAATTGTAGAGTGTAAATTAATGTTGTACTAATATCATCATCGGCACTACAATCGGGATCCGGTCTTGGCTTTATTTAACAAATCTCTCCACCGGTCCCCATTTTGAGCCGATGTCATCCAGTTTGGCACTCCCAGACTCTGGGCGTTCTGGTCTACGCCATCCCTCCATCGCAGACAAGGTCTGCCGCGCTGTCTCCTTCCATACATCCTGCCACCAAGGACTTTCCGGGCAGGCTTGTGGCGATTCCGCCAGATCCCACGGCTCGCCTTCCTGAAAAAACCCCCATAACCATAACCCGGGTCTGCACCAGCTTTCGCTAATGCAATTCGCATTAGCATCTTAGATGCTTCACGCATCAAACAGACCCAATTATTTTAACCCTAAAATCCCTATAAAGAAAACTTACCTTCATGCATCCCTTCGCATACAATTTTTCATAAGATTTCTTTGTTTGCTTATTTGGTATTCTGAACCAATTCGGTACCAGACAAATACCATAAATATCGCGCCGTCTATTCTCCCAGCCGCGCCATATACCTTTTCATATACATTGCCTGGCAACCTTTTTTTGTTTGTCTTACCAACAAACAACCCAAGCAGCTGCATATAATTAGCGCAATAGACGCTGAAACCAAATTCTCCAGCATTTCCTAATGCAAATATGAACCCGGTTTCTATTGCAGCCAGAGATGCCATAAACATTCAATTTGCTTTTAGCACCTTTTTCTCCTAACGTCGAAAATAGCGACGAGGCATCGTGTAAACAATGACCCGCATTACCAACGGGCATTTGGTCATTTTTCCCTATTGTCTTTGCCGCCTGCCTGTTTCGTCGTTCCACTGCACGTGTGAAACGCATCTATCTGAACGATCCCACACATACCACCATGACCTTTATTACGAGATCTGGTTTTCTTGTTCCCATAAGAGAGACTCTACGTTACACTTGTGGGAGATAAAACATATCCTTAGCAAGGATATATTCACACCCTTAAGAGAAGAGTTTTTCTCTCTCTTCATTCTTTTCCTTAGCGAAATCATCTCTGCATGAGATGACGATCGCTGAGTCACATTCCATCCTTCGACCGGAGCAGGTCGTGTCTCCTATCGCTTCCCTGGTGCGCACAGGGAAGCGATAATAAGCGATAATAAGCGATAATCCGCGATAATCGTGTGAGTCGAGAGTCGCGTGCGGTTAATCACAAAATGTATTCGGTGTTTCACTTTTCAAATATTATTTAAACAACACCATTAAAGTTATATCAAATCGTTTTTTTTTGTGTATTTGTATCACCGTCAACGAACAGTGTAACATTAAAATAAAATAAAAGAAAAAGTAGTTACCACAGTGCGTTAGTTTCTTGTTGTTGTTCGTCGGTATTTTTGGCGTTCGGTTGCTTGGCGGAACATTCGAGGAACATCTAGTAATTATGATGGAGGAGGAAGCTAATCAGCGCCGTACGCCGGAGCAATACTTCCTCCCCACATTGGTGACCCGCGAGTGTAAAAAGAACACTGCAACCTTCGAACATTCGCGTTTTGTTAACGGTGAAAATAGTTTTTTTTTCTCGAACAGTGACTTTTTAGTGCTGAAAACAAAAATTTCGACTCCTGTTTCATCAATTCTCACTTCGATCTAGAACAGGAATACGTTCGTATAGTTGATCATAGCCGGACGTCCTTTTGTTGTTAACCTCGGTCAAATTTCTTGGAGTTTTGTTCGACAAAATTATCTATCGCTTAATATAAATTCAGTGAACAATTGTGGCGGCAATAAACAAAAGACAATTAAAGGGTGTAACAACCTCAAAAATAACCATCGTCCAATAACACCAGTCGACACGCCATCACCAGAATAAATATACAATCAGTGGGCAATTGTGGCGGCAATTGGCGAAAAACATCAATGGGCAAAAGCATCGCCCCAACGCCAGCCCAACAACAGCACCTGGCATAACATCAGTACCAGTAACCATCACCGACCAGCAACCATCGAAACCATCACCAGAACGACAGGTATCCTCTCCTGAATTTTCTTCAATTTTTTTTTTCCTCTCTTCTCGAAATTTTCAATTTTTTCCTGTTTTTTTTTTCTTTTTCTATTGTAAGCTCCTTCCGGGCGAAATTTAAATTTAAAAAAAACTGCATTCCGAAAAACTAATCAAGTAGGCTAATCATTAAGCTTGTGTTTTGTGTAAAATTAATTAGTGATTTGAAGTACAAATTTCCATGCACAGTTCTAATTTGCGAAAACGATTTTCTATTGTAAATGTAGACAACTGGTTAGAGGCAGTTATTCTACCAGTGTAAGAAAAGAGTATAACTGATTTAACTATTAAAAAACTATGCTTTCTAATCCAAATACCGAAACAAGGTTTTCAATAAATAAAATTCATTAAATATGTATAAAAGATATTGACACTTATATGAATGGATATATGTCCGGAAATATATACATTTATATAGGTGCGTTTCTTTTTTGTTTTGTAACCTATAAACGTACGAAAAATACATAATTTTTTTTTATATTAAATGTTACACGTATTCAGTTCTGCTATTATCTTTTCTTTCAAATTCATACAAAAACATGGTTAACATAATTGGAAATAAATAAATAAACCAAAACAAAACCCTTTACCGAAATAAAGAAAATGATTTCATAGAGAATCTAAGAACGTGCAGTTGTAATGTTTTGTTTATTGTCGTTTTTGTTTTCTTTTCTCTTTTACCATTATATATTGTGTCCATGAAAAAGGAAATCAAGTTTAATTATATTAAAAATACGAGGATATGAATACATATTAATGTATTGTTTTCGCCTTTTTTTTACTATGCCTTTTTGTTGTACGTATGATTAAATAAAATATTTCATATCCCCAAAAAGCAAACTTTAATCTCCTTTGCTTTTCCTTAGCTATTAAAGTTAGATGAGCAATAATAATAATTGTTTGTGTTCTCACTAAATTGTTTCATTATTTTGAATATCCTCATAAATTTTATGTATGTCAAATGTGTAAAAAAAATATTTTCATTGTTTTCCTAGTTTATTGCTTTAAATATTATATACTGCTTCTCCTTGTTTTTATTCAGGTTTGATTCAAATTAATATAAATATATATACACCACAGATAAATTCTAACCACATTAATGGAAAGCAGTCTTCAATTTTTACTTTATCCTTTACTTTGTTGTTTAAATCTTATGTTAAGACCAATCCAAATAACAAGAAACATTTTGAATTTTAATCATTATAAGCAAACAAAGACAAATATCTCTAAATACACCAGAAATTGTAAAACATTTAATATATATTCAATTCTACAATTATATTACTCTCTCTCTACATATATATGAATATATATACATATATATATTCCTATATTATAGGCAATCTCGTTTTTTTTTTTTTCTCTTAGTCTTTATTAAAATGTTTAAAGCATATAATTAACATCATTTGTTTAAGAAAAATTAAAATTCCTAAAATTGATAAGTAGGTTATATCCAGACATGGAATCATGGAATTACTTATTAAAGCAAACATTTTCACACACAGTTCTAACTTAACGAGTTCCTATTGTAAAACTATACCCCATATCGGCTCAGCTCGTCAGCAATTATAATCGATAAACACTCGCTGGCCAGCGTAATTGTTGACATAACTGTAGCCGATATTAATACAATATACTTTTGCAGTCGCCTTGTCCAATCAGTTTACTAAATGTTAACCTTACACTTAGTCCTTCTGACCTATCCAACATTTAAATATAATGCATAAAATAAAATAAAGCAAGAAAAACAATAAATGACTTCAAAAGAGAAATAAAATCTATAGAGATATCACCTTGCAGAGTAATCGGTTTATTGATGATTATATTGATTAATATTAATCTAAACGAAAATAATAATTTTAAACCAAACTACATCACATCCATTTGAATAGAAACGGTTACTGCAATTTTTTTTTTAAGAACAAAATATTATTGTAAACCCCTTCCGGGTAATGAATTACGCACAACCTTGTACAACCGTAATGTCCCGCACGACTCCGCGCTCACACAATTCGACTACACACGACTCCGCTTCCTACTTCTCTCGACTACTCGCGACAATACCCGGCCACCTTTTGATTCCACTCGACAGCCTTCGGCTCCCTTTGCCCCCCTTAGTCTCGTTTCGTCCCTTTACTCCATCCAACCTCACTCGACCCATTTCAACACCCGTCTGGCTTTTCTCTTACTATTGGCACACAACGCCCCTAGTTAATTCCTTCAAACAGGCTCCTCATCACACTTTAGCTACTCTGCGTAGCACATAATCAATAGGACGCCTGGTTTTGTCTCGCTCGTAATACTTCAACCCCTTTCTGGCCCTCCTTAAATATTGGCATACAATGCCCACTATTTCAACATCTTCTTTTTCGGCCCTTTCCTAAATATTGGCGCACACTCTCGCCATTGCCCAACACCAATTTTTTGCAAACCGGCCCCTTAGCTAACAACAGCTACTACGCGTAGCATATAATCTATAGGACGCCCGGATTTGTCTCGCGTGAAACATCTCACCTTTTTCTGTCCCTGTTCATATATTGGTCCCATCCACGCCAAAAACAGTTATCACGCGAAACCGTTCATCAATGCTCGACCTCTCTACCCGATTTCAGCAAGCCAGCTTCCCTCGTTACCACAGCTACTACGCGTAGCAGCACCCATCAGGGCACCTGGTTTTGCCCCTTTATTTAAATTTCAGGACATTCGCCCTTAGATCTCCTACGTCTCCCAAATGTCTCAGCAACACCGGTCCACAAATCAAACCGATACCACCGGGCTGAGACAACATACCTGGTTCCCCAATCTTTAGCCACCATGGCTCCCCTTTAGCGGCAACTAAAGGCTATACACGCCCCTCTACGCCGCCTCAAATACCTAGGTGCATAATACTTCGGAGCGCACATCTAATAACCCTAGGGCGCCCTGGGGTTGGACACAATCAACCACCCACCAGGAGCCCCCTAACCAAAATCCCCTATTTTTTTTTAAACAAGAGCGACGGCCGGCACCTCAGCAAGTTTCCATTCGGTCGAGGTCGCAGCTACCGCTACATTGGCACCAATGTACCGGTCCTCCCTCGATAGGTAAAACGTGCAATTGAGGGCCCGCCCTCCTCTACCAGTCCCAGCGGCAAACAAATCGCCATACAAACGTATGGACAAAAGACACCCGCTCTGGACTTGGTCCCTTTCCATTCCGCACACGGCAACCCGTCACTGCGGATGGGAATTACCCTGGGATAAATCCCCCTCCATCTCGCACACACTATTTCGTCACTGCGGATGTGAGCGGATTTCCGATAGGTTCCGACCTATTCGGGCGATAAGCCTGTTGGTCCACGAGACCCATAACAGGCCGATGGACCACGCCGCACACATTTGCCCTTGATGGCATCAAGCGGTAACAACTGTGTCCATCTTATCGATAAAGGCCCAAACAATAACCAGGAACTGGTCACCACGACAGTCCCTTAACATTCCCACAGCGCATTTCCGAAGCACCCCCCCTATCATCACAGCACCCACCATCGAGCATTCCCTCGCCCCTACCTTTTTTTTTCGTGACTACGTCACTGGGAGGGGAGTACTGTGGCGATTCCGCCAGATCCCACGGCTCGCCTTCCTGAAAAAACCCCCATAACCATAACCCGGGTCTGCACCAGCTTTCGCTAATGCAATTCGCATTAGCATCTTAGATGCTTCACGCATCAAACAGACCCAATTATTTTAACCCTAAAATCCCTATAAAGAAAACTTACCTTCATGCATCCCTTCGCATACAATTTTTCATAAGATTTCTTTGTTTGCTTATTTGGTATTCTGAACCAATTCGGTACCAGACAAATACCATAAATATCGCGCCGTCTATTCTCCCAGCCGCGCCATATACCTTTTCATATACATTGCCTGGCAACCTTTTTTTGTTTGTCTTACCAACAAACAACCCAAGCAGCTGCATATAATTAGCGCAATAGACGCTGAAACCAAATTCTCCAGCATTTCCTAATGCAAATATGAACCCGGTTTCTATTGCAGCCAGAGATGCCATAAACATTCAATTTGCTTTTAGCACCTTTTTCTCCTAACGTCGAAAATAGCGACGAGGCATCGTGTAAACAATGACCCGCATTACCAACGGGCATTTGGTCATTTTTCCCTATTGTCTTTGCCGCCTGCCTGTTTCGTCGTTCCACTGCACGTGTGAAACGCATCTATCTGAACGATCCCACACATACCACCATGACCTTTATTACGAGATCTGGTTTTCTTGTTCCCATAAGAGAGACTCTACGTTACACTTGTGGGAGATAAAACATATCCTTGGCAAGGATATATTCACACCCTTAAGAGAAGAGTTTTTCTCTCTCTTCATTCTTTTCCTTAGCGAAATCATCTCTGCATGAGATGACGATCGCTGAGTCACATTCCATCCTTCGACCGGAGCAGGTCGTGTCTCCTATCGCTTCCCTGGTGCGCACAGGGAAGCGATAATAAGCGATAATAAGCGATAATCCGCGATAATCGTGTGAGTCGAGAGTCGCGTGCGGTTAATCACAAAATGTATTCGGTGTTTCACTTTTCAAATATTATTTAAACAACACCATTAAAGTTATATCAAATCGTTTTTTTTTGTGTATTTGTATCACCGTCAACGAACAGTGTAACATTAAAATAAAATAAAAGAAAAAGTAGTTACCACAGTGCGTTAGTTTCTTGTTGTTGTTCGTCGGTATTTTTGGCGTTCGGTTGCTTGGCGGAACATTCGAGGAACATCTAGTAATTATGATGGAGGAGGAAGCTAATCAGCGCCGTACGCCGGAGCAATACTTCCTCCCCACAGGCTCCTCTTCGCTCATTCGAGCTAGGCTGTACTAATATAATTGTATTTAAACTTAAATTGTTTGCAATGTATGTGTTTACATTTTAAATTGTTTAAATTTTTTATATGTAATGTAGCCTTATTTATATTTTCGTTGGGACAAAGGTGGTGGGGGAGTTCCTATGTAACAAACAAAGCCCAGTCGGCCGGTGAAATACCAACCCAAGAAGCTATAGGCTTGGTGAAATGTTTGGGAGAAATCATTGAGCATCTTTCGGAGCTTGACTGATGGACCCGGTTGAAAAAATGAAGTAGCACCTCAAGGCCCCAACTCAGCGCTATAGGTTCGCCTTTCCTGGGAGAAGTAAAATAAAACTAAAAAAAAAAACTTGACCTCAACATAACGCTTTATAACATTACCCTAGCCTCTCGCAGTGTTACGTCCTTTATGGACGACTTCGTATTTATTCTGTTAAAAAGTATGTAATGAAAATTCGGGGAAGTATCTAACAGAAGTTGGGCTCCTTGGTAGTATAGTGGTTAGTATACCCGGCTGTCACGCGGGAGACCGGGGTTCGATTCCCCGTCGGGGAGCCTCTGTCGCAAGACTAATGACCTTGCCCGGAAAAAACAAATCATTATGGAAAATTTAACAATAGGGCTTGCTAAATAAGGCACTACTACTGGGACCCGGCCTTGGCTTTATTTAGCAAGTCTCTCCACCGGTATCCGGTCCTTATCCGAGACTTGTTAAATTGTCCGTAATAATTTGTTTTTCCGGGCAAGGTTATTAGCATTGCGCCAATCTTCCTCAGGATGTCGCTGCATGTATTGGTCCACTACTTGGCGGGTGCCAAAGTAGCTATCCAGGGATGTCACGTGGGACTGCATGTCAACTTGGATTGAACAGGGACAGGGATCGTCCTGGCCTTTGCCGAGTTGAAAGCAATCAGTAACTTTGCCCTGTATGTTCGCTCCCAACCCCCCTGACGGGACAATACTTTGAATAAAAAACCTTGTAACGCGTTTTTACAACAAAGATCCATTTGCGCAAAAAAGATTCCTTTTACACCAAATATTTATACTGAAGTCTCTGTGTATATCTATATACATTGATACTCAAAAGTCATCTTTTAAGGTTACGATAAAGGTTTGGAAACTTATGGCCTTATCTTGAGGAAGTCGAAAAACTCCGGATGTTTTTGTATTTATCTATGTGAAGTGATGACAATATTGAGAGCAGAAACATCAAGGGTTCTTGACTCATCACTGTGATGACACCAATAGTCTGGCCGATTTATTTGAGGATGCCGTGTGCAGGGTAACTCATTGTAGACTAATAGGTAAGTTGGTTGTGTCAATATAAGTCGTTTATCCAAAATGTTGTCATGTTTGATTATCGTAAGATAAAATGTTTGTCAATTATCCATATCATCGGGTTGATAAAAGTTTGACTTATCTGTTTTAGGGTACAACATCGTTGTTATCACACATTTTGTTTGTCAAAGCCTAGGGTATCGATTGCCGGATTTATCCTCAATTCAATGGCATGAGGTTATCTATATATTTACCTTTCTCCCCTGCATTATTTATTCACTTTTCTCTCTTGTCTTGCCTTGTCTTGAGTGTTTTTGTATCTTCAAACTGGTCGATGAATTGCAAACGTCTACGCACCACCTTTACCCGCATTCTACAACACTTTAGCGAAGAGAAGAAGTGTGCTCCTGCCACTTAAGGAGTTGTATAAGAGACATTTCAAATGCTGGTATTGTGTTCTTCGCAAGCCGACTATCCATTCATTACTATCAAAATGGCTACATTAACCGCCTCCGGTTGCAACATTCAATTTCGGATTGTTTTAAGGAAGAAATTTTGCATCGCAAACGTCTTGGCGTCGCGTCAGGTATTCAATTGAAGGTGGTACACTGCAATCATCATGGCTTACGTGAAATAATTCTATGTAATTATTTTCGTATCAGTCAGTCGATGGGTTCATTTGGAGTTGTCTCTGAGGCCCCAAGTGAATAGGAGTTGACAAAACCACCGCCAACGGCTAAAATTCGATTGGATACATTTAAAGATAAAGACGTGTGCGTTTGTAGAAGGTCGAACTGAAACGACATTAATTTGCCGTAACTCCAGAGTTACGTGCCCTAATCAACGAGCGTTTGATGGGTATATTCAGCCACACTTCATAACTTTGTTATGGGAGCTTCAATTGATGGCCATTGCTCTGAGCTGATGAGCGTCTATGCTCCAAGAATGCATGTAGTCATGGGCAGTCAACCTTCATTTGCGGTTGTGGTGAGGAGTAGTCGTCCTTAAAGCGACTGATGAGGAAAGATACATCACAGCTCATGGTGTGCAGAATGTGTCTGTGGTATGGCGGAGACTTGCCAAGCAACTTCCTACCAAAAAACCGAAACCCTGCGCGGGGGGGGGGGGGGGGGGGGCAACTGGCCAGGATTTAGTCGGGTAAAAGAGAAAAAAAAACATCCCACTGGATTGACAAAGCGAAGGCTTGGAGAACAAAAGGTATAAAAAGAAGAGAAAAAGAAACAACCACAACCACAAAGATGATGCAACCTCAAGTGTTCTTGTGTTCCGAGAGGAGACATCTCGAAGGAAGCCCCATCCTGAATAAAATGTGTGAGTTGTTGGATGGTTTATGAAATTGGAAAGACAACTCAAGAACTGAAGAACATCTTCGGCTTTGTCTTGTGTGGTTCTACTATTCTCGCGGCTAAGAGTATCGCGTGTCTGAGAAGAAGTTAGTGGAATAGAAGGTGAACGAAGGATTTGTTGACCTTAGCTTGAAATCATTGTCGGGGAAACGAAGAGGAGGCAAGCCTCCTCGGAAACTTGTTCTGCAGCTGTATATAGAGTTCTTCGTATTTATTTTACCTACTAAGTGTAGGTTGTGTTGTGAGGTGAATCGGGTTTATGTGTTCGTCACAGTCATTGCCAAAAAAAAGCAAAATCAGATTGTGAATTAAGTGGCTTATAATGTGGAGAGTCCGCCGAGAAGACGCGTGTGTTTAAGTAAATGCGGTTAAATTTGAGCATCTCCACAGCCCTAATTGGTGGCGAAGGATGGCGCACACACAAAATTCCACTGTGATGCAGGAAAGCCTTAATTGACGATGGTAGGTGTTGCATTGAAGAAACATCTGCCAATGATACCCTCATGGTTGCATGCGTTCACTGTTTTGGGGTGAAATGTTCCTTGAACAATTAAGAACAATGGGGACGACGTTGCGAGCAGATGTACTCGCGAATGGTAATCGACTGGAGTGAGAAAAACGTAATTTACCCTTGTGGTACGCCATAGATTAATAGTAAGAAAAGAATATGGTTGGTGTTCACCCTGTTGGAAGGAAGTTACGCACTATTCAGGTATTTGTTCCAATGAATTTCGTTTTGTTTATGCCTCATCCTTTAAATGATGAAAGAGGTAACTTTGTTTTTGGTGTATTTATTTGATAGGAAACATGTCGAGGGGTTGACAACGTATTTCCCTAGAGCGATACTCTGCATCAAGGAATATTTTAATGGAAAACCTTGATTTCATACACAGTAGGAACTTCCATTTCATTTTTCATTTTCATTTTATTCATTTAATACATATAACGTTTTGTTTACACAGAAAAATCTGCGACGCCTAAAAACGCTTTTCTGCAGAAGATTGTTGAAATTAAATATTTACAAGTTTTAGTGAAGTAACATTTTACGTACATTTGCTGTGCTTGGTAGTAGGGCAATGGTTACTGGTGGTCTATTATCCACAATAAGTTTTCGTATTGGCTAATTCTTGTAATTTTTTGTAATATTTGTGACTGACCTTAAAAAAGAAAACGTTATCTACTGGTAGATAGGGCCCTTTGTTTAATCAATTACTTAATTAATTAGTTTATCTATTTTTAACAAATAATGACAGTAAAAGTTTACTTATATATACATACATTATTATATAAAAAATGGATTGCTTGGGAACCTTAAATATTAATGCACATTGAAAGCGGAGGAAAAGAGAATATATTAAAACAGACTAGCCGAAAGCCTTAGTTGCTAGATTTAAGTTACTATGTAGATTGAAGTTACTATGTAATTTACTTACATTGTAATAAATAATAAATAAATAAATAAAATAAAACAGACGTGTCGATCCACATTGATTTTGAGTATCTGTACAATGTAGCAGAAAAGTTACGGCAAAACCTCTCCCCACTAAATTCTTACCCCTTGAGGTAGGCCCTCCATTAATCGGATTCAGTTAATGTGATTTCTCCAGCGTTGATTTACTTGCGCATAATCAACGTACTATTTAATAAAAAGTCGCAGGCTGTAAAATACATACAAAATTAAAAGGCCAAACAGACAATGAAATCATATGGTGGTACGGCACATCTGGACAAATCTCCGAGATGGTACCCATAAACTTAATGAATACGCAGAAACGATGTCAATAAGATAAACAAAAATATCTTTAGCATCTTTAACCACGAACGTACTGGTTTGATTTAGTAGGGCTCTCGCCCCATTTATCAGTTCAAAGCAATCTTATAAAAAGATTCTTAAAAATAATTTACAAGCTAACTTAACTAAATTCATCCTAAATTATATACTTAACTATGAAGGGGAAGAGTGGGGTGGGGGGTTGGGGCAAATTAGGGGGAATGATTTAAGAGGCGGTTTTCTAGATCTATTATAAAATTTTTAACAAATGAAGGCGTTAAACCCACGGACATTTTTTCTCTCGTTTGGAGGCAGATTTTGGTGATGATGTCCTGTCTCAGAATCGTGTGTATACGTGGGCCAGAGAATTTAAAAGTTGGCGAGGACGTATCGAAAACGAAAGTCATGATCGACGCCCAAGGACAAGTCGTACAGATGACAATATCCGCGTCTTATTGAAAGTGATCGCCGCTTGATTATTGGAGAAATCTCATCAGAAGTGGGTATCAGCTATGTTGTAGTCCGGCGCCGTGCTTCCTCGGTTGAGGGAAGAGCGGGGACCTTTTATTATTCCTTTTCTTCTTGAAAAATGCTGGTCCTGTTCTACATTTCGTCTTCTGGTTGAAACTTATCACGGGAATATTATGCAGATGGCTATGTCGAACTGTCACTAAAGATATATTACTTAACTCTCGCTTGGTGCCTTTCCTTCTTCTTAGATTTTTATTTGCAGCCGGCTATTTAAAAATGTCCATATCAGTTTTATTTTATGTCGGGCTTTTATTTGATCTCGTTGCAAAATATTTTTATAAACACAAATCTCTGGTTATTGTATCTTGGAGTGAATATTCTATTAAAAATTATTATTAAATCTATTTTCTCTAGAGTAGAAGTAAACGCCTCGAAGTATTCAAGGCAAATAGAAGTTATCAACTGAATTTTTTTCTCTATGACTTTTCACATTCATTTGGACGAAAATCCAAGTTGCTATGTTTTCAATAAATCAAAAGGTGCAGGTTATTAAGTGTGCTGTAACTGGTAATATTGTGAATGTTTATGAATGGTATGTATTAAGTGAGAATGTAATATATGTTAAGTGAAGTTTTTAAGGATGTGTTAGGAGATTCAGTGTTAAATTTAATAAGGGTAGTATTCTGGAATACAACATCCCACCCTTCTTCGAGAAAGAAAATTATCCTTGAAGAGAATAATTTTCTAGTAACTATATATTAAATTAAGATTAATTAAAAACTTGGATTTTCGTTCAATTACATTACAAAGGTTTTCAAAATTAATCTTTCATCAAAGGTTACAATAATCAAAAAGTTCTTAATACTAGAAAATTAATCTATTTACATTATATATTAACTAATTCTTAACAGTAGAAAAATAGCCCAAAATAGTCTATTTACATTATATATTAACTAAATTTAAATATTTCTCCTTGGATTCTTTTCTTTTCTTATCTAAAAATCATTATTACTTATTATATTAAATATATAATATTAATATTATTGTTTCAAAATTCTCATTTCCGTATATATATTAATTCCAAAATTTCTAATATATATATTACCAATAAAATTTTCTTTCTTTCCTTTTCCGTTCGAATATATATTAATTCTAAAATTTCCAATATATATTACCTCTAAAATTTTCTTTCTTTCGTCCCCCTCATTAACTTTTTTTTTTTTTTTTTTTTTTTTTTTTTTTCATTTCCGTCATTTCCTACAATTGTTAGATTATTTCATATATATTGAATAATAAAACAAAGGCCATTTGTTATGTGTTTATCTTTTCCTTAAATTTATGGAAAAGTTTCCAAAACCTTTCTGGGCCTATTACTATGATGATTGAATAAAGATGATTATTACCAAAAATCTTCTTGAAAAATGATCTTAAATAATTTAAATGACGGTGTAACCTTTTATTTTTTTGTATTTTGCATTGGAATAAATTTTTATTGTTGAAAAAAAAGACTTGTAATGTATTTTTATAGTTACTCTTTACAATACCTATTTTAGTTAAATTATTATTTTCATTTTTTATTATTTCGTGTTTGAGTAAGTGTTTGTGTTTGTTTTCGTTGTTTAAAATATTTATTGTTTTCGGCTTAGTGTTGTCATTGTCCATAGCTTTAACTGCTGTCGGAACGTCTACCTTTTCAGTCTTACTCACTGCTGATGGATCGTTTAGTTTCTCAGTCTCATTTACTGATTCGAATAGTTCTTCAGACTTATTAGCTGTTAGAACATCTTGGTTCCCAGTCCTATTTGCTGTTTGAACTATTTCTTCAGTTATATCTGCTGTAGAAACATTCAATCCTTCAGTCTTTGCTGCAGAAAAGATTTGTTCATCAGTATTAGCTGCTGAACTGACTTGGGTTTCGACTTTTATTGCAACTATTGGGTTTTCAGTCTTTAACACTGCTGAATTTTCAGTCTTTGTTGCTGAAGTGCCGTGGTTGTCTATTGGGATAGCCGGAATATTAGGGGTTTCTGTTTGTATATTTTCTGCAGGATCCGAATTTTCAGTCTTTAATACTGCTGAGTTTTCAGTCTTGGTTGCTGAAGTGTCTGCGTTGTCAATAGGGATATCTGAGATATTAGCGATTTCAGTCTTTAATACTGCTGAAAATTTCGGATTTTCAGTCTGTGTTGCTGAATTGTTTTCCAGAATGGGAGTATGAATCGGAGTCTTTATATTAGGGACAGGATTATCTTCGTTTATATGGCTTGGTTTATAGGAGTATGTGGGCTCAGGGTAAATTTGGCTAGGAGCTTCATTAAAATGGTCGTTATCTATTTCCAAAGATCTAATGCTGTAAATAGAAAACTTTGGTCTGTCTTCCATAAATTTTGGTTGGCGTCAGGCCTCGTTTTCCGACTCTTGCACCCGAGAAAAGTGAACATTTTGTCTATCGTTTTGTCTATTGGTGGTCCTAGAATTTTCACCAAAACGATTTTCAGAGTTTGTAGGATTATTTCGGAATGGGTTACGCGTTGTTGTACCTTGTTGGTAATTTGTTGAAGCCGATCCATTCCTAGATATCTTGTATCTACACTCATTCTCTGTGTGATTATTCCGTCCACAGAAATTACATACAATGTTATATTCCCTTTTTATGGGTTGTCTATTCGGAAAAAAGTTGGATTGCATGTTCCGATAACATGTGTCCTGTGTATGCCCTGGCTTACCACAGGTTTGGCAGACTATACTATTGAATGTAGGTTTTTCGTTATATTGATATGACCTGGGAGAGTTGTCCATTCGAGCACCATGTGATACTACATGTGCAATCGACTGTTTTAAATTATTTCCCCCATGGACTTTAGCTAGTATCTTTAGCTGTTCGTTGTTTAGTCCATCTTCAAATGTTTGTACGGCCAATTTTTTGTTTTCTTCTATTAAATATTCCCTAACCACCGCGTCTGCTGTTATTTCACACGTGGCAGAGTTTAGAGTCCTTAGAGCATTCGCGACTCTATCGCCGTATTCCCGGACGGTTTCTCTGTAGCGTTGTTTCAGAGAAATCAACTCATTGTGTGCCGTCGACCGAGATTGCTCCTCTTTATATTCCGATTCGAGTTTATCTTTTAAATCCTCCCACTTAGCGATTTTGCTATACTTGATCAGATCGTAAGCATGACCCTCTAGTCTATTTTTGACTAGATCTAAAAATGTCTCGTATATATCCGGGTCTGCCTTCTTTATGGATCTAAATAAAACGTCTCCCCCGGAAATAAATTTACTTAAGTCGCAGGGTTTCCCGTCAAAGGTAGGGACGATTCTGAAAACATCAGAAATTCCGACAGAAAGAGCCATTTCAGGGGTTTTACTGAGTATCTGTTGATAGTGGAATTGTTCTTCCCCCTGCCTAGCCGCCTGTCTCGTGTAATATGGACTCGTAATATTGAAAATTTGAATTAAAGTATGGCGAAAATTTGTTATCAATTCTTAAAAATATGGTTTATGAAAAAATATAGTTATGGAAAAATTGGCCTTTCTTTTTGTTATTCAATATATATATATATAGGAAAGAAAAATAAATTGGTCCCAAAACTGAAAAGAAAGAAAATTCGACGAGAAAGAAAGAAAAGAAACGGAAATGTCTTCGAAATACTGAAATGAGAATTTGCAAATAATTTAGATAGAAATTTCTATCCAAAAAAAATGTATGTAAAGTAAAAAGGAAAGCTTCCAAGTAGAAAATATTACTAAAAAAAAATTAGAGAGAAAAGTCGCAAAAAAAAATTCTTACTCCACTAAATGTTCATTGCTGTCATACGTAATGTTGATAGAAGTCTTTGTCTTGAGTTTCTTATTGTTGTGTTCTTCTTTTTTTTTTTTTCACTTTTTTTTTTTTTTTTTTAAATATTTTAATTATCGCCAGGCAGACTTCACGTCCTAGAAGTTGAATATCCTGGTCTTTTTTTTTTCGTGGTTTTATGTGTTTTTTTTTTTTCGTTGTGGAGACGTTTTCATTTATCCTTTGGGTTTTTTTTCTTCTCGTTTTTCTCTTTTTGTTTTAATACAAAACAAAAACCATATAATTTATTACAAATAAAAATATGATTGTAATCTTGCTATGCAATAATAATAAATAATTTACTTCAAACTATTAAAGGAAATTCTTACTTCGGGCGTAATTTATATGTCGTTTAATATTTTTTTTTTTTTTTGCGTTAAAGATTACTTTTTTCTTTTCGTTGTTTTATGTTTAAAATTTTTTTTTCTTGTTTTTTTTTTTCGTTGTTTTATGTTTAAATTTTTTTTTCTTGTTTTTTTTTCTTCTTATTTTCTTTTTATTTGGGATCCTTTGGTTGGATTATCCCACCGCTGCCACCAGTGTTGTAGTCCGGCGCCGTGCTTCCTCGGTTGAGGGAAGAGCGGGGACCTTTTATTATTCCTTTTCTTCTTGAAAAATGCTGGTCCTGTTCTACATTTCGTCTTCTGGTTGAAACTTATCACGGGAATATTATGCAGATGGCTATGTCGAACTGTCACTAAAGATATATTACTTAACTCTCGCTTGGTGCCTTTCCTTCTTCTTAGATTTTTATTTGCAGCCGGCTATTTAAAAATGTCCATATCAGTTTTATTTTATGTCGGGCTTTTATTTGATCTCGTTGCAAAATATTTTTATAAACACAAATCTCTGGTTATTGTATCTTGGAGTGAATATTCTATTAAAAATTATTATTAAATCTATTTTCTCTAGAGTAGAAGTAAACGCCTCGAAGTATTCAAGGCAAATAGAAGTTATCAACTGAATTTTTTTCTCTATGACTTTTCACATTCATTTGGACGAAAATCCAAGTTGCTATGTTTTCAATAAATCAAAAGGTGCAGGTTATTAAGTGTGCTGTAACTGGTAATATTGTGAATGTTTATGAATGGTATGTATTAAGTGAGAATGTAATATATGTTAAGTGAAGTTTTTAAGGATGTGTTAGGAGATTCAGTGTTAAATTTAATAAGGGTAGTATTCTGGAATACAACAGCTACAAAAAACGAGATATGCTCATTCGAGATGTCATCCTTCTTCATGACAACACCAGGCCTCACACCGCGTCCTTGACAAGGAATATATTGGGTCGGGAAACCCCCCAACACCGCCCTAATAGCCCAGACCTGTCTCCATGTGACCATTTTTTGTAAGTAACCTTTAATTAATCACTTGGAGAAAAAAAAATTCGAAAGTAATAAGGAAGTCGTGGAGCACGTGCGTAATTGGCGAACAATTCGCCCCAAATCTTTCTCTGCAGACGGCGCCTTCTCCGGCATCGTCTCAGCTTCCTCCTCTTCTTGTAGACTGGAATTCCGGCGCCAGCCAGCTAAACGGTTTCTTTAAAGTTATTTCGTATACCTGGGCATCTGATTTGCGGGGGCAAAGGTACAAGTAACTTTGTGCGCGAATTCGCCTGATATAAAAATATTCCACCGATTAGTTTATTTTATTATGCGACTTGACTTTTGACCGATTTTATTGTTACAAATACCTTACTGTGATTTCTCTTAATTTTCGTTTCGTTTAATCAAATTATCTCTGTAAACTCAGTTAAATGTTCTCTTTATAACCGTCCGGCGAAGAGTTCGTGTGGCAACTCCTCATCATCATCGGCACTTCAACCGGGAACCGGTCTTGGCCTTATTTAGCAAGTCATGAGGCTTGTTAAATTTTCCATAATGATTTGTTTTTTCCGGGCAAGGTTAGTCTTGCGCCAGAGGCTCCCCGACGGGGAATCGAACCCCGGTCTACCGCGTGACAGGTGGGTATACTAACCACTATACTATCGAGGAGCCCCGTGTGGCGACTCCTGCTGCTCTAAAAAAATGGGGTGGCGAAGGGCCAACTTTAGGGAGACAAGGACAAATGTGTTCTTTATCTTGTCTCTGGCTTCTGGTCATGTTGTGATAACCAGAATCGCCCACATCCGTGAGGATGTTGGGCTCGGCCTCAAGATATCTCAAAAGAAATGGGAAGAAGGTGTCTAAGGATAGTGTGAACAGGGTTAGTTCAAGTGCTCTCTAACTACTTGGGTGGGGGATGGGAGATGGTGGGAAAGAAATCGTACAAGACCGGTGGGCCTTGAGTGCGGCAGTAAACGCAGATCACGTCTTTGGCGTCTGATGATCTGCGCTTTGGTCTTTTTTTTTTTTTTTTTTTTTTTTTTTTGTTTTTTTTTTTTTTTGTTTCGGTAGGAAGGTGGAAATCTTCAAAAGATGCCTCTTGACCGATCTAGAGGAATGCCGGGTTTTTACCGACTAAAACCACCTCCCGCCAGGCTCATATTCCCTTTGATCCCCGCGGAACTTTCTTTTAGATATTCCATCGCGGGGCGGGACGGAGTTTACCTGTTACTCCGCTCGTCATGTCGCAACTGCTGCATCATTTCACAGAGAATACCATTGGTTACGGACCATGCCTGTTTTGAACTAAGCATGTATTCTATTACTCCAGCCGGAGTAACTGTCCGTCTCGTATGTCTCTCCAAAATCGTTCGTGCGGTCTCGAGTCTCACGCACTCTCTGAGTACGTGTTCCGTATTTTCTGTTTTGCCTTCACAATACAAGCAGTATAGGTGATTCACATGCTTGTACTTGAGCAAGTATTGCCGGAAGCATCCATGTCCTGATATTAGCTGAGTCAAGTAGTAATTCAGCTCGCCATGTTTTCTTTTCACCCATCTTTCTATATCAGGCATCATGGTGTGGGTCCACCTTCGTTGCCATACTCTTAGGCTTAAGAGCTCTAACTGTGGCCGCGTTCTCCGACGATTCTCTTGGGAGACCTTATGCAATGCAGCGTTTTCTTTAGCGGCAATGTCAAGTGGTGTCCTCCCGGCCAAAACATTTATGACATCTTCGGATACCGTTCCAAATGCACAACATACTCTTAGTGATGCCAATCTATGCGCTGAGTTCACTCCCCTCATGTATGACTTATACTGTGCGGCTCCTGCCCATATGTGAGCCGCATACATTATAATGGAGGTGTTGACACTAGTTATGAGTTTCCTTATGTGGGGCCGGGGTCCTCCAACATTGGGTAGCAGTCTCGCCAAAACTGTGCATACTCTTGCCGTTTTTTCACTCGTTTTCCTCAGGTGTTCCTTGAAGCTCAACCTGCTGTCGAGTATAACTCCAAGATCTTTCACCGAGTTAAAAGCATTTTTTACATCAAGCGTCACCACCGCGCAATATTTTTTGGTACCTCCTAGCCATCGTGCTCCAGCTATTGCATTGTGAGCGATATCGCACACCACAGATAGTGCTTTCCCGGTTGATCTACCTTTCCGGAACCCATACTGCGATTCAGAGAGCCCCGATGTTCCCTCTGTGAATTCTGTGAATCCTCTATTATAGAGGGGAATCTTGTTGGGAAGGGTGCTTTCTTCAGTTTTGTACTGAAGAAGAAATTGTGGTGGTCTGATCCGAAGAGATCGAGAGAGAGAGAAGGGGCAAGAACGCAAGACTCCCGTACAAGTGGGTTCCCGCTGTTCTGAACGCTTTTGAGGTATTTATATGCTAATTGTAGCAAGTACTCGTCGATAGGGATATTGGAGGCGCCTTCGTATAGGTGAGAGTTTGGGTAATGGCGACCGTCGGGCCTTCTAGAGTGGTTGGTGCATCTTCTGAGGAGTTTTCTTTCGAAAACTCGAAGTCTTTCCATTTGAGCCGAAGAAATGCAGGACCATATGGGAAAGGCGTATGATATTTCAGATCGGATTAGCTGCTTATAGCAGAGAAGCTTAACTTTGGTGTCAACTTTGTTACTCCACTTCAAGATGTTGTGCAGTTGCTTAGACCGACCGAGGCCCCTTTGAAGAATGTGGGTTACATGTTTGATGAAATTCATTTTTGGGGTATAGATGATCCCAAGATATTTCATCCTGTCCTGTGGTCTAATCATAGTACCTCCTATTTGTATTCGGATATTCTGTGAATATCGAGAAGTAGGTTAGGACTGTTTACTACTCAGAATTATAGCTACTGCTTTGGATGGGTTAAGTCGAATTTTCCACCGACTGTAATATTGATACAGTTCATCCAGATGACCGTTGAGTCGGTTTGTTGCGAGTTTAGGGCTTTTGGATGACGTGTACACTAGGACGTCATCCGCATAGCATATTTGGTTTACTCTCCCGTCCGCAGGGCGAGGAATATCTGAGATGTAGATATTAAATAAGATGGGGCCTAGAATGGAGCCTGCAGCGGTGTTGAAAGTTCGAGAAAGCTTTCCATTCACTCGAACTTGGAAGGTTCTGTTTAGAACGAACTGGTAGATGATATTACACAGCGTTCTACTGAGGCCAGTATTCAGTAATTTGCAAACGAGACCTTTGATCCAGGTTGTGTCCAAAGCCTTTTCAATGTCCAGGCTCACCGCAATGGTAGGTTCCTTATTAAAGAGGCGCACGCAGACGTAGTGAAATATGTTGAGAGCCATGGTGGTGCTGTGCCCTCTTCTAAATCCGATTTAGAGAGAGAGAGAGAGAGAGAGAGTTTCGAGATTTGACTAAATTTTGTAGGGTATTCGGCGTGACGAAACCGTGACCATTATCACGTGCGTGATCGAAGTATGCACTGCTAGTTGGGTTAAAGACAACAATTGGTTCGTGAAAGTTGCCTAATTTGTTGTGAACCTCTGAACTAATTATTGCATTAGTGTCCGGGTCGCCATCTTCGAGAGTGAGGTTGTGATTATTTTCAAAGGTCTCTCCGATGATATTTGCTTTATTGGCGTCATTATTGATAACAAGACCGTTGTGCATGATTGACCCAGTAATACGAGAAGTGTCACATATCTTTTTTACATTTTTATAAACGTCCTGGTCCACCTGAATACCCTTCAGTTTGTCTTCCAATTGTCGGGTACGATTGTTTTGGATTCTCTGTTTTATTATTATATTTGTTTGATTATTGTGAATAATGGGTCGCTTTCAACATGGCCTTCGCCGGGTTGAAAGCAATCAGTATGTTCGCACCCATCCCCCTAATGGGTCGGAATAATGGCTCCCTTTGCGTAAAGCGGTGACGATATCTCATTCTGCAGAATTTTTTACGTTCCCAGATGAGACGAAGAGTGAAATCGTCTAGGGGAGTCTGATAAGTCTTTTCAAGTTTGTACTTCGGGACATGAGTCTCAGAAGTTTCAACTAGAATCTCGTGAAGTCGAGTAGCAGCGTTATTTATCTCAACCGTCGTTAGGTTCCTGTCAGTGGGGGGAGAGAGTTGGTGGAGTTTTTCGTTCAATGCAATATTGAAGTTGTCCCAATTTGTGCGCCTATAATCGGGTATATACACCCGCTGCTCTGCCTATTGTCCGCCTTATACAGGTCCGTAGCCCTCGTCTTGTTCAGTCGTTTCTTGGGTGCTGTTTTTCTGAGTGGCTTCCCGGAATCAGTGCGCCGCTGATTGTCGTTTCCTAGCAACTTGCGTGCTGGCGATTGCCTTGCCTTTCCTGGGGATTCTAGTCGACGTGATGCATCGCCAACACTACGAACAAGGGATATTAAAGCTTCCAAATCGGTGGCAAAAGTGTGTAGATCACACAGGAGACTATATTGAAAAATGTTGATAGTTTAGTTAGTGTGTAACATTATTCAACAAATGTTTATATTTGATTCACCCTCGTCTATTTGGGACAGGTGTTGGCTCATTAACGAGTCGCGTTAAACTCTTTGAATCGGCAAAGACCTGGGCGTGCTGAGCATCAGGCGTTTTCTTTCTAAAGTGGCGAACCAACTGAGAATTTTGCACATTGAAATCACCCGTAGTAAAGATTTCTGTGTGCATGTATAGAGTCAGGTCCGACCAACAGACTCGAATAGAGTGTAGAATGTGTTCCTATCCATATATAATCGGACTTATTTATAAGAAATAAGAATGATATGCTTATGATCGTGAAATTGTATCCACACGAAGCTAAATTCCTGTTTGGAATAGATTCAATATTTTGTCAAAATCTTATAAGCAATATCACTTCATATGTATGTGGCTGCGTCACAGTGTGGGAAGTATAAAGACATGAAGTTATAACCAAGCGAATTGAACTCCGAAGTATCGATATCAAATATTACCTAAGTTCGCTCAATAGTAACACCGGTATTGGTGTTATTCCTTTATAGTAGCTGCCTCTGTGGATCCGTGCAGATCCGGTCCAAAATATCTATAATGATAAAAAATTATTCGAAGGTCTTGATGCGAAAAGGACATAACCTAAGTATGGAAAAGGAGAAACAAGTGCTAAGTATGAAACGATAAGGACTTCTCGCTGCTAGCGTATACATTTTATTTCGAACCGCACTTTGTACAAGCTCTCATACTCGTGAATATATATCCGTCAGAATTTTACAGAAACTTGGTGGCGTCTATCCAGGACGGGCTGCCCACCTGAAATCGCATTGTAGGGATTTCTATACAGGAGTTTACGTGATGTCTCGTGGGGATTTGTAATTGTACATTTCATCATTACATTATTGCAAAATGCAAACGCCTTTAGTACTGCAGAAGCGTCAATTGAACCTACTATCTCAAATGTATGGGCTTCAACAGTGCGTTAGTTACTTCTCTTCAGACGAATCCGAATGGGTCATTAGGGATATTGGATGTCCTTCTCTACAAACATTGCAAAACTTCTTCTTTAACCACCATGTCTAAAACCCAGTGCTCCTTAGTGATCCTAGTTCTTAATTGATCCGATTTAACGGAAAGGAAAAACGAACAGGAAGTAGCTGAGAAAAACGAACACCATTTTCCTGATAATCTTTTAATTGTCTTTCGCCATTTCAAAGACAAAGCCAAGGAGACCAGCGGTGGGATCGACTCTGAACTAGCCAGGAAGACATGGGATGGGCCCATAGTGCCCATAAATCGTTGTCAGCAACAACAAAAAAACTGCATCGAGTGCAGTCGCTGTTAATTTCCTTAATTGGTTTCTGCGGAGCGCTAAAATTAGTTTCATTTTCAGCATGTGCGATTTTCAACTCACACACAGCGAGTTTTTATAATGTGCTGTTTGCGCAATTGTAAATTATTGGTAATTACCGGGGGGTAAGGCAGCCACCGAAGACGGCGGCGGCAGCAAAAGCGCACAAAAAACTCAACCTAAGCCGATTACCTTGTCTTGAACATAGGTGACAGTGTTTTGTTTCCCAGCCCATGCGCTAAACTTAAACTAAATTGCAGTTGCTGTATACAATTGAAATGGTTCGGTAATAATACAGGTATCAGATATGGTCGATATGGTTTGTTCCAATTTACTTTTGACAAAAGCAAAGTTTGCGTGTTAACTGAGTTTGCAACGAAAAACTAGAGGAAACCCGAGAAGGAGGCAATGTCCTCTAGCTTGCTAGGTGGGAATGACGCTACAAAAAGCCACCTTTGGTGTAATAGTGATTGGATGACTAAGAACTCGGAAGGTACTCTTGAATACTTGTTGGAATATATGTTCAACAGGACGAAATTACTTTCCTTGGAACACTGAACTGTGTTGACCTTTTTCACTTGCAGGTAAACAATTTGCATGCTTGGGCGTGGAAGGGCTCTGTCAATTAGGTAAAAGGAGTTCATAATGGTTGGTAAACAACGAGTGGGTGATGGAGCCGTCGATGGTGCTGCCCAGTTGTACAGGCAACTATTTAAAAGGGTAAAGAAGCTATTGTTCGCTGATACAACGGAAGTATGCGAACGAACGAAAATGAAGAATGGTAGTTGACAGTTATTAATTTCCGTGTTAGATGATTTCATGTCCTGTGTGGGGCGCACCTTTATTAAGCTAGCTATGGTTGGGTCCCTAACGAAATTGAAGAGGAGTTTGTTTGATTAAAGTGTCCATCAACTCCGTTCGTTGGTCTTTATAACTTTGCCAATTTGTATTCATAATATTATGTGTCTTTTCCTTAAGATGTTCTGGATTAATTATTATAGATTTTGTAGTTTTATGGAATTTCAGACAATTCGTTTAAGGGTTATTGCCGGGTTAGATTTTTTTCCATTTTTTGTTATTGGCTTAAATCATAACAAAACATCCCTAGAATCAAAATCTACAACACCCAAGTACCGATCTGAATTCAAAAGTTCGTAAAATCAAATTTTCCGGGACAAATATTCATGAATTCTGTTTGGAAACAGACGCATTTTGAAACTTTGAACCCGTTTTTCTCGAAATCGTGTTTTTAAAATAGGCCGGCAGTAGAACTCGAAAAGTTTTCACCCGATTGACTTGAAATTTGGACTGTAGCTTCATCGTTTGATTATCTATTGAAGTACAGATTTTAGCCATTGCTTTGTAGGAAAAAGACTATAAACCATTTACGTCGATTTTTTTCATCAAAAAAAGAGTTTTTGTGAAAACAATCGCCATTTCGCAAACAATTTTTTTTTTAAAAAATATAATCCCGCGTTCTTCAGCAGCGAAATTCAGGTAGATTATTAAAACAAAATTTGTTGTTCTAGGTTGAGCTGAACGAGACTTATACTGCCGAACGCGGAAGGGCTTTTTGAAATGGTGGTCTACGCTAACTACTGCACAGTCGCCATTTTGTACAAAAAATTCCAATAAAAAAATTATTTTTTGACTTGAAGAGTTGCTTAATCCAATAATATATTATTTGTATACCATTCATCTCAAATGTCTTTGCAAACAAACTTTTTAAAAAGTCCGCTTTTTGGGGCATAAACCGGGAATAACCCCTTAAGGCAAATCTTCTTAAACTCCAGAGCAAGAAGTGATTTCAGATTTTATATCACATGGCATTTGGTTTAGATCTATGAATACCGCTTAAATAAAAACAGTCATATGTCATTGCCTTTCGAAAGTTTACGGAAGAGACCAATTGCGTTCACTCTAACATTCTGTTAAAATCAAAACCAAAAGATATCTAATAGTATCTTATGGCATTGATTTCACGCTAGAGGTTGGCGTTTCCTGAGACAAATATATAAAAAAAAAATTAACAGTTATTTCCATTTTTATTATTGGTGCTGTTTTGGGATTAACGATGGCGTAATACTCGTAATGGAGAGATAATGACGACTTTCTCCAGGGATTCACTAAAACAGCTGTTATAGAGGTCCGTTCAGTAGTCGTCTTCACTCATCCAATCTCAACTTACATCCTACTCCGAAAGAGTTTTGATCTTTTTTAATGAGCTTTTGCAATGACACAAGAGTTTCGCTTTGGCCAGTGCAACATCTCTGACTTAAGAGTCACAACGGCTGAGTTGGTAAGGAGGTTGTGTCTTGCGGCTGATTATGCAAACTTAGGTTTATCTGACGACTCGTCCCAAAGCGCAGCCGTCCGGTAAAATACCACACTATTAAGCTATAGGGTTCTTGAAATGTTGGGAGAAATCCCTGCGCATCTTTCGGAGCTTGGCTGATTGACCCGGTCGAGAAAAAATAACTTCTCAGGGCGCTGACTTATTGCTATAGGTTCGCAGTTCCTGGAAGAAGTCAAACTAAAAAGAAAAAAAAATCACAGCATAAACTTCTTTTCTCTTGAAAGCGATGAAATCTTTCACTCACGCATGTACAATCGTACCAAAAGAGAATTGAAAAATCACCTGCGTCCTATACCACAGCTTTATCGTGACAATCGCACATTGTATATCGAATTCAGACATCCTCGCATACACACGATCGCGTTATGATGCGTTGGTTCTAAACTTTTCGTATTATAACTAATATCTGGCAATAAACTTCTTCTTCATGATCTGTAATATGCGCCACGACAAGGTCACAAGAGATCTGATCCACTGGTTTGGTGATTTAACAGAGCTTGCTGTAGTGGATATCTCGAAAACGTTTGAAATACTATGGTACACAGCACTATTATCGAGGTTGGAGTTAACTGTATATTGATTCTGTGGGTAAGAGATAACTTTCTGAATGTTTATTTTCAGTGTTACATTCTTGTAACACCCCCTCACCGGACCTCGTATGGTTTCAACGAACCCCTTTCGTGGATGCTGAGAAATGTCAACTCCAATTCCACCTTGTTTGACCTCGACCTCTCTACCCATACCCTTAAGCACCGCCTCCTAAACCATTCTCACCACCAATCTTAAGCGGCGCTTCTACACTTTACTCTAACCTACCCCCGCCCCTCGCTCCTACTCCTGCCTTCTTAATTTGTCCTGGTTACCTAAGGTTAATCCTATTTAAGATAGTTCTTAAGCTCCCTAGTTTGTAACTTATATATATACTTTAGTTGTAGGTAATTATGTTGCTTGAATTAAGTGAATAAATGGGGTGGTGGCCCCACTACACTTTACTTTAGGTTAAGGTTAGTTTAGTTAGTTCTTACGATCTTTAGTTTGTAAAGTTATATATACTTTAGCTAATAAGGACATACACTGCTGAAATTAAGCCAATGAATGGGGTGGTAGTCCCACTTAACTAGAAACTACATATGCTGTGCCTCTTATTCATTTTAGTGTTTACAAAAACTCTATAATCTCATCTTCTATATTCTTCATTTTTATAAACGATCTCGTCTTCATTACTTACAACCCTACTCACTTCTTTGTTGATAACAGCGTCTTAAGTTTTTTTCTTCTGTGCAAACTGTTCTGTAATACTTCACCTGAGAAGCCCAATCAGTACAAATATAAACTTGGTAAGAGGTCTGGGCCCATTCCATCAAATTATGCTAATGCCATGACCACACCACCAAAAGGGAATCGAAAAATCACCAGCGCCTTATACCAATGCATTAACGTGGAAATCACAACCATTTATTTTTCAATTATAGGAAGTTGAGACATTGATATTGTAGTTCTAACCTTTTCGTAGCATAAGTTCGAAACGTGTCCTTCACTACTTCGGAAAATGCTACAATTGGTGACCACGACATGATTTTTATACAACGGAAAACACTTCCCACATAAACCAAGACTTAACGTCATGTCTTTGCTCCGTCGTTTCCCACAAAGTGACGATAACATAACTACTGGAGAGGAAGTAGAGTAACAATTTCAACAAGTTTCGTACACGAAACCGTGTTGAAGAACATAACACCAAAAGAGAATCGAGAAAATCATCACTGCCTTATACTACAGCATCAAGGTAACAATCAGTGTGCGATCTTGTTCTGACGGGTTAGTATTTTAGTTCTAACCTTTTCATAATTTGCGTTCAAATCACCTTCTCACTTACATTGCCGAAAGCTATAGATCTTTCATTGCCGAAAGCTATAGATCTTTCAACGAGCTGCGTTCAACGAATTTTTGACTCTGCTTTCTGAGCTTTCTTCTAAATTTTACTTATATTGCAGTTCGTATCAAGTCTTTCAAAGACTGCATCATTTGTTCAAAGTCGATGATCCAAAATGTATACTAACAGTAGACAGAAACGTTATAGACAGATTGGCGTACTCAGAGTCCAACGTGATATTGGAATGGTTTTCGGGTTGATCAAGGACCAAATTATTCATTTAAGAAAGCGGTGTGCAGGGTGGCGCAAAATTAATCACCATATCGGAAGATGCTATAATTTTTGCAAATCGCGTCATACGTCAATCATATTTGACATTTGGGAACTAGACAGTTTGGCGCAAGGCTAATAACTTTGCCCGGAAAAACAAACTATTATGGTAAATTTATCAACCCCGGGGCATCGGGTTGAAATCGGGATCAGTGGAGAGTCTTGGTAAATAAGGCCAAGACCGGATCCCGGTTGTAGTGCCGATGACGATGATGAACCAAACAGCTCCAGTATACAAACAAGCAATGGAGCAATGAAGGTCCTAATAAAGATTTCCAACACTCAAAATCCTTTTTTTTATCTAGTGAAAAAGTAATTCAAAAACAAATTAGATGATTAATTTGGCGCCACCCTATATAACAACGATGTGGTACCGTAAATCGATGATCAGTCGTCTTATCCGACAGTGGAAAAATCTTTCAAAATACTTTATTTTATTCGGTGAAAAGAAATTTATGAGTCAGAAAAGAAGGCCACTCTGTTGATGAAATTCGGACTATCTCTCTAACCACTCGATATAATTAGTTCTAGGTGGTGTCAATACATTCTCCTTCCGGATGCCGATTTTCCCGAAGTCCCTGTTCTCGCATCCACTCTACCAGGTGTATGCATACGTTTTTTTCCGGTTTAACTAAGAGATGGCGCCAGCGAAAAGAGCGGAGCGTATTCATTTAACACATACGTCATTTTGTTCGTCTCAGATTTAACTACAAACACACACATGTTGAGTCCCCCAAAAACTAGTGTCTGTTTTATCGTTCAGTGATCATGTCGAGTTTTGTGCCTGAAAAAGAACATTTGCGGCACGCGTTGCTTTTCTTATTTAATCAAAAAGAAAACTCTGTTGAAAGTCATCATTGGCTGGTAGAAACGTATTATGAACACGCTCCATCAATTAGAACATGTGAGACATGGTTTCGACAATTAAAAAGTGGTGATTTCAATGTGAAAGACAGTGAGCGCAGAAAATGTGAAGACGAGCAATTGCAGGAGTTATTGGACGATGACCCAACTCAAACTCAACGGCAATTAGCAGAAGGAAAATTACACGTGTCATAAGAAACAATCAGCAGACGTTAACGAGAAATGAGGAAGATCGATAAACTCGGTAAATCGGTCACACATGATTTGAATGAACGTCAAATGGAAAATCGAAAAGTCACTTGTAAAATGCTGCTTCAACACCACGAAAGGAAATCATGTTTGCATCAAATTGTGACGGGTGACGAAAATGGATTTATTTTGAAAACCCGAAGCGGAAAAAATCGTGGCTTTCACCTGGCAAAGCCGGTCCTTCAACACCAATACCAAATCGCTTCGGCAAGAAGATCACGCTCTGTGTCTGGTGGGACCAGAGAGGTATTATGAACTCTTGAAGACCGGTGAAACCTTTAATATACAACGCTTTCGTCAACAAATGCTTAATTTAACCACGCATTAATCAAAAGACGACCGGAATAGGCCAGAAGACATGGCAAAGTGATTTTGTTACACGACAACGACCCGTCTCACACAGCAAAACAAGTGGAAGATACCTTCAAATCGCTTGGATGGGACATCCTTCTGCACCCGCCGTACTCTCCAGACTTGGCGCCACCTGACTATCACCTCTTCGCATCAATGGGGCACGCGCTCACAGAGCAGCACTTCAGTGATTTCAACGAAGTTGGAAAATGGCTTGACGAATGGTTGCCGCGAAAGACAAGCAGTTTCTCTGGCATCATCATCATCATCATCGGCACAACAACCGTGATCCGGTCTTGGCCTTATTTAGCAACTAAAATTTGTTAAATTTTCCATAATAATTTGTTTTTCCGAGCAAGGATATTAGCCTATTTCGCTGGAATGCTATTCATAAATTACCTGAAAGTTGGGCGAAATGTGTAGAAGCCGATGACCAATATTTTGAATAAAAAAAAATTAATTTCCCTAGAAAATTACGTATTTCTTTTACTAAAGAAACCGAAAAAAACGTATGCACACACCTAGTACTTCATATTTTTTAAACGGTTTCTTGTACAAATAGAAACTCGGCTGTTTTTTTTTTCAAATTTAACTTTATTGTAATCGAAGTGATATTGCGATCGATATCGTAATACACATTTTTGTTTGTCTTCTGCGAAATGCAATAAATCATGCCGCCTCTTATGAAAATATTGTAATCTACATTAATCTCATATACTCATTCGATTATGGCAGTACTTTGAGTTTGTCGTACTTGTTCTGCTCGATCGTCCTCTTCGATTCAATAGATACGAGATTAAGTTTCTGAAGCCACAATCCAAGCAGTGTTCGGTGGTGCTCAATTTATGCACGATCCATGGACAGGAGGCTACATTGTGGATTTCAAGTCCAATAAGTTCGCGTTGTCTCAACTCCCAATAAATAAGTGCTGGTATTCCCCGGGGCTGACTGCATTCCGGCAACGCTAGTTGGCACGCAGTCAGTAAAATGCTGAAATACAAGCTGCTGTCACGTAACATAAAGTTCCGTGTCTATAGAACCATATACATGCCGATTGCTCTAGACGGATGCGAAATATGGGGTCTCACAAAACGGAAAGAAAACAAATTCCGCGTATTCGAGAATAAAGTTTTAAGGGGTATCTTTGGCGGTAAATATGACGAGGAGGCAGGACAATGGAGGAAACTCCACAACCACGAATTGGAAGAACTATGCCGCAAACCTACAATAGTGGGAGTAACCAGGTCGCGAAGATTAAGATGGGTCGGACATGTGGCACGAATGGGCAACGATAACACCATACGTAGAATTCTTGACGGTAGACCAGCGGGAAAGCGACCGGCAGGACGGCCGCGACGGAGATGGGAGGACAATGTAAGGTTTGACCTTGAGGAGATCGGATCAGATGGTCAAGCCTGGAAGGAGAGTGCACAGGACAAGGAACGATGGCGGAGTCGAGTCGGTGAGGTAATGAACTTCCGGGTTCCTACAAGCCAATAAATAGTAATAGTAGTAAATTCCCCGGGGCACTGCCCTCCCACCCGATCTATTCCTTATTTTGATGAACGATCTTTTGTCCATTATCCATTCCAATGGATTCTTTGGTTTATGATAGTATGATGGTTTTCTCGTATTCATCCGTACTAATCACTACCGTTAAATGAATAAGAGACTACATTTCTGAAGCAAGAAAACTCGGTGTTTCAATCGTATCATTGTTATGGTTTTGCACACAACAATTTAATAATAAATTTGATTTAATAATATAGTTTATATTGATGGTAATATAGTAGTTATTATAAATTTATATTGTAATAGGGCAAGTATAGAGGGACTTACTTAAGTTGAGTCGACCGTTGAGGTCGCTGCCGCTACTGTTGATGTTGATTGGTGACAGCGGCTGGTTGTTCGGAGACTTTGCGCAGGGGGAGGTGGGGTGGTGCTGCCCTGTTAACTTTCCGTTCAATTAGGATTATCTTGCTACTGATACAGTCGATGTTTAGGATTATATATTTAGTGGACTCCCTTTTGAGATAATTATTTTGACTATCGACTATCGTTTTCGAAGATTTACGTCGAATGTCAATATTATTTTTATTTATATTATTTTTATTTACTTTAACATTTTTTTCCGGCGCCAACGTCGTTTTATTATTATTTTCTCTACCAAGTAGAATTTGCACAAAGTAGTTTATGCAAATTAGCTACTTGGTGGGTTGTTTCCCTTTTAGAGGTAGAGAGGGGAAACTTACGAAAGGGGGATTAGTGGATGTTAAGGGGGACCTGGACGCGAGGTAGGTCCGTAACATCATTCATTCATCATTCCCATCATTTGGACTCAATGATTCCCGCCTACCTACCTTATGTAGGTATTATGGAGATCGTTGCTCAACTACACTTGGTGAAACATTCCACATCTCCAAAAAATGTTCGGCGATACGTCAATAAGAAAGAGCCCACCATTTGAATCATAGAAATAAGCACAGAGGATTCTTAATCCGCAACATATAAATGGAGAATGATCTGCCTCTCTCTGTTGATATGTTTCGTCTATTTTTTATGATTTCCTGCCATTGCAAACATTTAGGAAGCCAAAGCCAATTACAGACGCCGATATCTCCATTTCCCACCACCTCCCTCTTCTTCCTGAAACTGGACTATCAAAAATCCAATTCGCACGCTTGTAATAAGAGATAAATCCAGTTCAAGTTGAAGTTACAAAAATAGATACCACAATTTCCATTACATTGTATCATTACTGCCATTTTATGTGGGTGATGTGTGAGAAGAGCCACGTCTACACAGACTACTGATTACTCAAAATAATACTTTCAATAGTTCAACTTCCCATTCTCATAATCCCCTTCATCAAAAAACATCGCCCCGAAACTGTTTTAAATTTCGAGTTCTCAACCAACTGTCAACAAATAACAAAAAGACACAGTAAACCATTCCATCGCGTGTCTATTTTAATCCAAACGGCTACCCGTATCTCCGGCACTGCCACATACATCAATTAGGCATCGCATGATTCAATTAAACACAAGCCTCATGTCTAGATGCTGACTACCATCTAAAGTACCTTCGCATGCATCTGAGTGGTGTGAGAAAAGCGTATTTTAATTGTCACTCCAAAACAACAACTCCCAAAATATTAATTTTGGTTTTTCACCGTTGTTGTTGTTGTTATTTTTTTGTTTTTTTAAATCAAAGATAGATCCAAAGGGAATATTGTCGCACTCCTGTGTATCGTGACTGTGCATTGTTTTCCCTTCGAAAACAAAAGCCTAATCCAACTATGTGGACACCTTTTGAATATTTACTTTCATTTCCATTAACACGCAACCAAAAAAGGAGTCCAAGCCCCAAGTGCCAGCCACTCCCGAGATAAGAGGGAAAAAGTGAAACTAACACCATGTGGGCGCTGTTGCGGGCTGAGGATGACATTCGCATGGGACCGAGATACGTTTTGAATAAATTATCCAATCATGCGATTGTTCAATTTCAATTAAATCCCGAACAAAGAGGTTTCGAGAGAAACACTCTTGATTTCGAGATACGAATATCACATCCGAGGTGTAAGTGTTATTTTAATCGATCCGATTGGTGATATAAAGTGGATTTATGTAAGCGAAGCGATGAATCGAACTGCAGGACATCCTGTCCATGTGCCTTGGGATGGCAAAAAGGGGTATGGTCTTCTCTTGGAGGCGACACGGCAATTGAACTGAATGGTAAAGGGAACAGCAACCAGGTGAAAGTATTGAGCGATATTTTACACAACTTTAATAATCAAGCCTCCTAAAGCTGTTACTGCATTATTCAATCGCTAAGATAACTGATGCATATCGTTATTATAATTGATGAAGTTGAGAGTATGTTTGCAGAGCAGAGGTAGATTACGTGGGAACCCTGGAAACTCCTTTTTTTCTGTCATTACGTATGTTACTGAAAAATATCTGACCAAAGTCGGGCAGCATGAGCTGTAATATCAGAAAGTACCAGTCACTAAATGTAGAAGTCGTAATATCATTGAACTATTTACTAAATCCACACGTATACAGCTATTCTTTCGATAATGTGGAAGAGACCTGCTTTTCACATTTATTCGAGATATGCTTCAGCTAAACACCAAACCGTTACCCAATCTCCAAACCATAAACATCCTTTACAATGAGGAATTCATAATATACAAACTTTTAGAAAGTCTCCAAATCACAACCACAGATCAAAGTTCGTCTGCTTGAAGAAATCTTCTACCGAACAATATGAAAAAATATGGTTAACTTTCCAATTAAACTATTCTAAGGCATTCTTGGCATAAATATGACCTGTTTTTGTCATTGTGCGATGGCAAAAAGTTACCCCGTGTACCTTCGCAAATCTGTGCATTATTTTAGTCTTCCTTTTTTTTAACTTCACAGTTCCTGACGAGCAATTTAAATTGATTAACTTCCTCAAAAACAGTTTACCTCTAATATAACCATCACTGATCTATTCAGAAGATAAACCTCGAAGAATGATTTTAAGGTTCCATTACTTGTTAGATTTTTCATAGGAATAAAATGTTTATTGCTGAATCGCATTGCAAAGAGTCGTTAGTTGAACGTATATCCGCACGAACACTCGCTTGTCACACGTTCTAACAAAATTGAAGACTTTTACCGAACCTACCAAAGAGCCAGAGACGGTGCTCCACCATCATAAAATTTCCAGCATCGTAAAATCTCAGATGTCATTGGTCGTGAGTGTCCTAAATAAACAAAGATAATACCCAATTGGATATATTGACTCTGCAAGATCAGCAGTGGTTGTATTTTATTTTTAAAGACACACCCCAACATGCAATTCCGTATTGTAACTTAGAATAAAATATGCCATAATAAATTATCCTCAAAAGCTTAGTGTAACAAACGTTACCTAAAAAGTAGGAGTGGCGAAGAGAGAATCGGAAATATTTTTTCAGTGTAATTGCATGACGTGAAATAATCATTCTAGAGTCGAGTGCAAGAGTGCAAAGATATTTAAATTCGTTTATGCTGTCAATTAGAAAACAGTTATCACTAAAGATTAGATTAGCTTTTTTTTTTACACTAACACGCGCACAAAAGGGATTTTGACGTATTTATACCGTTTCCTCATTCTGATTCAGCGTTTCGTTTCCGTCCGTTCCATAGCCTTGAATGTTCTACTGTTCATAGTCTCCAGTTTTCCAGTACTTTCTCGAATATTCTAGTACTGATTGTCATATGCGTCACAATACGTTGCGCCTATGTTCTAACGACGGAATTAAATAACCTACGGCTGGGTCCCCAATAAATTCCACAGCTCGTTATTGCATCCTATCGGACACGTGTAGTGCAGTTTGTGGGGTTTCTCTATATTACATGGAAAACCAACTCACAATTCCATACCTTATTTCGACCGCTTTCAGCGCGTCATACCTATCCATTCCCCTTGTATGCTATTCACCTGAAATAACATATTTTCCCCAAGGACGCATAGCTAAACGCATTATTCTAGGCAGATAATGCATAATTGAGTTTAGCTACCATTTTCGCCATACGGCAATTCCATTACTCTAACTATGAGATTTCCATCGGAAATTCCATTCTTATTGGTTAGCAACAATCAAGTCGAATCAAACGACGCGGTTGCATCATCATCCATTGGCTTGGGTAATTACCAACATTCCTTAGCGTTTTTCCCACGGTACCATTTCCCTAGCCGATGTAGGGCCTATCGATTTTCATCAGATCATCCATTTGCTTGGGATCACTGATCTCTTTTTGTAGGTGAATAGCACCAGCTAAATTTTCCTCTCCTTCGCAATTCTGTCTTTCTATACTTCGATGACCTATGAGATCACTACTAGGTCACTGGACCAGTCGCATACGCGGCATTAATACACACACACTAAGCCAGATCAACCCTGGTTTATTGTGCTTTCCTTTTGATTTCTCCACCCTCGCTACGCCCATCGACGTCGAACGAATACACAAGTACGTTTCTACCTCGATGAGCGTGGGGAATTGAGGAATGCACAAGAGAGCACGATTACCATTGGCGGATCGGTGTGTAAAAGCAGAAATCCCTATTTCCACCCTAATTCCAATCAGTCACTATCCAACCACAGCAGCGTACACACGTTACGTTGCATTCAGAGTCACGAGTCAGATCTCAACCGTCACAGCGGATAGTCACGCTGCCGCTAAATATCCTGAAACGCCATCCAACATACTCGTCGCAGTCCTCAAAACCCTTTTAGTTCTTTGTGTATTATTTGCCAAAGCACCCCGTTTCGATAGTTACATTGAGTTGTGATCCTTTCCTGTGTAAACACAAATATAAGTTCTTCAATTTAAATCTAGTGATAAGTTATGATAATGTAAGTGAAAGAAATTTAAAGCAATCACCATGGATTAGATTAACAAAAACAAGAAAATTCAGTACAAAAAAAAAAGAAAAAACAAATGAAACATTAATACAAACCATAAAATAAATAAAAAAACGGATTAACATTAATCAACACTCAGTGCCTTTTATTCATCTTGTCATTTGGTGTTTGGAATCTTGATAGACAATTTTTGACGGCGTAAGTGTTGGCGGGTAAAGTGAATACTTGCTACACGTTGGCATACCAGCTTTCTACCCCCACAAGTTTTGTATGCGCCTCACCAAATAAGGAAGTTGTATTCCATTTTGGGACGAATATACGCCTTGTAAATAGTGGGCAGGTTGGATGGGGCGAAGAACTTTTTGCATTTCTTAAGGAACCTGTGACGGTTCTGCTAACGCCACTGCCACCTTTTCAACTTACCCCCAAATCTTCCTGCCCCAAAGCTCTAGTGATCTTACCATTTTGTCGCTTATGCAAGCGCATTAACTCCCCCAAGCATTCTCCTACCGATCTTATCATCGTTCGCTTATGCAAGCGCATTAGCTCACCCAAACATTCTCCCACCGATTTTACCATCTTTCGATTATGCAAATCGCATCCAACACCACTAGCATTTTCCTCACCAAGGACATTCACGCATTCAATGCTTAATATCGTTTTTCCTGGAAAAATTCGGTACGCCAGTACCACATACATCAATGCATCTCAGCATTGCTCTAAATAAAACATTTTGGTTGCCATACTAGATAACCGAAATGAACAATGAAACAATCAGCGGAACCCCTGCTGCGTGCGTTGTCTGTCCCACACCTGCGCGACAGATTTTCATTTTATACCCGTACTCAGAGCGGCTTTTATGCAACCTTCAAAGCACCAGCGCAACTCACGCCTAGCTGCCAAGAGCCGAATTCATTGCCAGTGTAAATACTCACACTGGAATTCGACCCGTGACTCCCTATGAATGCAATACGCAATTGACATGGTTGTAAACACAACCATCATTGTATAATTATCCCAAACGCATCCTAATCCCCAGCGCGATATTTGAACAGCTGCACATATTTCTTCTAAAAGACGTTCTATCTTGTGAATGTGTATTCCCACGGTTCGTACACCTATGAGCTCGCATCACGAGCAAACAAAGTGATCCGCGCGCAAATAGACACACCCTCGTTAGGATCTATGTACTGGAGATCCACTCCTATTGTGGAGCCAGCAGGAAAATTTCATTGTCTTTCTCACCACAGCGCCCAACTCACCCCAACCGAAGAGAATGTAGTTTAGTCGATGTGAATGTTTCAAAACGGACGAGTGTCCAATAATTTACATAGGAGTCGAGGAAAGATAATAATTGAGAGTTGTCCGAAGTTACCGAGTGCGCGGAATCGACCGGGTTCCCTGTAATATTGATAATTGAGACGTGTAGTTACAATTTAAAACAATCAAAGCCACTTGTGTAGTTACAACTTAAAACAATCAAAGTCACTTGTGTAGTTACAACTTAGAACAATCAAAAGCCACTTGTGTAGTTACAACTTAGAACAATCAAAAGCCACTTGTGTAGTTACAACTTTAAAACAAATAAAGTCCCTGCGCTGTGTAATATAAGAACTAACATTAATAAAAGTCACCATATACCATCAACCATTTCCTGGAATTTTATTTTCCTTGCTGGAACAGTGGCAGTAACCAGTTGGACATCTGGATGTTTCTGTAAGTATCCTGAGTGCGTCGGTAAAGTGAACTTATCAGGAAATCTTAGTCAACCCGTGCCAATGTCGGCACATAACTCAGATCATACCTGCAAACCCCATACATTTGGCCGCACTTTTCGCATCTTCAAATATGATGTCGCTCCAATTAAGAGTCGAATAAATTCGAGTGGCGAGGATTGTTTGATAGTTCCTTGGCTTCGTCGATAGAAGTGCCATTCATCGACAGTATATTTACTTTGGGGTTCGCCTTTGACAACAGGAGACAGCACTGAGTTTTAAGGCATTGAACTCTACTCGGTTAGATAATTCCCATTGGTATATCTTGTTAAGGTCGGAATTCAATGTATTAAGCATAATCTGCTGTTGGTAATGACGTTCGAAGAGTTTGGTCAGGAGTGTTCGTATGAGTATGGGAAACTCAACGTGTTATCATTAACAAACGAATGAATCGGGTTTTGGGTAATGGACAAGAGATCATTTATAAATATGAGGAAGAGAGTGGGTGCGTTTACAGAACCTTGGGGAACACCTGCATTAATTTGATGGGTGACAGATTTGACACCATCAAGAACCACTTGGATTGAGCGGCCAGAAAGATAGTCTCTTATCCATTGGATCAGGGAATTGTCCACTCCATATGAATGTAATTTTGATAAAAAAGATGGATGCCAAACTCTGTCGAAGGCTTTCGAGATATCTGGTGCAAAAACCTTGCTTTCGCCGAGGTAGTGCATGGAATGGCTCCACTTTTCAGTAAAGTACGTCATCAAATCTCCTGTGGACCAGTTGCTACGAAAACCATATTGGCGGTCCTTGAGGAGGTCATTTGATTCCAGATATTTCGAAAGTTGACGGTTGATAAGTGATTCCATTACTTTCGAGAGAATAGAAGTTAGTGCTATGGATCGATGAGAAGAGAGGGACGTCCTGTCATCCTTTTTGATAATTGGCTGAATGTTTGCTGACTTCCATCTATTTGGGAAACGACCCGTAAAATAAGACAAATGAAAGAGTTTCCTCAGTGGTTTAACGAGTGAAGAGGACCACTTCTTCAAGAGAATTCGGGGAATGCCGTTAGAACCAGTGGAATTGTTTGCGTTTAGAGCCTTGAGTGCGCGGGCAACAGTAGGCTTTTGGAGGTAAATCTGGCTCATGGCGTGCTACTTATGCTCAAGTTGAGGTGGGAATAATGCGGTATCAGGCAATGTCGGGTTTGCTGCAAAATGTGCAGCGAGTAGACTCGTCTTCTCTATTGCACTGGTGACTGGTCTGTCATCGACTATAAGCAATGGAATGGATGTTGAGACTAAGTTTTGAATGTTCTTCACAAATGCCCTGAAGTTTGTACTACCTGTGGGAGAGTGTAGTATCTTTTGCCTCACTCTCTGCTGATGCAAGAACTTTGCGCGATGAATCTCTCCTGAATCATTTTGTAACATAAGGGGCATCGGTTTCACCAATACGGATCTAAACGCAGCCCACCAGCATTTGCAAACAGCGAAAACTGATATCCTTGCCATAACTGAGACCCGGGTCGATTCGTCAACTGATTCGACATATCTTCGTTGCTCAGGGTGCGACATACATTTGAGATTCCGTTTTAAGGGTGGTATTCCGCGTCTTCTCCTCGATAATATAGTGGTTAGTATACCCGTCTATCACGTGGGAGACCGGGGTTCGATTCCCCGTCGGGGAGCCTCTGGCACAAGACTAACGACTAAATTAAAAATTAAATTATGGAAAGTTTAACAAGACTCAGGACTTGCTAAATAATGCCAAGACCGGTTCTGGTGTCGATAATGATGATGATGATGATTCTGCGTCTTTGTCCGGTCCGATCTGGCTTGCCAGAGGATTGAGGGGTTGGAACCCAAAACATGAATATCATGTGATTGAGTGTTGTGCTGAGGAATTCTGTTAAAATTCTTTGTTGTCCTTACCGCTCACCGCATGACGATTGACCGGCGACATTTTTCGAACATCTTCCACGTACCGTCGACTGGATATAGATCAACCACCCACCTTCTGAAATTGTTGTCCTTGGTGATTTTATTGTGCACAATTGCGGTTTGTTGTTACATTCTAACAGAACCAACGAGGCTGGGAGGCTGGCGGAGATGTTTGCTGTTAACCGGAACTTGATTCAACTCGTGGAGGAACCAACGCGAGCACCGGATGCCCGAGGCGATTATGCGAACGCCCTGGATCTATTTTTGACATCCGGACCGAGTATTTATACCGTAGAAGTTTCTGCGCCACTGGGAAACTCAGATCACTGCTTGGTATCTGTCGCGCAAGTATTTGCATTTCAAGCGAATAACCGGCCTAGGCAGCTTCGCCATGTATGGAGGTATGGGGCTGTTAATAGGGATGATTTGCGAGATTTTTTCGCATCCATTCCGTGGTCGGAGGTGTGCTTTGGTCACTCCGATATTAACGCATGTACGGGGTCGGTCACAGAATTTATTCTTCTCGGGATGGAGATTTACATTCCGCATTCCATCAAACGAAATTCATCTGATAAACCTTTGATAAAAAATGCGAACAGATTACAGCGGAAAAAATAGAGCTTTTAAACAATGGTGCTCCAATCCCACCGATGTTAACAGAACGAATTTTGTTAGAATCAGAAACGCGTGCAACCGTGAAGAAGCCTTAAACGACAGTGTTCAATAAACTCCTTGAATATCGAACTGGTTCGCGTCTGTTCTGGTCAATAGCAGGGGCTGTCAGCAGTAATTTCGCTTCCTCCTCTTTTCCTCCGTTAGTGACAGGCAGCGGGAAGTTAGTCACAAATTAAAAAGATAAAGCTAATGTGTTCGCGAATTTTTTTTCCATGAATTGAAACCTCGAAGCCGGTCTTTTGGAACCACCTGTGATTTAGTCGATACGGTCCGCGATGCGGGATGTAAGGATCCGCCCGCGTACTATTTAACTCATTTTACGTGGACTGGACTGTAAGATGGCAACCGACCCGGGTGGAATAACAGCAGTAGTCCTTAAGAACTGTGTTCCAGAACTATTCTCGGTTCTTGGCAGACTTCTTCGTTTATCTTAAGAACGGAGGACATTTCCTACCTGTTGGAAAGCGTCTCCGATCCCAAAGAGTGGGAAAAAGTGTCTCCCACAAAATTACCGACCGATAGCATTACTGTCTATGTTGTCTAAGGCGATGGAAAAGGTCATCAATGCCGAATTAATTAAACATTTAGAGTGCAGTGGACTTCTGAATGATTGTCAATGCAGATTCCGTGGCAGGCGGCCAACGGGAGACTTTTTGACCCTTATAACCGATATATAGACATTCGCGATTGAGCTGCATGGTGAATCATTGGATATATTCTAGGCTTTTAACCGCGTCTGGCACGGGCCATTACTGAGCAAACTTCGTTCATACGGACTTTCCCAGCAGCTTAGCGACTGGACGGATACCTTTCTCGAAATTCGATCGATCCGGGTTGTTGTAGGCGGTGAGTCTGAACGAAGAGTTACCACGAGAATCGATAGCTCCGGGTTTTTGTGTACGGCGTGTTTCGTATCTGTATCCTGTTAACTTCGGGATGCCTCAAGGTTCTATTTTGGCTCCAATCTTGTTTTTGCTTCACATAAATTATTTATTGAAGTCAACGGATAACCGAGTGTACAGTTTTGTGGATGATAGTACGCTTGTTTCCTCTTTTTCGAGTGACCGGCCGATTGGTGCATCGACGTCGCGCCGACTGAGATGAACCTATGAATCGGGATCTGGATAAGGTCGTGCAGTGGGGAAAGGCCAATCTCGTTGACTTCAATGCACCGAAGACAACTTTCAAAATGAAACGTGGATCATCGGTTCCACAGCTGTTGGCCGGCCCTCGAATCTGGGGAAATTGCATGAAATTGCTCGGCGTCACGGTCTGTGGGAATGTATCATGGCATAAACACGTGTCGAACATTGCCAGGTCCGCCTCCGGAAAACGGAGTTATCTTTTTAGAGTCAAGAAATATTTTACGCCGGCCCAACTTTTTCCTCCAATCCTGTATAAATCCCAAACTAGACTCGCCCTAGAATATTGCTGTCATGTTTGGAGCTCTGCTCCTAAATATACCCTCGGTCTGTGGGGGTGAGGAAGTATGGCACGGGCTTCACTCCCAACTCCACTGAACGCGTTCACTGAAACTCACGGATTGCTCCACCGAATTAGGTGAAATGAAACACTGGTTAACTGATCGAATTTTATAGTTTATTGTTCTATGGTAATTGATGCCTTATTGAGCGAATGTCTTACTGAGCAAGTGTCTTATTGAGCAAATGTCTTAATGAGCAAATGTCTTATTGAACAAAGGCCTTATATGTAATTTACTCGCACAACGTCCGCATTTAGTTTTACTTATTTAGCTGCTTTATAATCTTTCACAGGGCGTTTTCGTTGTTTACAGTATGATAGCGCACGACGTTCACACTTAGTTTTACTTATTTAGCTACTCTATAAACTTTTACACGGGGTTTTCATTGTTTACAGTATGATAGCATACAACCTACGCACGACGTCCGCATTCAGTTTTACTTATTTCGCCGCTTTATAATCTTATGCACGGGGTTGGTGTTGGCACGACACTGGGCGGAATTTCCAACCACGACCGCACGTTTGCTAATCTAGCTTGCGCGTTTCCAAGGAGTATACTAACCCAAGATCGTATAGCTCCGACTCGTTATCGCTAAACCCGTGCGCACACTTCGGTGGTTGAAACTCGACTGACTAATGAATGGAAAGAAACTCTTCATCGTGTCGTGGCGATTGAGTCATAGCTAAAATCGACTCGCCGCCATTTACTAGGAACTTCGAAAAAAGTTGCTATGCCTGTATTGGGAGTTTTTTTCCGGGAATTCCTGCCGTACTGGCTGGGCTAGATTCCTCGGTTGATATGTGTACTGAGAAATCGGTTTTGGGAACACGAGCAAGTATGGGCATGAGTTTTCGGGCGAAACTGGAATTGCTTGGGTGCGAGCACGGAATATCATTTAGATAAGATATTAACCGAAGCAATTTCGGGGAAATGTATGCGGCTCGGTATAATTGGTGGTGATGGTTAATGTTCCGTTGTAGGTTTGAATATGCGTTTTATTACAGCCTATGAATTTCGGGGAAATTAAGATTGCTTGGTCGCAAGGCAGGAATATAACTTAAGTAAAGAATTGGCCGAAGCAATTTTGGGAAAATGTATGTAGGGTGATGTAATTGAGGGTGATGTTTAATATTCCGTTGTAAATTGGAATATGCATTTATTTCAGCTTGGGAAATGGGTTCCTGGTAAATTGGGGGATTTATGCAATTGCGGATTGGGGACGGATGCTGTTGCATATTGGGATGGGTGCGCTTGCAGGTTTTGAATGGGGAGTTGGGTTGAGATGACGCACTGTTAGCGGTCAAGATTGGTTGGCATTGTGGGTTGGTTCTCCATGTGGTATAGAGAAGCCCCACAGGTCTACTCGAGTGCATACAGAGACGAGCGATCCGCCCGGTCAGGGACATGGCGCTGACGTCGGGACTACAGTCGCACATTGAAGACGTAAAACTGATCTCTGTCTGTTTTACAACGCTTATGGTGGCATATATGAGGGCTCTGCGTTGGCGCTATAAGCTCGCCTCTCCTGAGACAAGTATTAGTTATTTATTTAAAAAAAAAAGACGATAAATCCACACAATGTATCACATTGCCAACAAACTACTCTAAAATCACTTAAATTGATTCAACAAGTATTTCCAAATGTACCATGAGATTTCAAAAATCATCAGTGGCTTAGTGCACATGCCACGTTAACAATCAAAAACAATGTCAAGATCTACGGACAAACTGCGGTTTTGCTTCCAAAAAGGTTGGCGACCCCATATCCAGACTTTGTTTACTTCCTTCTGCCGTATCTCTTCTTCTCGGGAGATTTTTTTATCATCAGTGGAACTGGGATGTAACCATGATGGTTAGAGAGGTTGTGGGTTGCGATTCCTCACATATTCAGTAGGGAAACATCTTCTCGTTACAACTCTTATCACCTACACTTCAAAGTATGTTTAATTATGGTAATTTAAATTGTAAGTAATTGTTACTTAAAGTATATTAAATTAAATTAAATCTATAATATAATTTATGACTAAAATGTTTATACATGTTCTAATTATATCTTTTCTTACTTCTATTTTCAGGTAAGTCCTACAAAATGCATTGAAGATGTGTATTAGTACAAGATACAATATATCGTATAGTAAGCGTATTAAGAAGGTAAGGTAAATTTATCGTTTCATTCACATATTGACTCTGGCTAAACCTACCTCTCCACCAATTGTCACTTCAGTAAACTTGTTCTTTGGGTTCTTCATTTTATACACAAAGGCGAACTTACTAGTAAAGATGCTCTTATTTTCCTCAGTTGTAGTTCATTCAAAAAGTGTCTAATCAATCAAATTCGTTTAAAGTGAGCCGCGACATTCTCTCAAGGTTTATTTCGGTGAACATTATACCGGTAGCATTATATTGAATGATTCTATGGATTGTGACTGCGATTTCAAGGTTATTTTTATAAAGTTCATATATAATATTCAAAGTCGTAGCGCGATAGTTGAATTTTTTATATTGAATATATACTTTTCTCTTGGCTTAATGGCTTGTGTTATGGGGCAACAGTTCGTCAACTCTCAAAAACATTCGCGTTCGACAGTCCAATACTGTCCTTTCCGAAGACGGTTTTCTTTTACTATATATTCAGGAGTTTTGAAGTAGTATCCCTTCCCTGCTTCGGCGCATCATATTAATATTGCGATTGTGTAATCAGCTTTAGGTGCCTTTGAGGGTATTGCCAACCAAAGTACTAGACATTTAGTTAAGAATCAAACATATTATGAGTTCTAAATTAGGGATTACGTCAGTTTGAAGACTATATTTTTCTGCAGGATCCCAAACGGCGGTGTACTGATTTTTTTGTAAATTTAGTTGTAGGTTTACGGATGCCTTTATAATACCCTGGAATCTGACTCCCTTGGAGTAGTAAGTTACACCTTTCAATTTTTTTCTCTGTAGAGTTTTATCAGAGCAAGCCTATTCTACCCCCTTTAGCTCGCATGTCGATATAAAACATTAGTTAAAAGCAACTTACCGATTCCGATCTTCTAACTGAGGCAATAATTGATTTACTTATAAATGACAGTGATGGTCGCAATTACTGGAGATATTTCCTGCGACTGAAGGCTGATCACAATTCGTCGACTTCCCATATTGGCAGAATTGCGTTGCTCCAAATTTACCTACCTCTGGATCGCTGTTGCTACGATCACAAGTAGTTGACATACTGGGGTATGTGGACTGGAAACCACAACACATATGACAAACATAATAGGCTGTTGTCTTAAGTTTCGACCGCAAATGTATGTTGTGACTTTTACCGGTGGCATCGGATGCTTAACCTCTCTCGAGGACTTTCATTGGCTTCCTTGCAATGGTCCGGGAAGACTGGTGGGACTTTGTTGAAAAATGTTCGACCTCCTTCATAATTACATGTATTTATGCTGTCGAAGAGACAATAACACCATTTCGCACACATGGGCGAAAAGGATACGCGCCATCTGGTGCTGGATTAAAACGTTGTGGTTTGAGAGCAGATATCGAAGTGCAACGGACCCCTCAAACGTATTGAATTACCAGGCTTTTAGATGGAATGACTTTCGAATAATAACATTTTAGTGTCGGGCGCAATCTCTTTACACCCAGGATCCGATGAATTGGATTTACGTATGATTTTGTAGCGCAGTGTTTAACCACAGTCGAGTGTGCAGATAAAAGTTAAGTGAAGCATAAATTGTGTATCTTCTCGCGGTTGTTACGATGCTCAGTGACCGTTGTGTCTGTTGTTACTAAGAGCTACACTAACGACAACTCATTGTAGTTTATCAGCAGAGTTTTTAAACTTTCCATTGTTGTTGGTTTGGTTCAATTTAGATTGGTGTGTGGCGTTTTGCTATTTCGTTTTTTGTTTTTTTTTTCGGTACCAGAGGAGTTTATTACACCCAGGGGTACAGTTGGAGGAGGAGTAGTAACTCCATCTCCATCAGCGGCAACATTGAGATGTAGTTGCTGGTTTTTATTCTCTATCTTTTTTTGTATTGTAGTCGATTCCAGCAGCACGTTGTTCTTAAATTACACGCCACACTTCCAGTACAAAGTGCTAGTGTGTGGAATGGTTTTTCCTTTCACTTTAATTCAAAGCATGTTTTGCTTTTTTTCCTAAGAGTTCGCGGAAGCCAATGACGGCGGGATTGAGAAGTGAGAAGAATGAAATGCAAGCCTCAAGGAAATCCGCGCCCGACAAACAGCTGAATCAACCAGGGGTAATATAGGAGGAGGACATTCGTTACAAAGCGATTAGAGGCGGTGCTGCGCGCACAATAGATCGGTTGTCGGAGATTTGTGTTAACACGGCTTTGAAAAGTTTGAAAGGTCCTAATTTATACTACCGAAAGTCATTTGCTCAGAACTGGACTTCGAACCCACACCGATAGTGAGTTGTGGTGGCCTTGGGGTAGGGTTGGCGATAATGGGTTTTAAAACTTTGAAAGTACACACCTGCAGTAGATCGTTTAAAGTTGTTTCTTGTACGTATAACTGCTTGTAACTTCCTAACTGATAAGAAATTGGCATCGAGTGTGCGAAATTCGTTTAGTCGCATTTTCTGTCAGCATGGATCGCGGCTTTTTATACACTAACGCGCGCACGAAAGGGGATTTTGAACTACCCTTAAATGTCAGAGCACAGTGCGAGCGGGCTTCCATGTGAGAAGCATAATGATATTATAGAACAAAATGGTGCATAATTCGCAAATCGGAAAATGCAAACTATATCGACTAAAATTTGAAATAAATGTGAATATGAGGGTGAATCAAATATAAACGGTAATTTTACTTTTTTGCTTAGCAACAAGTTGCGAGCTAGATAATCTTATGCGCGGCTATTTTTTGGTTTATGAAGAGTAGGGGAACCTGTTTGGCTAGCGGTCAAGCTCGACTTTGTAGTCAGTACAACCGTGAGCGATCAAGAGGTACATACGTCTATAGCGTTTGGGATGATAGTGAAGAACGTGTGATTCGAACTGACGCTATGACAGTTAGAATCACAAAAAATTGAATCAAAGCGCAACCCATCAGGCCACCGCCGTGTGTACGAATTCGATTTCTAAACTCAAGTACATTCGACTGATGTGGATTTGTTATGTTATCGCTATAATGCATTTTCTTATTCGATTTTCGTTCGGTGTTCTTCACTATTTGCTTGTGTATTGTGTGTGTATCTGTTACAAACGCCACACGTCTGTTGCACAACGGTTTTTATAAAATTTTTAACAAATGAAGGCGTTAAACCCTCGGAAAATGTTTCTCGATTGAAGGCATAGTTTGGTGATGATACACTGTCTCAGAATCGTGTGTATACGTGGGCCAGAGAATTTAAAAGTGGGCGAGAACGTATCGAAAACGAAAGTCATGATCGACGTCCCACGACAAGTCGTACAGATAACAACATCCGTGCCGCTCGAGAGCTTATCGAAAGTGATCGCCGCTTAACTGTTGGAGAAATCTCATCAGAAATGGGTATCAGCTATGGAAGTGATTAATTCATTACTTTCAAGAAGCTCTCGAAAGGCATGGATTCTTTATCCTCAAACTAACATATAGGTGTACGGGTAAACTTTAAATAGATTCCTGATTTTTAAAATGAAGCTTTATTATAAAAAAAAACAGTTTTTTATTGAAAGTATTGTTTCTCGTGACTTTTCCATATTTCGGGCATTGTATGGATTCGTGTTGAAGAAACTCCCAGTTTTCAGTGCGATCCACGAACCAACACAAATTTTTTTCTTGCTCAAAAAGTGATGCTCACCCAATTCGTGAGTCATCGATCGGAACAAATTTTATTCACAATGAGCAATGAATCTAGAATATGGCGGATGGGATAACACTTCCCATATGAGCATTTCGGGATGTTCCTTTTACTAATTGAGCAACGTAAGGTCGAAAGTTATCATGCTGAAGAACTATTTTGTCGACAATTGGGATTTAAGGGTATCTCGAAAATATTTTTGTGCGCCTGTTTAATGTATAAACAATATTTGATATTGAGGAGTACCTTAAATTCATATTTATTGCCCACTATATCAACAACCCAATGTGGTATAAGGAATAAATGTTGGTTAAAATTATTTGGCAACCCTGTGACCGAAACATTGTTTATCCAAATTTTTAACCCGATGTGTACATGCGGTTACGGATTGTTTATTACTTTGGGATGTGTGTATCAGGATCCCAAGCAATGTTGCACTGTATTTTGCAGGACCTGCAGGTGTCATGGAAAACTTACGGAAAAGCTGCTGTAAAAAAGTGTGTGAGAAGATATGTTTGATATGCTGTCGTAGCATAATAACTATTAGGATGGGCATACGCGGGAAAAAGTGTGTAAGAAGATACGCTCGATATGCTGTCATGGGGGGGGGGGGGGGGGGGGGGGGGGTCAAAAAGGCTTATCTGCTAAATCACCACATAATCACAGATCATTGTTGAACTTATTACAAAACTAACATACACAGTATGGAGTGTTCTGTTAGGAAGAGTGATACTTTAACCACTAGTTAACAGTTCTGTCATTGCCTCCGAGTCGAGTTCTTCAGTTAGTATGGGTAATAAAACCCTACCGAAGACATATTTCTGGATGGGATTCGCAAGATTTTAATAGGTACTCAATAAAATCACCACTTATAACTTCTAATGAATATAGCCTTTACCACCCATCCCGATCTAATCAAGACGACTCTGATACGCCTAATAAACGTAAATCCAATTACAACAACTTCTCTCGCAAAAAGTGGCCTTCCTTCAAACTTGATACTAATAGAGTTTTGTTTAATCCTAACCTCACCCTTCTTAACGCCTCAAAACCCCTAATCCATAAACCCCCTGCTCACTTCACCCAGCACTCCCCCCAACACTATCAAACTAATATTACAATTTCATCAGATCCCATTATATTAACCCATCACACCAGTCATTTTCCAAGTCCTTCTACTCTCCCAGCTCTACCCAACTATCTATCATACCAAATAAATCTACCCAATCATCACGTTTCTCCTCCTTGGAAACAACTCTCCCCTACACCCCCTTCCCTCGTTCTCCACCCATTTTCGTTAAAATTACTCTTTCTTGCAAATCAATCTTTATCGTGTGCTTCTATATTTTGCGTCCCAGCGTATTGAAGGTTACGAGCTCGGTCCTAATGCTATGGATGAATAATAGAGCTGAGTAATTGCGAGGATGACATCATCGTCTTTGTAGATTTTAATCGTCCACAACTTAATTTGGGTTTATCTGACGATCATCTCCCACCCCACCTCTGCCAAGCAATGTCTCTTCATTGATCGACTAGCTCAGTCTTGCTGAATAATTGCGACGACGACATCATCGTCTTTGTATATTTTAATCGTCCAAAACTCAATTGGACTTTATCTGACGATCAGTTCCCACCCAACCTCTGTCAAGGAATGCCTCTTCATTGATCGACTAGCTGATTCTTGCCTGTCAGCCCTCATCTTTACCACAGAACCTATCAATACATCAGTCTCACCCAGCTCCTTCGTCCTTACATCTACAGACTACCGCCACTGTGCTTTGACATTTAAGGGTACTTCAAAATCCCCGGTTGTACCCGCGCTTATGTAAAAAAAAAGGCCACCACCGTCCTCTCCTCATGGACTTTTTTCGGGACCACTCGCCTCACATCTTCTTAAAAAATGCTCATCCATTCTCTCTGTTCTCCTCTCGATGATTTTCAATCTTTCACTCTCCCAAGGTGTATTCCCCTGCAAACCTCCACCACCCCCATCCACAAAAGAAGACCCAAAAACGATGTTGCGAACTACCGCGCCATTGTCAAACTTTCCCACTTATCCAAGATTCTCGAAAGCATTCTATACGAATCTCTTAGTTTTCGTAGCAAATCTTTTATTTCAGCAAGGCAACGTCGTTTTCTCAATCGCCGATCAACTAGAATCAACCTTGTTGAGTTCATTTCTTTCACACTCTCAGCACTAGACCACGGTAATGAGGTCGACATGGTCTCAACGACCTTAGGATTTGAAAATATCTCCCATAATCTTATCCTTTTCAAATTATCCATCCTCAGCTTTGAACCTGGACTACTGAAATAAATGTTTTCCTATCTAAAGCAGAGACTTGATTCCGTTTGGATCTGGTGCATGATATACAACCCCCTTCTTGTGGCCTCTAGGATCCCTCAATGAAGCCATTTGGACTCTCTCCTATTTATACTAGCCGCTAATGACACTGACATGGTCATTAAGCATTCGTACTTGTCTCGATAGGCTAATGGCACTAAGTTACATAAGATCATCGAATCACAACTTGATTCTCCATTGCTGCAATCAGACCTTGACGACTTCTCGACTTGATGTGGTAACAACTGCTTTATACTTAACTTTGCCAACTCTCATGATATAACCGTAAGCGTATTCAGAAGGTCCCCGCGTCCATCCAATCTATTTGTGACTTTGGGATCTTTTGCGACAGAGAGCTTAACTTCCTCTCCCACATTGACGAGATGATCCTGAAAGCCCACTCTGCCTTCGGGTTCGTGAAACGCTAGTCTAAGGAATTCTTCAACCCCAACTCGATCCCCTTACCTTACGTTCATTCGTTCACTGGTTGAATACGCTAGCCGGTATGGTCCTGTGGCAACTCTAACAACAGATACACACAATTCACAGGCAAAAATAATGAAGAACACGAACGAAAAAAATCGAATAAGAAAAATACATCGCTTCTGATATACCAAGCGATAAATAATAAAAATAATTCACATCAGTGGAATATAGTCGAGTTTGGAAATCAAATTCAAAACACGGTCAGTAGCCTGGTGTGTAACGCTTAGGTAAAATTTTTTTCGTGATTCGAGCTGTCATAGCGTCAGTTTGAATCACACGATCTTCTTCACTATTATTTCAAACGCTATAGTGGTCTGGGCGATGCCCAATTCTTGAGAACGCCGTGGAATTGACTGATTTGGATCGCTTGCTACGGGCGCCTGAACGGCAGCGATATGTTCGACCAACCCGTTGTCTCACTGGCACGGCAACATCACACATTGAATATGTAGACTCAAATGTTTGCACTAAACTTGTTATTGCCTGTCTACTAGGGCGAGAAGTACGACTGAATTGGAGTTAACGCTCTTAAAGTTGCGGCCACCGACTCCAAATTTAGGTAGTTAATTTGCAGACGTTATTCGTTCGTGTACTTGACCACGATGAAAATGTTGAGTTTACTGAATAAATTGACAGTGACAGTTCGATGATTAGTGAAAGGGTGCATTCACAAATTAAAAATTATCACAAGACCAGTATCCGTAGAATTCGCTCTCCATGTGCTTGGATAGGAAAACTTAACCTTAATCTTCATCATCATCATCATCGGTACTACAACCGGGATCCGGTCTTGGCCTTATTTAACAAGTATGAGCCTTTTTAAATTTTCCATAATAATTTGTTTTTCTGGGGAAGGTTATTAACCTTGCCCCCGTATATTCATCATCATCATCGGCACCACAACCGGGATCCGGTCTTCGTCTATTTAGCAAGTCTTGAGGCTTGTTATACTTTCCATGATAATTTGTTTTTACAGGCAAGGTTATTAGTCTTGCGCCACCCCGTATATTCACCGCTTCAAATTAATCAACCTCAGAACCCTTGAGGAGGGTAGGGTTCTGGCTTACATACTGTTCATCCATCGGCCTCTCTCCGGCTCGGTCGACTGTGCCTACCTCCTTAACTTAATTCCTCTGAACACCGCGTAAACACCGCCTTCTCTATACCACAAACTTAGCTGCACGACACACTCTGCTATACGTGCTGGTTACAGTTTGCAAGCACTCAAAATCAAAGTGAACATCCCTTCGGCCACACTGTGTATCTATATTTAAGAGTATCGAAAATGCTTGAGAGGAATCCGTACGACCGTAGTAATTAGGGAGTACCAAAGAGTTCCCCTTTAAAAGTTGAATTTGTACTTGAATGTAATGCTTCAAGAACTAATGTATCCAGATAATGTGAATCGTGTGAATTTTTTTCCTTATCATCTAACGATTGTCCCACTCGCACTGTACCTAAATGTATTAAAACTCGTTTTGTGCGCACTAACTATAAAGTACAAAACGTCGAGCAGACACCGATTTTTCTAATACAGTCCAATCCCTAGCCATGCATTCAAAAAAAGTTTAACTAGTATATTACACCCATGCATATCATAGAGAGTGGATCATAAAGAAATGACATAATCGTAGATCACTCGATATTCTCGAAAGCACAGTTCCCAACTGCAGCTGATGGCTGGCTTCCCTTGTCATAAATCCCGCTTAATGCTGCTTTTACGTATTTATTTCCTCCATTTGTTCAGCTACACTTGACTGCCCGAAATATTTCGAGGAATCCCATCCTCAAATAGATTCTTGAACTGCACATAAAAAATTTCAACACTATACTAATGCGCACTCCGTCTGCGGGCCATATGTCTGTGTTTCCCCGTTTTCGAACCCAAACGCGTTCTCCCTTCTGGGGGCTTAAACTTCAACCGCCATCGTCCATGTGCATCGGCGCTTACTTCAATTTCGATTTCAGTGAGCCTAGTTCAGCGGCCGCCGCTATGTACTTGAAGCAATTCATGTATCAGCATCAGGGAAGAAGATAGTCTCTTTACATTGCATCATTGTAGTCCCCGTGAAATTGTATCTTTGGTCCACAAATCAATGTGTCAAGTGATTAGATATACAATGAACAGATTCCTAGTTTTATTGTGTCCTCGGCATTTGCACATCTGAATGCAAATTCAATGACAACAACAACGCATAATTAAACTTTCTAATTACATACACGGAGGTTTTCCTCGGATTGGAGTTTCTGTTGTTGCTCTCCTGCAAAGATGTCAACACCTCATGGTGTCCAATTTCATTTAAATTTTATTGCGGATTGCCCAATGTAACACTGCAGGATACCCAACCATTAACAATTGATTAAGGGTACTATAATTGAAATCAAATTTGCCATTAAATCTTTATGAGGAAATGATCGATCGCTGATCGGCGGCAATAGTTTCGAATTACATTGTGCTCCTTGGGTTCTTCGATAAGTGTTCAGTGGTGTTGGCGAGGAGCCAGAGACTCAATTCAAATGTTAAATTATAGGTCGGCAATACATAGTTTCTACTTTCGAATTTGAGGATGTGAAGAATGTCTGGAGTCGCTTTAGTCTGCCATAGGGCTTAGATTGACATCTGCGGATGATTTATATAATATCGAATTCACAATTAACAGAGGTGTTAAACTGAATTTCTGGCAATCTTATATTCGAGATAGTTTGTAGTTCAATCTAACTTTGCTATGGATTTGGTATTTCGAACGCGAGATTTGGTACAGGCACGAACTTATTAGTGGATACATAGTGTTTGGATCCCAAAATGATGATATACTACGTGGGCTGAAAAGTCCCGGGATTTTTAATGAAAACAAGCCTTGACTTTTCGTCGGCCGAGGTGAAAGTGTAATAATTCACCTCTTTGGCCTTGAGAGTGTCGGTAACCTTAGAGAACGTCTGTCTATCGTAGGTTACGATCTTATTGAAAGTTACACTCAAGGTCCTTGCCTTAAAGTTGGCGATTCCTAGTCGGTTTGTGGGGTTAGAAGTAGGTTGCACCGGCGTACGGCGCTGATTCACTTCACTCGCCATCACTATTCGAATGTTCAGCCGCGTATTGTCCACAAACGAAAGGAATAAATACACCCATACTGTTCGAAAGAGGAAGGTTGTCCACCGAAGAAATACAACAATAAAACGCACTGTTTAATGGTTTACAAATGTTCTTTTTTTTATTCACAACAATTTTTAGGTATTTAGTGAGATTACAAAAAACTGATTTTAATTACACGAATAGTTATTTTTTGTAATTAATGAAATGAACAACATATATTAAATGTCACTGGGAACCTTAAGAATATATTAATTTCAGCACTCTTACTGCCATCGTTCAAACGTTCTCAATACACCAACTATCTAAACACTTCGCACTATTTTTTCCGGCTATACAATTAACTGGGGAGGAAAAGCGACTCCTTGATGGTACACGTCCCTGATGGGCCACGGGGAGCGAGAGAAAAACCGACCGTCGTGATCGGTGGTTGTATTTAGACTCCACGGTATTTACGCATCCCCTGCGATACGCGGAAGACGAACCGTCCGGATCGGCGGTTGAAATACGACTCAATGATTCAACCCTCGTTTGGGGTGAGTTTGGTGGTGTGGTGAAAAGGAAATGAAATTTCCTTTGACCAGCGGCCAATGGAAGGCGATCTCTGGCACGCAGTGGCATGCGTGTGTGATCGTACACATTACCGTGTTTATCGATGCATTTAGCAAAGAATAAACGAAACCTGAAACGAGGGAAAAGGAACAAAGGGATCGTATAGATCATTGTTTATGGATGTGCATTGCGGCTGTACTGATAGACCGCAATGCATCCTGCACATGGTGCTCATTGGTTTCAGCTTATTTACAGGGAATTGGTGTTTATAGTATCGACGCCAAGGGTAAGTATTCAATTCCTATTTGCATTTGCCTATGCTGTGGGATTTAATTCATGCCTTAAGACGCAAGATGCGTATATTTGCTTTTGTCCCTTGGGTATAGGTCGCCAGCCAATGTGTATGTAAAGAAATTTATTATACACATGGTGAGGCTGGGAATAGGCGACGCAATGTTGATGATCCCTGTTATGATGGTTACATTATATGTAAACCAAATTGTTTTGTTTTCACGAATTCGACTAAGGAAAACACGTATGTAAGATTGAGATTTGCCTGGCAACCGAAGGTGCCGAATTGGCTTGGAATTTATGATGTTTGGAACAGAATTCTTATAGAGAATTTTGAATTCGAATAAATGAATGAAGGTAAGAATTCTCTTCCAGGAGCTTTTAGCTAAATAACTTTCATAGACTTGATGCGTGAAGAGTCATTCATTTCATTTTTCAAACATTTTTTTATATTCTTTTTATCTTCTTAGTTTCTAAATTAAAGGCTAGACAAAAAATGCTTAAATTCTAGCTTAATTATCTTATATAATAACTTACTGGTCCTTCGCAGACGCTCTAAGCTAAACATTACTTAATATTTGTATAATTTGCCTTTCGGCGACAGAACTTTGTGACAGTACTTATAATTATTTGAAAGACAAAGAAAAATTTGAAAAACTGTCAATTTTTTTTGTTTTTTTTTTTCTTCTTAAAATTTAACTTACTTAACTTACCTATTTTTTTTTTTTTTTTTTAATATTTAATTTTATGTAAAAGCCCTAATGCGTGAAGAGTTTACAGGTGCTAATGTAATTGCATTAGCAGAAACTTATGAAGGCTGGGTTGTAGTTATGGGTGTTCTTCGGGTACGTAGACAGCGGGGTTTGGCGGAACCGCCACAGGTTCATATCACCGACGAACTCCTTCAGGTTGAGATCTCGTCCAAAGACCCCGGGTTGCTGCTTCTTTTTTAAAGCGGGTTGATCCTGGAGGAGGGAGCGTTGGGCCGATGTTATGCAATGTAGCAGACTGCGTGCTCGGGTAGGGGTGGGTTGGGGGATGGGTTATAAACTGAAAAATAAACATTACGTATTATATTTTATGGACGGCACATGGCATGACGTTTACCTGGCTTCAATTGTTGCACAAGTTGAGTCTTGTATGTTCTAAAGCCCAGACCTCTCCCTAAAATCCTCCATAACCTTATCGACATAGTTCCGATTGCTGAACACAATAGCGAATCGACTCATTTGGGCCGCTTATCTTAGCAGAAATAATTTCTTCGGTGCATGTTTTACTACGTTTCTACGAATGCACGTTGTCAATCAGTGTATGTGTGGTGCCAAAACGATTTCTGGTCAACCTAATAACCTATTAAGACAAGAGATCATGTCCGCGGTAAAATGAACATAGCGCGCGGTTTGTTTCATGAACTGAACCTTGATTTTCGAAATAAATTTGCATAAACTGCAGCCTTTGTTCCGGCTTAAGCTTGTGGGGTTTCTTTTAGGCATTCCCAAAGAACCACCCACTCCCTTTTAATTAACCGTCCCCCACTTACCACGCGAGTCATTATACTTACCTGCAAATGAGCATCGTAAGCTACTCTGCATCACCTTCCACCTGAAAATATAAGCCCACGGCAAGATTACCATCTTACCGTGGCATCAAACTTTCACCCCGGGGCATGCTTGCATCCAACGCACCATGTTTCCAAAATTTAATTCGGTTATCTCTTCATGTAACCGACATTAATTCCCGAACATGTCAATGCGCATTGCTGAGAAGCACTTTCTGACACACGTGCATGACATGTCCATCCTCGCCTTATCGGCTGTACCATCGGTCGATCGTCCAAACAACAATCCGTTGGTCCAGAAGACACGTCGACCAACGTACTTGTTGCCACAACTGCAGCCGATAGTTTCCCCACCATTCTGTAATTAAATATTGCCCCCATATCTTTAGGTTCGCAATAGCTGCAACCAATTTCCCATTATCGGCTATCTATCTAACCGATCATGGGATTTGAGCATGAATAGGATCGTTGTTTAGGCAATCATACCCACGTTCATGCTCTATGATGACCCTTCTGGAAATCAAAGTAAACACACAGTACCGCACTGTGTTTGTTTTGTTTACCAACGCTGGTCCATGGTTCCCATGGATGGCAAATTCCTCACCACCATATTCATGTACCAGCATATTAACCCAAATAATATAACCATCCAGCCTGACCCTTTGCCACCGTCGGCAAGATTTCTGTTAACTTAATGTCAACAAAATATCGTCCTTTCTAGAGCACCAGAGCCATACGGCTAAATCAAACAAACCCCAAATCTTCGCTCGACCTATCATCACCTTGTCCTATACTGACACATGGGAAATCGTCCCATTTAACTCCTTTTTGATCGCTCATTGGCCGTCGCCAAGTTGAGCCTGTTCGCTCCTCCCACATCGATGTGATCCACCACCGTTGAATCTGACGGATATGGATTGCATCGAAGAGTCAAATTTTATCACCCTTCGAGGAGAGACGTCGAGTCTCTGCTGTCGCGCCTTCCGTTGTCGAATTTAAATTCCTTAAGCGTACACACGCTTGTTTTCGTGTCGAGTTTTTGTCGAGAAACATAAGTCCTATGGCAATGAATTTAATATTTTATAGTAACAAAATTACTTGAAGAATGGTTGCCAAGTACGAGTGTGACGTTGATTCATAGATTTCGTGTACCACACAGTAAAAAACAAGAGCGCAGTGAAAATAAAAATCAAGACTACTGAACAAACAAAACGACCTATAATTTAAAAGACAGTTCCACTGTTTGTATTTGAAATAAAAGCTATGTTCGAGAGAATAAATAACTCCAGTGTGTTTTTCTTTGGAGAGTTGTTGTGTTCGCTGTGTGCTCTATTCCTTCTGGTAGGAACAATTTAGAGTGGTATTGGTGGTGTTTCTACTGAATCCGCACCCATGCTTGGTGCACGAGAGGAAAACTCGCCACAAGCTCACTCATGACGAAATGGCGAAATAAACTGACCACCAATCTGCCATCAATTGTCAAATTGAACGGTGTTGCCAAATTGGAAATAAAAACTCTAAAAAAAAGAACGCAAAAGCCCTGTACAACCGAACAGAGCAACGAATCAACTTAATGATGTGAGCTATTACTCTTCTAAAACGTGGAATAATTTGTTTGCGACAATGCTGCTTGATGGTCTACGAATGGAGGGATAAACATAGGCATTAAAAAAATTGTACCTAAACCCGCACACATATATTGCATTACTCGACGCGAAACTTTCTCGTAATTGCAACAACTCCGTGTAAAAGTACAATACCATCTCGTTGTTGAATAAGTAAATGCGTATACTATAGGTGTTGAACTCTCAGCAGTATTCAGTATAGGGATAATTAAAATAGTAATTCGGGAAAAAAAGAATTAGATCGGCACAAATTAAAAAAAGGGATGGAACAGTATATACGTTATATGCGATTCTGAACATATTTTCTTAAGTTTGTTTTTTCTTTCGACAATTTTAACAACTTAATATCAATTGTTCAATATAATTTATTTTTCTTCTTACAATATCAACGATTTTTTTGTCCTTTTTCAAAGTAATCGATGTAGACGATTCCACTTGGTTCGCGAAATACTACTGTGGCGGTTCCACGAACCGTCCAAATCACCATAGGCTGAAATACCTTCGTTCCACCAAGGAACATACTCACCTATGACTAAACTTTACGTGCCCACAGTCACGTGCCTCCCAAAGTCCACCTTTTCACCTGACCAAAGGTGACATCCATACCGTGGTCAACAACCCAAGTATCCACAGATACGTTAGCTCCAAGTCCCGAACAATTTCCTGATGCCTGCATGGCGATCGAAGGACACGACCAGTATGGACAATGTGTACCAATCCATTAGTTGGATAAACACAAGTGGTTGGCACCGCTGCGCCAGATGTTGACAAACATCAAATCCCCGGAGATAAGCAAATTGCCGTTAAACAATCCAGCGGCTAAACCTTTGACCCTACCGCAATGCACTTCGCCTAAACAAAGACCATTACGGAGAAACAGCAATAAACTAAAACGCTGTTCCCATAGGGCAAAGCAAATACAATTATCACAACCAACGATAATTACCACGATCCCAGGATCGCCAAGAATAAACCACACACCCGAAAGTACACAAAATCAATTCAACAGAAGGTGTGAAAATTCTGGCAATCCCAGGAAGATCTCCGGCCACACAGGCAGCAACTTTCGCGTCTATGTGTGTGTGGGTGTAACCGCACATCTGGCCTGCGACGAAACGCGAAACCACAGGACCGAAATACAGTGCGATCTTCCCTGGTGGAGAGATTCTCGATTAAGAGAGAATCGGAAAAGAGAACTATCGGGTGAGTAGAATCACCTGTGGGGGTTCGAAGTTGTGCTGTCAACGTATGACACTCGTTCACTTAAATTCCTGACTATGTTCTGCTGCGAATTGTTCCCCAAAGGAAGATGGAATATTTAAACGCACTGACTGTTGTTGGGGTTAGTGTTTTCTTTATTTTGATTCGACAAATGATTCTTTCCTTTTATTTACTTAGAATTTTATTGATCCAATTTATGGATTTGGTTTTTGTGTGCCTGTATCAATGCAGCTCTGAGAATAGCCCACTGACCTATTTCGGTGAATGTGGTGGTCTCAGAGTGCATTGAACTGTGGGAAGATAAAATTGAGAAGGAGAGGAAAATGTTTTGTAGCTATTCACCTGCAAGAAGAGATGGGAAAGTGAATAGGACGCCGACTTGGCTAGGGAAATCTGATCGTAGGAACTAAATTAAATATTTTGGTAATTTCCCCAGCGATTGCATGATTATGCAACCGCGTCGTTTGATCAGACTATGCCGTTGCTAACCGACATGATGCGATTTCCGGTGGAAATCTCATGGGTTAGCAAAATGGAGTTGCCGTATGGCAAAATGGTAACTAAACTCAATTATGCATTGTCTGCATAGAATAATGAGTTTAGCTATGCGTCCTTTTGGAAAACATGATTTTCAGGTGAATAGGTTAGTAGGAGGAAGTGGGGTTGATTTGACACGCTGTTAGCGGTCGAAATAAGGCGGAAACAGTGGGTTGGTTCTCCATGTGGTATAGGGAACCCCCACACACCCCCTAAAGGAAAATTTTAATTCAGAATTCAGTTGGACAGGAAGAGGCAGCGACAGAACGTCGCACGTGTATCAGTAGTAACTTTACGACTTTAAATGTAATTAGAAAAACGTGATGTGTGAGATTCAAATTCGAAAAATATTCGTTTTCGGTTATTTATAGTAGTTGTAAGAACAAAACAAGAATTAGTGAATGATTCGTAAAAGAAAAACGAGCTACTTGTGTAACGGCGACCGTGAAGATAAGACTGAATGTTGTTTTAAAACGAATATCAATTATTTGTAAACCCGATTCAATTGATTTACTTTAAAGAAGGAAGAAAAGAAAACAATAATAACAAAAGCTGAAAACGATTGCTCAGTGTTTTATTTGTGACAGTATTTGCTCCGTGTTTCATTTTTGTGAACGGTGTTCGGCGGAACAACTCAGTCATCAGCCGTTATAGACCAAAAATCCGCCAAACTACCATTGCCGATTTCACCGTCTTTGCCTGCTTAGGAGCCCATTCGCTATCAAATATTCACCGTTTTGAGTGATCCTGTTTTGTTCACAATTATCAGAATTTCGACAGAATAGCTCCCAAGTTGTCTCCGAGCCGACCACACGATCTCGTTTATTGTCTGTCCATCGAGAGTAAACGTGGCATCCATGTGTCTGACACTTTGTTCACAACCAATTTTTCGTGCAGCAGTGAGTAATGATGATTACTAGTGAGCTGTCTAGTAAATAAAGACTGAAGACGCTTTCTAAAAACAAACTTCGATGTTCTAAAGATTTATTGAAATGGTCCTCGTATATTAATTCACTGGCTTTTATTACGCCTTCTCGATTATGCTTTAGGTTGTGGGGAGTAGAAGTATATGTGACGACGTACGGCACAGGTTCACTTCTATCCCCATCCCTCTGTCTAAATATTCCTTGTTGAAACTCAGAAGTAGAACGGAGAAAATGGTACAGCGCCTGATCACCGAACATCACCGAGGGAAGGTCGCACAAGGTGGAAATACAATTTAAACACTCTGTTTCATCATCATCATCATCATCATCGGCACTACAACCGGGAACCGGTCTTGGCCTTATTTAGCAAGTCCTCTGTTTATTGTTTATTAATTAACTGTTTACTTTATTGATGAATTAAACAATTCGCGATTATCTTAATTTAGATGTTCTTATTGTTTACATGGTTCGTGGCACTGCAAAACTAGTATTTTAAAATTAATAATGATTGCTAGTTCGTTGCATTATACGACACACTAATTGCTTCAAAACAAATCACGACAAAATCTCGAACACTCTCGACTCTGGTTATACGCCCCCCCCGTGCGCGAAAAGGGGAGCCGAAGACGGGCCAACCGGCTCGGTCGGGTGATGGAAAACGACTCAGCGATGTCAATTCGCTAGGAAGGAAAATTCGGCCAGTGGTACTTGTTCTCTTAATCAAGGCTGCGTTCCCTATTACAAGAGAAACGTGAAGTCTCTCTTTGGGGTAGGTAACCGGATCTCATAGAGGAGATCATGGTGGTATTCATGTATGTGTGAACATTGGTTCTTTCATGGGACAAGGCCATGAGAACGAAGCTTAAAAATCAAAAAGGGATAATGGACACCAATGAGTTGTGAGTTCGGCTATGTAAACAAGCCCTATCTTATTGTGTGCTAATGGATTTCTATTTGCTCATGCCGCGAGGTCGTGAGAAGCGGATCCAGAAAAATTAAAAGGCATAACGGAATTTATGAGCTGAGGGTTCAACTAAGTAAACAAGTTGCAACACATTAGATGCTAGATGCATTTGGGATACTTGACACAATTTGAATTGTTTGTTGTATCGCCAGAATGCCTGCGGAAGAACTGAGTTCTTTTGTTTGCACATGATGCGTGCTAAAGAAATTGGTTCTAGCGTATATTGCGCTAATTGTATGCAACTGCATTAATAAGCTGCTAGGAGTTGCTTTGTCGTTGGGTGAAAAGGTCGCCAGCCAGTGTGTATGTAAGGAAATTTATGGTACACATGGTGAGGCTGGGAATAGGCGACGCAATGATCATTATCCCTGGTTATGATGGTTACATTATATGTGAACCGAATTGTTTCTTTTCAGGAATTCATCTAGGGAAAATGCATATGGTAAGATTGGGATTTGCCTGGCAACCACAGGTGCCGAATTGGGTTGTGGATTTATGATCCTATAAACTGGACAGAATTCTTGTAGGGAATTTTGAATGCGAATTGATGCATGAAAGGTAAGAATTCTCTTCCAGGAGCTTTTAGGTTATGCGTTAAATAACCTTGATGCGTGAAGCATTTACAGGTGCTAATGCAATTGCGTTAGCGGGAAACAATGGAAGTTGGGTTGTAGTTATGGGGGGTTCTTCGGATAAGCTAAAAAGAACCCCCACAAGGTTTTCATGCCTTCTGTCGTAAAACTTTTTTCTGATTTGTAGTTAGTTACATTATATACATACTGATAAAAGGTTGGAAAAAAACGATTTTATTAAGTTGTATGGTTTTTTGTTTCTACTTTTTTCTTGATTCTCATTATTTAATATTAAAACTAACAGCAGATTTAAAAAGTCAAACGAATAGTTACAGAAAAAAGGAAAAAAAAATAATGAATGCACACTGAAGATTAGACTTTACTTTGTGTGAAAAACGACGATGAGATAGATGTATCGACATCCTATTTTGTGTACTAGAATTACCTGGCTTAATTCGATAAAAAAAAACTGAAAGCAGGACTGCATGTGCTTGTGACTTGTGCAATCAGTTCCTCTCTTACGAAATTATTTGCACAGTTCTAAATTGCAATACTTAAACTGTTTCGTGGCATGACAAATGCAATGATGAATGCAAACAGACAAATGACTAGATATGTATTCATGCAGGAAAATCAATTTGCATAACTAATCCGTGAAAACTAAAACACAAAAAATGAATCCTCAGCCCAGGTGAAGCATCCTCGAGCTGTTGAAAGTATAATTTGCGTAGGTGACTATCATGAAGCCCATGAAGCGGACGTCAGAGGATGAAAATTGATGAGTTTCCAATATCACACCTACAACGAATTTTAAATTGGGGAAATCGTATGTGCCGACGCCTTGCATTTGAGGCTCGCCTCGCATCAGTGCTGTTGCTGGTAAACAGCCGCAACGTCTTCTTAAAATCCCCCAGAAGAAGTAACCCAGACCCGGGAGCATTCCTCGTAGTAATAGTTGGTTCTGCATTCTACAGCAATTTTCTGTAACAAATAAAAAACAAAACTGCTCCTTAATTACAAAATGGTTCGAAAAAAAAATCCTGTCTTAATCTTAACAGAAATTGCGTGCAACTGACTAAACAAAAGTATAAGGTGAACAGAAACAAAATCGAATGGCTTGAGAAATATGCGAAGTTCTTCCGGTTAGTTTGCTTTCTGTTAGTTGATAAACCCTTGTGCTCGAACATTAAGCAATACTTTGCTTCCTTTATCTACCTTTGCTAAGTTAATGTTAGAAACACTGTGGTGACTATCTATTGTCGACAACAAATATGATCATTCCTTTCTCAAGAGGTGGACGTGATTCTGGCTGTTGGTGGAACTGAATGTTTGAATGGGATTATTGCTACGAGTTCATTGGGACGAAATTTGTCTTTTTTTCCATTATAAAAAAAAACTATTTTATTTAACGAAGTAATGCACAAAAGTAATCATCATCATCATCGGCACTACAACCACGATCCCTTCTTGGCTTTATTTAACAAAACTCTCCACCGGTCCCGATTTCGAGCCGATGTCATCCAGTTTGGCACTCCCAGTCTCGGGTCGTCCTGGTCTAAGCCATCCCTCCATCGCAGAAAAAGTCTGAAAGTCTCCTTCCATACATCCTGCCACAAAGTACTTTCCGGGCAGGCTACTCTTCGCTCATTCCAGCTAGGTGTCCGCCCACCGGAGTCTACCGAGCTTGATTTTTCTTACAACATTAGCTTCAAGGTAGATCGCGTACAACTCATGGTTGTAGCGTCTCCGGAATCCTCCTCCCTCACATTCGTTGTCAACAATTCTCCTTAAGACCTTCCTGTCGAACGCGGCTAAGAGTTCAGAGTGCCTTTTATTGAGCACCCAGGGCTCGGATCCATGAGTACTGATAAGACCATGGTCTTGTACAGTAGTAGCTTGGATATTCTGGATAAATTTCGGGGTTTAAAAAGCCTTGATAGATCATAGTAGGGTTTGTTGGATTTGATCAGCCGTTTGCGTATTTCTTCTTCCATATTGTTATCGGCTGATACTATTGACCCAAGGTAGTTAAAGGATTGCACTACTTCAAATTCGTGGTCCACTACCCTGACAGTTTGACCAACGTTAGGTCTTCTCTACGCAGATGTTGCCACCATGTACTTAGTTTTTTCCTCATTAATGTGCAGTCCCAGTTTTTGTGCCGCCTACTCGATGTGAGTGAAGGAGTCCTGTACGACCGAATCGGATCTAACGATGATGTCAATGTCATCTGGCTGGACTTGGTGACAATAGTCCATCTAGTTGTAACTCCAGAATCACTGATTGCTTTCTCCAACGCCAGGTTGAAGAGGGGGCAGGCCAGACAGTCCCCTTATCGGAGTCCGTTATATATGTTTACTGGTTTGGACACCAATCCCGATATTTTTACTTGACTAGTTACGTTGGTCATGGTCAATCTACAAAGTCGTATCAATTTGTTTGGAATGCCGAACTCTCAATGGCATTATATAGTTCTACCCTGGCTATGCTGTCGTAGGCGCCCTTAAAGTCTATGAATAGATAATTCAATGGAATTTTAAATTCCAGACATTTTTCCATCGCCTGGCTAAAGATGAATATCTGATCAATCGCTGATTTGCCTGGGATGAAGCCACACTGGTATTGACCAATGATGACTTTAGCGTATGGGGCTATCCGACCTTGTAGGATAGAGGAGAGTATCTTATAGGCGGTACTGAGCAATGTTATACCCCTATAGTTGCTGCACAGTGTGATATCTCCTTTCTTATGCATGGGGCAAATTATACCGCGACGCCAATCTTCCGGCATCTCCTCTTGCTCCCATACGTGCACCACGATCTCATGAATTGCGTGATGTAACGCTGTCCCTCCTTGTTTGATCAGCTCAGCTGGTATGCCATCAGCTCCGGGGGCTTTATTTTTTCATTTTTAAAACATTTTTTATTTTTCTTTTTATATTTTTAATTTCTAAATTAAAGGCTAGACAAAAAATGCTTAAATTCTAGCTTAATTATCTTATATAATAACTTACTGGTCCTTCGCAGACGCTCTAAGCGAAAGCCGGGGGCTTTATTTGATTTGAGCTGTGTAATGGCTTTTAATGTTTTCTCAATGCTTGGTGGCGGCAGCATTTGGTCTTGATCTTGCATTGGTGGAACCTCCAATTCTTCTGTGAGCTGACCATTTAGCAATTCATTGAAGTGAAGTTCCCATCGCTCCAGAATGCCTTCAGGATCGGATATCAGATTACCCTCTTTCTCCTTGCAGTAAGTGCAGCCTGCTGTGTACCGCGTCGTACTGCGGATTATTTGGTAGAACGTTCGCGCCCGGTGCGGACCTCGCTGTCTACTTTTCTCTATTTCACAGACAAGGTTTTTTCCCCAGGCACTTTTCTTTTGCCTGCGAAGTCTTTTTTCAGATCTTCTGAGGTATTTGTATTTTTCCTCGCGTATCCGCTTCCTATGAGACTGCTGCATTGCCCGGTATGCAGCATTCTTACGTTCCGTCGGTAGTAACCAGTCACTCCAATCTCTACGACTACTGCCTAAGTTGGAGTCTGCAGTGCTAATGACAATATTCTTAAGGCGTGTCCATTGTTCGGCATTCTGGCCCCAGGACTTACTCTCCCTCCGTCGAGCTCTTCGAGGGCGAGTCTTAATGCATGATCAAAGGTGTTACTGGTATTCTCATTGCATAAGGCAGCTGTGTTGATTTGAACCTGATTCGCAGATGCAATAAGTCTCTGTACCAACAAGATAGTGATCCGAGTTGACGTTGGCACCTCGGTACGTTCGTACCGTCATCGGGCTCGAGGAGAGGCGGTGATCTATCAACATGTGGTCAATTTGGTTGCGAGTGGCTCCATCAGGTGATACCCAGGTGGCTTTGTGGATATCTTTACGCGGAAACCTGATACTCGCAACGACCAAGTTCCCAGTTCGATGACTCGTAGTCCATTGTCATCAGTATTCTCATGCAAACTGGAAGCCTGCGTAGTGTCTGAAAACCGGCTCCCAACCTATTTTCGCATTCAAATCGCCAAGAGCGATTTTCACATCGTATCTTGAGCAGGCATTGAGGGCCCGTTCGACGTTCTCGTAGTATTCTTCGTTTTCCTCGTCAGGGGACTCCTCTGTAGGTCCGTGAACGTTTATGAGGTTTACGTTCCTAAACTTGTCTCGCACGCGAAGAGTGCATAGCCTTTCGTTTATTGCATTAAAGTCGATGATGGCAGACTTCAGTTTTTGGCTGACTAGAAAGCCCAGCCCGAGCACATGGTGTTTTGCATGACAGCTGTAATAAATGTCATACTCGTTTCTTTGAATAACACCACTCTCTGTCCATCTTATTTCTTGTATTCCTGTTATGTCAGCCTTATATTCGGACAGGGCATCGGCTAGCTGCTGTGCAGCTCGAGTTCTGTATAGTGAGCGGACGTTCGATGAAAAAATTCTTAAATCGTTTACCCTTTTTCGTTTCCGTGGTCGTCGTCGTGTATCCGATCCCTATCCGAGGCTTGTTAAATTTGCCATAATAATTCATTTTTACGGGCATGGTTATTAGCCTTGCGCCAACCTTTCTCAGGATGTCGCTGCATGCATTGGTTCCCTACTTGGCGGGTGCCAAAATAGCTATCCAGGGGTGTCACGTGGAGACTGCATGTCAACTTGGATTGAACAGAGACAAGGATCGTCCTGGCCTTCGCCGGGTTGAAGGCAATCAGTACCTTTGCCCTGTATGTTCGCTCCCATCCCCCCTCACAAAAGTAATATCAATGCGTTAATACAGGCTATTACAACTTTCAGATCAAACGTGGGTTGTATCTTCACTTAGGATCAAAAAACCCTTCGTGTCTGCGAATATCAAAATAGTAGTACTCCCCTTTCCAATTGTTTGAGAAGTTAAGGACTTACTGCGGAGTGTCATACGGAGATTACGGCAATCTTTTCATAAAGAAAAATAACCCCTCTCTAAAATTAGAATCGTACATTTATACAAGTCAAGGTTTCTTATTCCCGTGGAGTGCCGCAGGGAGACGACTGCATTGCAACATCTTTTCCTTAAGCCCAATCTAATAGATTAACTTATTTAGATTAGATTAATTATTAGACTCTAATTCAATGCCCGTACCCCTGTCGCAATATTCTAATTGCCCTCATCTCAAAATTCCCTTTCACAATAGAGTCGTGCGTGCCTGCTGAGTGCTATGCACGTTTTAATGCTAATTTCTGTCTCTCCACTTGAATGTCTGAATAATGGGCTACTGAACCTCCTTCCGACATCGTTCGCGTAATCAAACATAATTCATAGCAATTAGAAGAACATTTTTCCTCTTTTTGTAACTACAAATAACACACAACAAACACAACAATTAGATAAAATACTCGAGTAGATTCATTTTGAGAGTCTGGCCACACTGACCACCACGGAGTCTTAAGTGGAATTTCGCAACTGTACCTCATTAAACGATGCGAGCTTAGGACACGCTCCCAGTGGCAAGTGTTAAAAGGGAAGTGGCCATCATTTTGAATTATATGGAGAACTAGAAAATTGCCAAACAAAGAAATAGTAAAACGAGACGAATGGGTATCTGTTGGGGAAGTGTCTTCTGAAACCGGAGCAACAATCTCTAGTCGTGTCGGAGAATGGGGACCTCTTTTGTGTGCTAATAACTTGAACTCGATTGCTTCAGATAGAAAGAAGAGGCAACACGTTGTGTAGCAAATCGAGAGAAAGAACATCAACTGAATCAAATTCATTTGCCATTTCTTTATGTGTTTTTATCGTAATGCTGGTATAGGCGATGCTGAGAAAGAGGAGTGATCGAAGACGACGGGTATACCTAGATATGTAGGTCGATCTCCTTTAGGTTTGCTTGTACCTCCTTGACTTTCGAATGGCTATGATCTCATCTCGCGCTTATTTTCTACCATCCAATCGATCATTGTAATAATTTATTGAAACCACTTTACCCGCAAACACAACAGTTATATCCAAAGATACAGATTCATTTGAGTTTTTCAGCTGAAGTACTAGACATTTATGTGATCCACGGGGTATACATATTGCAGGCAAGCAGATTTTTGATGCAATTCTTCTACCGATAATGTTTGTCTAACGAGAAGCTCATCTTTTACATCTGCCGACATACTATACAATCGGAGAATCGGAGGTTTTGCAATATTAAATTGGGAACCATGTACGAGTATCACATTGGTGGGTAAATCAGACAAACAATAAAGTTTTTCGGTGTTTCGAATGCAAAGTCTTGGGTAACCACTCCTGTGGATTAAATCAATTCTTCATGTCTGTGTTGATTACAACTAATGTAATACCTTTGAAAAACCATTTGATTTTAAAAGGTCGAATAAATTAGTTATCGGGGTATACTTCACCTTATCGGGTGATCCAATACGAGTTTTTAAGATTTATGTCTGTCAATTAGACATTTGTTAAAAACTATAAATGTGTAAAAAATAATAATAATAATATTTTGTGATAATAAGGAGTTTAAGATACGAGTCAATTTATGTCCACTGCGATAAGTTTATTAAATTGTTCTTCATGTTAATGGATTCTAAAATGCAATTCTGTACACTTTTTAAACACTTAATTTATGCTCATACTTAAAACCTTCTAATCGATCTATTTAGCGTCGCATCTCTCGAGTAAATTAAGAAGTCTAAAAACAAGAACTGCTTGTTTTCGAAAAACCCACACTGTGGTAAATATTGCCGCCCTTCGTGATTTTCTGCGTAAATATCCGAAAAGGTTACTCCGTTTGGGAATTTTCTTTCCTTGTCTTTAAATTTGGGTTTAGATTTTTTTAAATTGAGACATAACAAGGACGAAAGCCAAAACACAAGGACAACGATGAACGACTTAAATAAGTTAACTATACACTATTAGGGCTCCTCGATAGTATAGTGGTTAGTATACCCGCCTGTCACCCGGGAGACCGGGGTTCGATTCCCCGTCGGGGAGCCTCTGGCGCAAGACTAATGACCTTGCCCAGAAAAAATAAATCATTATGGAAAATTTAACAAGCCTCAGGACTTGCTAAATAAGGCCAAGCCCGGTTCCCGGTTGTAGTGCCGATGATGATGATGATACATCCTTTAAGACGACTTTTTAAAAATGAGATTTACCACATAGGCTAAAAAGTCCCGCGATTTTCAATGAAAACAAGCCTTTTTGGGCAAAGTTATATTTATTCCTCAACATAGTTGCCTTCTAGGCGATACATTTGGTATAGCGGTTTTCCAACATTTCGATGCCCTTTCTGTAGTACCCTTTTCATCTCCAAAAGATCGTGCAAAATGTATCCCGCCTCTTCTTTTGAGAAGCCCACGGCCTCTGATAACACACGTAACTTCATTTTTCGATCACGTTATACGCACAGCCCCTGAAAACGATTTGATGCGCTTGCTTAACGATTTCCACATTCGGAGCCTCTTCCAGAGAGAAATTCACTAAACCACCGATATACGGTTCTTCTCGAAGGAACAGATGTGGGATAAGATTTCTGCAACCATTGCAATGATTGTTCAGAACTTTTTTCCATCAAAAATCAATGTTTAATCAAAATGCGATATTCCTGTTTTTCCATTTTTTTTACGAAGGCGAAAGTAGCGTCACTCAAATGGTTGTAGCATATAAACGAATAGACGAAATGTCACGAAACTTCATACATAAACTAGTGACAGATGAGCCTTCCCAAATGAGTCATGTTAATTTTCAAGTGTCGCCGGTTATTGAAAAATACCGGGACTTTTCAAACCATGTAGTAGCGGAGCGATCGCGGGTGACTCTAAACGACCATAATCTACGATGAATTCGCGAAAATATTGACTTTTCCTTTCTAGTTTGCAGATAGTTATCCTTTGGCGGATTATTTAGTCTAAGAGTTGTGACTGTTCCGCCGAACACGGTTCCAAACGAAAAGCGACACACGGAGCGAAGACAGTGACAATTAAAACACAAATTCTTTCTTTTTTTCGGAAACACTCTTTTATTTTTATCCTTTGATTTTTTGTTTTAACTTAATCGTGTAGGATACAATTTTAATTTTTGCTTATCATATATAGCTTTTTACTCAGTGTTTCCAGCGCAAAAATTGACAATATTGAATTGCACACAGGTATTCAAGTTAACACGCGTATTCGGAAAGGTTAAGCTTCGGGTCGAACCACAAAAATTGACGATATTAAATGGCACAAAGGTATTCAAGTTAACTCGCGTATTCGGAAAGTTTACGAGACTTCGGCTCGATCCACAAAAATTGACGATATTAAATGACACAAAGGTATTCAAGTTAACTCGCGTATTCGGAAAGTTTACAAGACTTCGGGTCGATCGGTTTCCTACTCGATTTACTGCCCTACGCGGATTACCTCCTCGTCGGGCTTCTCTAACTGGACTGTGGTAACTCCCCTGGGGATGATTCCACTCACCCCGTAGTTTTCTTTTCCCTTCCGCTGGTGGTGACTTTCTCTCAATCGAGAATCTCTCCACCAGGGACGATCGTGCTCACACATACACATGCGGAGGTTATTGCCTGGTTGCTATGGATCATTCTGTGATCAGAATTTCACACCTCTAATGCATCGGTTATGCACACAATGGAATGTGTGATTCACATTAGGCGATCGTGGTATAATGTTTACTTTGAGCTATGGGAAGCGCGTTTTCGTTTATTACTGTTGCTCCGCAATGGCCTTTGTTTTGGCGACGTACATTGCGGCAGGGGCAAAGGTTTTGTCGACGGATCGGCTTTCCGCCAATTCGCTTTTCGCCGGAGATGTGATGTTTGTTGACATCTGGCGCGGCTGTGCCAACCATTTGTGTATATCCAGTTGATGGATCGATACACAATTTCTATGCTGGGTCATGTTTTCATTTTCATTTTTAAAACATTTTTTATTTTCTTTTTATATTCTTAGTTTCTAAATTATATGCTAGACAAAAAATGCTTAAATTCTAGCTTAATTATCTTATATTATAACTTACTGGTCCTTCGCAGATGCTCTAAGCTAAACATTACTTAACAATTGTATAATTTGCCTTTCGGCGACAGAACTTTGTGGCAGTACTTATAATTATTTGAAAGACAAAGAAAGATTTGAAAAACTTTGTGTCGAATTTTTTTTTGTTTTTTTTTCTTAAAATTAAACATATTTAATTTTTTTTTTTTAATTTTATTTAAAAGCACTTAACTTAACTTAACTTAACTTGAATCTCATACTACCCTAATTCTAGAAAAGCTAAGTCTATGTAAGCTGACTGATGATAGTGCGATTCTATACCGGCATTGGTATCCAGGTCTTTATATGCCATTCAACCACCAGAACTGTTGACGCTGTCTAATACTATCGTCCCGGTTTCTGTGGGAGATAGCCCTACTGACGCGCAAGAGCTCTTCTTCGGTGCGGGTTACTTCGTCCCGGTCGTAGCACAATCGCCCGTCTACGGATGATCTACTTACATGATAGATCAGCCGAATTGCGGAGCTTGGAATGAAAGGGCTTATCATGTCCATGAAAGGGCTTATCATGTCCAAGTCAAGGAACGCCTCTGGTGGGACAAAGCCGTTGCGACGCACGCTCTCATAGTACAGAGTGTTTGGATAATAGGCCCCGAAAATTAGGTCATTGGACGAGCTTATTGCTCTCGCAATATGTCCCCTGATTAATTTAATCATAAAATTATCCACCCTATTTATGTACGCTTCATTATATAAAGTCTCATTTGAGTAATACTTTTTATAGTCCGATTCCGGTGTCCGATATAATCTGAGACAACTTCTGAGACACTTCCTTTCGAACACCCGAATCTTTTCCATCAAATTTGGGCCTATGTTAAACCATACTGGACAACCATATATGAGCATTGGCCTGATTCGCGTCATGTAGCATATGACTTTTACCCTGCTGTCAAGTGAAATAGCCTCCCTGTCATAGCAAAAGTTTTCCTCGCTTTGAGCAATTGAGCAAAGCAGCCTCTACATGACTGTTGAAATACAGATATTGGTCTAGCCAGATGCCCAGGTATTTAACTAAACTCTTGGTTTCCAGTACATCTCCATGCGGGCCCACGATAACTAGCTTTCGCCAGTTTTTTCTTGTGTCGTTCGTGGCTTTATATAAAGGAGTTCTAAATAGGATGGCTACACATTTCTGGAAGTTGATCTTAATTTTCCAGTCATCGCAATAGCGCTGCACGTTGTTAAAGTCTCGCTGTATTAAACTATTTATGATCTCAACTTTCGGAGCTGTTCTGTAAATTATGAGATCGTCTGCGTACGCAATAGCCTGCGGAAGTGCATCTAATAATTCGCTAATGTAAATGTTAAAAAGAATCGGAGAGAGTATCGCGCCCTGTTGCAAGCCATTCTTGATATTATACGTTTTATTCGAGGTCACATTACCACTTTTGACCACGAACATCCTGTCCTTTAACATATCGTAAAGTACATATAGTAAAGGCTTATGTATGCCATGTCTGACCAGTTTGTAATATGACCCTTCGATCCAGACGGTATCAAAGGCTTTTTCCAAGTTGATCAGACAGGCCCCTGTTCATTGGTTCCTACATTTATTCGATTGTAGTCAGAGACCAGTTTAGTTGCGGCATGTGTGGATTCATGACCCGCCTTAAAGCCAAACTGGTTATTTGGAATAATGTTGTTGTCGTCTACCCATTTTAGCAGAGCTTTGTTAATAGTGTTTTCAAATGCTTTACTGATGCTTGGGAGTAAACTTATCGAACGCATGTTCATTGGGTTTGTACAGTCTTTGCCCTTTTTTGCGATGGGCTGAATGATAGCCGTTTTCCAACGCGCGGGATAATATGCATTATTCAACGCGTTGTTAAACAGGACCGTGTATATATCTATTGCCATTGGCGTGCAGGCGTAGGAAAATTGGTCGGACTTGTGACCCGTGTATCTGTGGATACGTGGGGTTGTTGACTTCAAGATGAATGTTACCTATTATTTCAGGTGGAAAGGAGGACTTTTCAGGACATGTGTCTGTAGGTATATGTATATATATATATGTATATGTATATATATATATATATATATATATATTTTTTTTTTTTTTTTTTATTTCTTTTATTTTTTTTATTTTTTTATTTTTTTTTATTTTTTTTTTTTGTTGTAATATCCAATATCGCTTGTATTAAGCTGAATAAATGAGGATTCTGACCTCACCAAAATTAAAGTGCCCGCGTCAGCATATCAAAACATTAAAAGCAATCTCCACACTAGGTGACATAGGGTATTCCCTGATATCTGCTTACGCGAGGGGTTGCCAGTGGTATATTTCAGAGTTAATTAATTTGTAAAAGAAAATGAATAAAGACAGCGGACCTCTGTATATAAGTAACAAAATAAAATTAAAGGTGAAGAACTTGTAAAACGACGTAAACCAACTAACCCGGTTTATCGGTTTACTTACAAGAGGTTCATACAACACATTTCTGCTGACCGAGGAATGTCGTATGGTATTCAGCGGTGTTGCTTGTTCGCTCTGAAACAATGATAATGCAATGGGTTTAAAGAGGAAAGAAATACCTAAACGTGTGGTGGTTACAGTCTTCCCTTTGAAACTTCCTCCAGATTTTAGGAATTCCCTTTGAAACTTCCTCCAAATTGTAGTAATACCAATGCCTGTGATTATTATTAACTATTATTATCTTTATTTGACTGAACTGCAGTCGCCAAGCGCTCACGAAAAAGTGTAAGTCAATTTACAGAAATGACAGCTAATTTAAATATTCAGTTGTTATTTGTGTTGCCATGACTGCATTTCAGTAGTGCCTGCGCTGTCCGCATCCAGTGTTGCCATCGTGTGCTGCTCCGTCTCCAACAGAACTTCTTATTTTCAACTCTCCGGGAACCAACTTTTCCCTTTAATATATAGGAAGCACGGTTGGCTGTCGTCAACAATTTTGGTTGGTTTCATTTGTTAAAATAGCATTCCGACCTCAACAAGATATATCAATGGGGATTAGCTAACCGAGTAGAATTCAATGCCTTAAAAACTCAGTGCTGCCTCTCGTCGTTAAAGGCAAATCTCAAAGTAAATATACTGTCAATGAACGGCACTTGCATCGACGAAACCAAGGAATCAATCCTCGGCAGTCGAATTAATTCGACTCTTAATTAGAACGACCCTATTTTGAACCTGCGAAAACTGCGACCAAATGTATGGGGTTCCTTAAGAGATGCAAAAAGTTCTTCACTCCATCCAACCGATTTCATGACTTATCGCGTCCATACTTATCGCGTCTTTTACTTCTTACTTATCGCTTGCTTCACTTTCTTACTTATTACTTGTCTCCATGATCTGTGTGTGACGTATTTATACCCTTTCCTCATTCTGATTCGGCGTTTCGTTTCCGTCCGTCCCATAGCCTTGAATGTTCTACTGTTCCTAGTATCCAGTTTTCCAGTACTTCCTACAATATTCTAGTACTTTGTTTCGGACTTTCTCGAATATTCTAGTACTGACTGTCATATGCGTCACAATACCTATCCTTTATCTGTAGGTATTATCATGGTCGTTTTAAGGTGTGGCCCTGAAGAAATCCGATCAGGTGGCGAACAGTGAAGGGAAAATGGATTACGTTTCGCCTGTTGTTTAATGACGGAACTGAATATTTGGTTTTATTCGCAACATATTTTAAAGGACCTCTTCATGCATGTGTTTTCTTTGTTGTAAAATTTCTTGATTACAAATTACAGTTAGAAGCGTTCCACTTAATACATTTATCTGGTCTACGCTATTTCGTCTTCTTGATTCACTGTTCCCTTTAAAGAATATTGTGATCTTTAATCATGTTATATTCAGATAATAACATTCTATAAAAATTGCGTGTGAAGGTTTTGGAAAAATTTTCGTTCCAACTTGTTTCTTTCTCACTTTTACTAAGTCAAGCAATAACGGATGCACTTTGCCCTATATCCTATTTTCGACTCGGAAAACCAAAGCGAAAGAAAAACATCACAGTCACATTTTAAAATAGCATCAAATGCATTCCACATGGGAATTCGTGAAATGCAACTCGCATCGCATTCCCTAGAGTAAAATATCATTTGGCAAAGCGCGTGTGTTCGAAACTCTCCAAATAACAAGAGATACTCTTGCAATATCATTGATCGAAAAGACTATTTGGACATTTCTGAATTCGTCGGATCTAGTCTGAATTCAAGGAAAATTTTCCAATGCCTGAACACCAACTGATGTAGCGCCAGAAAGTTGGATTGAAATTTGATGAGAGCCCCTTAACAGAAAATGTCTTCCAATGTAATAATTCTCTGGTTTTATTAGATGTCTGGCAGTGATGTTGGCACCTCTTTCTGGAGTCACATGGCAGTTTAATTTGGGTCATCAGGGTCGGATTTTAGAACTTTAAATCTGGTTGTATTATGGTGTCGATGAGTAAGGCCTTTGAAATGTATCTAGATCGTTTTTTCTTTCGACGCTAATCTTAAGGACAGATAGATTATCCGAGGGAATTGGTGAGTTTGTGGTTTTTCTTAATTCAGAAGACTTGCTAGAGAGTGAGTTTAGATTTCCCAAGATATTTTTGTTATAATTTTGTCTAATAAATAAAATATCATTCAGAACTTATATCAGGTGGGGCTGAGTGTTGTGCATAGGAGCTTGTAAGATCTGTGATAAACGAAGTTTACTTGCTTATACATATATGGCTAATTTTTAAACAACCCTATCATAATAAGTTACGTCTCTCAGAAGCGTTTTCTATGTTGTGTACGAAGTAATTTTTTAATTTTAATTGCAGATAGAATTTAATTTTCATATTTATTTAACACTGATTGTGTTATTATTCGCGAACATACTAGTAGTTACCGGATTGGGACTTATGAGTTGTAATGAACTTAAAGAATTATTCTTAAAGCATTTATTCTATTATTCTTTTAATAATAGAATTGATTTATTGATTTTAAATATTATTTTTAAAACAAATCAATGTAATAAATACAAAAATATTTTAAAAGTAAATATAACTCCCAATAAAATATAAATGGCTGTATAACCACTAACCAACGGCTCGTAAATGTTTAAACCATTTGGAATATGTTACTACCATGTTGGTATGGGTAAATATACTTATTTCGGTGGCTTCCATTTCAGAAATTCAACTGATTTTTCACCGACCCCCAATTGATAAAACAATTTTAAATAATAAATAAATTGATTACCAATTCACCCCGATAGTTGGACTTGTTACTCAACTTTATACCATACCAGGTTATTCCCGTACCTAGCTATGGTTTCGCAGAAGCGGATGTTTCATTTAAAAATGTATTTCAAAAGTCGTCGTCCTTACTAAAATTATTGTAAATCACTCTTTGTCGGAAAATTATCCCGGTAAAATTGTCGGAGATTTCAATTTTTAGTAGTGGAATTATATAGTTGGAACCTACTAACCTAAAATAAGTTCGCGTAGTGCTACAGCGTTTTTTTTATGATTATGCGTCTAAATAGATTTTTAAAGTACTTCTCTTAGGGGAAGCAAAGATATAGCGTCGAGACAACATCCGGAGATGCAAGTTATATTTTTTTTACTTGTAAACTGTGCACATGTTAGAGGGTTCAAAAATATCTGATACCAAATGATATTATTACGTAACAATGTCCATTCAAAAGGTTTATCTAGTAAATCACATCACTTAAATACTCATGAGAAAAGTAAATCACAGATTATTGTTGAACTTAAAATTACATTAGAAACTAACATACACTGTATGGACTTTTGTGTTAGGGAGAGTAATACTTTAAACACTACACTACTTAACAGTGCTGTCATTGCTCCTACATCATGAGAAAGCCGAGTTCTTTAGTTAGTATGGGTCATAAAAGCCTACCATAGATATATTTCTGGATGGGATTCGCAAGATTTTAATATGGTAGCCTGTGGAAGAATGCCCCCTGCGTGGTAGACATCTTGAAGTGGTGTGGAGGCTTAAATTACGCTTCCAGTAGGGTCACCTCTTTAAGAAAGGCTAGAGAGAAGTAACATACAAATACCTGGCGCCCCTAATCCAGGATGTTACGGATCACTGTGTCTATTGGATGGTTTGCAACCATGGGTATATCAACTGTAGTATAATCGTCAAATCAGAGCAGTAAGTAGACCTTATCGTATCGAAATGGTGCTCTGTAGTGGTGGACTATTCGAAACCCGAAGACTCGTGGGAACAAAATTGAATGGAAACTATTAATACAACAAACATATAAAAAACTCACTAGTCGTAGGTGTGATGAGCCGACACTACCATAAGGAAAGAAATCATCAAGAAAACACCGGCTGGGGTCATGAACTCTCGGGTTCCTATAGGCCAATAAATAAAAATATATTATATGTTAAAAAAGTAGTGGATTGGATACTGGGGTTCGAAAAGGGTTAGTACTGTGGCGGTTCCGCCAAACCCCACGGTTCGCCTTCTAAAAGCACCCATGACTATATTCAATCATATAATTTCGCTAATGCAATTGCATTAGCACCTGTAAATGTTTCAGGCATCAAGCTTACCGAATTTCAAAGCTTCTGTGAAAGAAAACTTACCTTCATGCATCTCTTCGCATATAATTTTATGTAAGATTTCCTTGTACCTTTTCAAGAAGCCCAGGCAAATTTCAATTTCCCACACCTGCACCGCAATCTGCTCCCTGCATACCTGAGACATTTCCTTCTCCAAGGACATTTGATGTATACAACCATCTGAAATTCCTAAAAACAATTCTTTAAAGTGCATATGGCATCATGACTCCCAAGCCAGTCGGCACCCTTTGTCTGTGTTATAATCCTATGTCGGACAGCTTGTTTTTACAGATGCCATAAACCATACTTCTACGCATGTAAACATGCATAGGATTCAACTCATCGTTTGTTTTCCCACTAACAAACAATCTTCAATTTCTTTCCCTGCCCAAACTAATTACCCGGCATATACAAATGTAAGCAAGGGATTCGTTTTGGCCACCGACCCAAGATACGATATACAATTTCCATTATATAAAGTTTCGCATCCCATTAACACCTTTTTTTCCCTAACGTCTATCATAGCGACGTTGCACGGCATATACATAGATCATGAATCTCCTATGTCTTTGCCTCCTGCCTGTTTCGTTGTTCGACTACCTTCGAACCCATGTAAATAACATCGATCTGTTCGATCGCGCACACACACCACTGCAATGAAAAAGTGCATTTCTGTGGCGGCCACACCCTTAAGAGAAAAGTTTTTCTCTCTTCCCTATTCTTAACCCTCACCTAGGATAGAATTCATGTCAGAGTTCTATGCTCGGTGAGTCGTTTTCCATCCGCCGACCGCCATGGTCGTTGCTGACTTCCGCTCTCCGATGCGCACGGAGGCGCGAAAACCACCGAGTCGCAGTTTGAAACAATAAAATAAGTAACAATCATGTGCCTCATAGACATAACTCGCATTTCCCACGTACAGTGTAGTGTTTGCAACCGCCGTGTCGAATATTATATTCGCTGCAGTCTTCGAAGATTGCGCTTTTATTGACTTCACATTGTAATTTTCACGTAGTGCTACCATAAAATAAATAAAAATAAACAATAGAAATCCTGTGTTTTATATTTTTACTTGTCCGGTGTTTAGCGTTTTCTTTGCTTCGTCGTAGTCGTGTAGTGCTCGAGGGAACAATTAATTATGATGGAGGAGGAAGTAAACGGAGTGTCCGTGCCAGGCACAATACTTCCTCCCCACAGTACGACAATGCTTTGATTGTACGCCTGCAATTTTTTCACTTGCATCATCATCATTATCGGCACTACAACCGGGAACCGGTCTTGGCCTTATTTAGCAAGTCCTGAGGCTTGTTAAATTTTCCATAATGACTTGTATTTTCCGGGCAAGGTCATTAGTCTTGCGCCGGAGGCTCCCCGACGGGGAATCGAACCCCGGTCTCCCGTGTGACAGGCGGGTATACTAACCACTATACTCTCGAGGAGCATACTCTACGCGAAATTTAAAATTTAGTCGGCTGTTGAACATTGGTGCCACAATGGTGGTGTGATTGTACGCGTGCAATTTTTTCACTTGCATGCTCTACGCGAGACTTACACTTTAGTCGGCTGTTGAACATTTGTGCCGGATGCTTTGAGTGTACGTTGCAACTTTTTCACTTGTATACTCTACACGAGACTTACATTTTACTGGGCTGTCGACCATAACTACTAAGTACTTAACAGCCTCCTTTCCGGTTTGGAAGTAGGCATATTCTACACGCTTTCCACTGGTTACTAGGACCGCCTCCGTTTTGTAGTCAGCTAATTCTATTCCGGCCTATTGTAGCCAATCTTTAATCAGTCGAATTACCACATTACTAGCCGCTTTCACCTCGTGAATATGCTTAGCCATTGTTACAACCATGATGCCGTCTGCGAAACAAGAAATTTCTATTCTATGAGGTAGCTTTATTCGTAAAACTTCGAAATACATAATATTCCATAGGAGTGCACTAAGTGCTCATTGGGGGACTGCTGCTGATACATCATAGAATTCTCTCGTCCTTATCTTACATTAGCTTTCTATCGGTGATGGACAACTAGTTGGCCGAGTTGAAGGGTTCTTCCTGCGCTGTGTTACGACGGCACAGTACTACATTGTTCCTCCTTTCCATCTTTTTTCTTATACTTTTTTCGAGGTCGTCCCCTGTCTTAACGTCATCGTTGATCACGATCCTAGTGCTACACTATATTGGTGATTCAAAAGCGCTCCGTTGTTGTCGGCTATAGCGTGTTATATACCATTAACAGTGCTGTGAAAAATGATATAGAGATCTGGACGGCCCCGGCGGCTTCACGTACTATTGACACTATTTCAGAAAAGAAGGGAAAATCATGTCACATTGGCTTTTAACGGGAGGAACAGCTATGGTATGGGCAGTTTCATTGGAAATCTGAAAACAGAAATTGTTTTTATTTCTGGAAGAATGGATGCTAAAAAGTACCAAGAAGTGTTGGAAGAGTATCTTCTTCCTTTAATAACCCTAACAGAGGACGAAAATGTCATATTTCAACAGAACAACGCCCCTCTCTATACAGCACGAACAAGAACTGCGTGGTTTCAAGAGCATGGAATTAAACTTTTACGGTGGCCAGCTTTAAGTATAGACATAAACCCCATTGATGTGAGAACCTGTGGGGTGTTACACACAACGCCTACCATCGCCTTATATTTACCCTTTTGTGGCCAGCCCCCACCATTAACAGATTCACCTCTATGTGAACTCCCATATGTTGATTAACCATAATCAACATATCAATGCAACGTGTTTTTGTCGCACGATTAGTTTACCGCACTGCGTTACTTACGTAGTCTTCAAAATTACACCAACAAAAAGCAATGGTTTAAACAATACATATTTATTTTTCTTAAGAACAAGGCTCGATCACAGCGAAAACTAGACTGATCTCAAAACCAAACGAAAATTTACATCTGTGGGGGTTCTCTACACCACATGGAGAACCAACCCAAAATTCTAACCAACCTTGACCGCTAAGAGCACGTCACTTTAACCCAACTCCCCATGCCAATCCGCAATAGCATACATTCCTAACTTTGCAATAAACACACTCCAAAACCCGCAACAGAATACAATTCAACAGAATATATTCTAAATCATCCCCATATACATTTTTCAAAAATTGCTTCGGTCAATTCTTTACTTATTTCATATTTCCTCCTTGCGACCAAGCAATCTTAATTTCCCCGGAAATTCATTTTTCATTTTTTTTTTCATTTTTTAAACATTTTTTTATTTTCTTTTTATATTCTTATTTTCTAAATTAAAGGCTAGACAAAAAATGCTTAAATTCTAGCTTAAATATCTTATATAATAACTTACTGGTCCTTCGCAGACGCTCTAAGCTAAACATTACTTAATATTTGTATAATTTGCCTTTCGGCGACAGAACTTTGTGGCCTAACTTATAATTATTTGAAAGACAAAGAAAAATTTGAAAAACTTTGTAAATTTTTTTTTTTTTTTCTTAAAATTTAACTTACTTAACTTACCTAAACTTATTTTTTTTTTTTTTTTTTTTTTTTTTTTTTATGTAAAATCACTTAGCCTAACTTAACTTAAATCTTATACTACCCTAATTCTAGAAAAGCTAAGTCTATGTAAGCTAGCTGATGATAGTGTGATTCTATACCGACTTTGGTATCCAGGTCTTTATATGCCATTCAACCACCAGAACTGTTGACGCTGTCTAATACTATCGTCCCGGTCTCTGCGGGAGATAGCCCTACTGAAGCGCAGGAGCTCTTCTTCGGTGCGCGCTACTTCCCGGTCATAGCACAATCGCCCGTCTACAGATGATCTACTTACATGATAGATCAGCGGAATTCCGGATCTATCCTGTATAAGCCCTTTCATATCCAAGTCAAGGAACGCCTCTGGTGGAACAAAGCCGTTGCGACGCACGCTCTCATAGTATAAGGTGTTTGGATAATAAGCCCCGAAAATTAGGTCATTGGACGAGCTTATTGCTCTCGCAATATGTCCTCTGATTAATTTAATCATAAAATTATCCACCCTATTTATGTACGCTTCATTATATAAAGTCTCATTTGAGTAATACTTTTTATAGTCCGATTCCGGTGTCCGATATAATCTGAGACAACTTCTGAGACACTTTCTTTCGAACACCCGAATCTTTTCTATCAAATTTGGACCTATGTTGAACCATACTGGGCAACCATATATGAGCATTGGCCTGATTAGCGTCATGTAGCATATGACTTTTACCCTGCTGTCAAGTTGGCTACTATGAAATAGCCTCCTTGTCATAGCAAAAGTTTTCCTCGCTTTGAGCAAAGCAGCCTCTACATGTCTGTTGAAATACAGATATTGGTCTAGCCAGATGCCCAGGTATTTAACTAAACTCTTGGTTTCCAGTTTATCTCCATGCGGTCCCACGATAACTAGCTTTCGCCAGTTTTTCCTTGTGTCGTACGTGGCTTTATATAATGGAGTTCTAAATAGGATGGCTTCACATTTCTGGAAGTTGATCTTAAGTTTCCAGTCATCGCAATAGCGCTGCACTTTGTTGAAGTCTCGCTGTATTAACCTATTTATGATCGCAACTTTCGGAGCTGTTCTGTAAATTATGAGATCGTCTGCGTACGCAATAGCCTGCGGAAGTGCATCTAATAAGTCGCTAATGTAAATGTTAAAAAGAATCGGAGAGAGTACCGCGCCCTGTTGCAAGCCATTCTTGATATTATACGTTTTATTAGAGGTCACATTACCACTTTTGACCACGAACCTCCTGTCCTTTGACATATCGTAAAGTACATATAGTAAAGGCTTATGTATGCCATATCTGACCAGTTTGTAATACAACCCTTCGATCCAGACGGTATCAAAGGCATTTTCCAGGTCGATCAGACAGGCACCTGTGCATTGGTTCCTACATTTATTCCATTGTATGTCGGAGACCAGTTTAGCTGCGGCATGTGTGGTTTCATGATCCGCCTTAAAGCCAAACTGGTTATTTGGGATAATGTTGTTGTCGTCTACTCATTTTACCAGAGCTTTGTTAATGGTTTTTTAAATACTTTACTGATGCTTGGGAGTAAACTTATCGAACGCATGCTCATTGGGTTTGTGCAGTCTTTGCCCTTTTTTGCGATGGGCTGAATGATAGCCGTTTTCCAACGCGCGGGATAATTGCATTATTCAACGCGTTGTTAAACAGGACCGTGTATATATCTATTGCCATTGGGGGCAGGTTCTTGAGTACGATGTTAGGTACTCCATCTATTCCCACTGAGTTTTTGCTTCTTAATGAGTCGAAGATACTTCCTTCCCTTGTTATTTAAAGGCTATTAGCCACTACACCATTAATGTCAATTGACAGATTATCGTCACTGAATTCGGTAAAACCCGGATTCTCCGATTGTCAAAGTGAAATTTCATTCCGGAGGTGCAGGTGATTGAGTAGAACTCTGTCCTCCAGGTCGTGATTTCGGTGAATGCTTTCATTCACCTTGTACATTTCCTGAAAAACAGCTCCCACAGCGTTCACCTTTTCCAAAGGATCTTCGATCACGAAGAGCTCACTATTGAAGATAGCGTTCTCTGTATCTATGCCAATGTTGGTTAGCAGCTGCTTGTTTACCTCAGTACGTGGAATTTGGAGACACTGAATCTCGTTTTGATTATTTCTCCTGAATATTTTATTTATTTGTGGGAACATATTCGGGTTATTAGTTTTTATAGCTCGAATTCTGTTGTTCCAATACAAATTTGTTGCTAATCTATAATCAGCTTTAAGTAATTGTTGGAGGTTTTTTAATCGGGATTTCAGTGATATTATCTCCTGGTCTTGTCTGTCTGTAAACTGTCTGTGTAATTGTTTTAATTTCGATAGCAGTCTGCTCTTTTTCTTGTGGAGTGCGTTTATTGTTGCGTTTCTGTACATGTTAATGTGATCTGTAACTGTTATTTTGGGAATTGTTTTGTCCATTGTTCGTTTTACGGTTTCGTCCATTTGTTGAATGTATTTGTCGATTTCGACATTAGTCAGGTTTCTGTTTACTGGCAGATTAAAGTCATTCGAACGAAGTTCTCTTGTTAACGATCTGGTGAACCGCGGCCATCGCATTGCCCCGTAGTTATAGGGTTGCGGGATCACGAATTCCTCCAGATCTGCGAGCTCGTTCGGAAGCTCCATTACGGCCGTGAATGCACAGTGGTCACTATCGTATTCAATTGTCCGTAAACAGTTTGTGTTTCGTCTGTTGGTGTTAAATATTCTCAGTCGTGAGTCGATTAGCAAGATATCTAAGAACGATCTACCTCTAGGGAACGATGGATATTCGGTAGCTAGCAGGTCAGTTATATATTCAATATGAAACTGATCTAACCAGCCAGCCAACTGATTTCCTCTGGCATTAGATATATAATTTCCCCAATTTCTATGCTTGGCGTTCATATCTCCCCCTAGGATAAAGTAATTTTTGTCCAGGTGCAATTGTAAGCATCGAAAGAGTGTCTCGAGCTCCGCTATAAATAGGTTTTGTTGGTGCTCCTCAGGTGCGTAGACCGCAATCGCATACAAACCCCTTCCTTGCTGAAGGGGTATGCGGACGATACAGGCTTCCAGCACCCGGAACCTGCGCACTTCTCCACTATATATTACTTTATGATTAATCCCTTTTCTAATAAAGATTGCGACACCCCCCCCTTGAGAGGAGTTAGGTCGATCTCTTCGTATAATATCGTAGTTTTTATGTCCTATCTTATGTCTCTGGTTTAACTTTGTTTCCCCCGCCAGAAGTACATCAGGTTGTTCCTCTTGCAACAGGTTAAAAAGATTGGCTCTTCTCTCAGTTCTTATTAGTGAATTTACATTCACGACAAGAGCTTTTATTGATGTTGTGGTTAGAGGGTTTATATCGACTTGTTATTTAGACTGGGCAAATGCGAGTAGATCTCGTTTATTTGGCTTTGTAGCTGTGTCATCTGTCTCTGCAGATTGAGCAGGATTGCGAACACGTCCGCTTGCGGTGTTGTTTCAGTCTGTGTGGGAGTATTTGTGGCTACCTGTGATGTAGCCTGATTTGGTGTTCTCCCACCCGAAGCAACTTGTGCGTACGACCGCTGCGATGTTACGGGCATTGTTGAAGTACGAGCCGGCTCTGTGTTTTTTTGCCGGGTCACACTTCTTGCCATTATTTCTCGGAATTTAGGACATCCTCGATAGTTAGCGGGGTGTCCCTCATTCCGACACACTGCGCACTTTAGAAGGGCTTTGTCTTCTACCCGTTCTTTTCCCAGAGGGCATTCTTCTGCCTTATGGTCCTTTCCGCACTTTACGCAACGGCGCTGCATTTCACAGTTAGCCGCCGAGTGACCAAACCTTTGGCAACGTAGACATTGCAGGATGTCTCTGCCTTTTTTTAATTTGTCCCATGTGACCATTTGATGATCCAAGACTGAAATTTTTCTTAGGCCACCAATCCTACTGTTGGGTGTTAATTGCACCAAAAAGAAGGGTAGCTTGCGGTTTTCCCTTCTTGCCTTGGGTGTGGTGAATGGTTTTACCGCGGTAAACTCGAGATCTTCGTGCTTCAGGTTTTGAAGCATTTCGAGCAGAGCCTCCGGTTCCATTTCAGGGTCGACACCCTTTAATAGAACCGTTACGCTCTTCGTTTGTTTCGGCGTGAACGAGTAAAATTCCGCGGTGGCTCTTTTTAAGACCTCTTTAATTTTGTCGTGGTCTGCCACCGTATATGTTTGAATGGCGTGCCTGTTACCCGTCAGTCTTTTAACTGCAAAATTGTTACCTATGGCTAGCTTACAAAGACTTACCAATTCCTTACAGTCAACATCTATGGTGTTGATTGGTGGCATCTTTATTTTTCCGCTGTTATTGTTGCTTTGCTGCTGCTGTGTTGCTTGCTGGTTCGTTGATCGCTTTTGTGTTAATTGTTGCTGTTGCTGTTGCTGTTGATGGTGCTGATGTTGAAGTTGATGTTGCTGTTGATGGTGAGATTGTTGCTCTTGGCCGACTTTTGGCTTTAGCTTTTGTAGTTGTTGCTGGTTTTGTTCTTGTTCGAGCGCCGCTATTTTTTTCTTTCGGCGTCTCTCTTGTAATCGGGCTCTTGCCATCGCCAGTTTCGCCTCCAATTCACTTATCTCTTCCTCTTCATCCTCAGACTCTGAGGATGCAAGAGAAGCGAATGAATTATTTGCCCCATATATGTTAAAATTGGCGGGGAAGGGGAGCTCACTGTCGTCCGCCAATTGTTGATCTCCTTTATCCATCGTCAATTTCGCGGTTTTGCTTCGCGTCACAATGGAGTTTTTCGGGGCGCCTTTTCGTTTGTGCGTTGTCGTGTTCTTATCGTCCTCCGTATTCATTCTGGTTCTTTCCAGTTTGTTTTCATTAAAAAAAAAACAAAGGCGACCTTTTGAACCACGGCGACTTGATTTCTCCTGCAAGCTGAGTTGAACTCGCCTACCGCCCGCTAAGAGTCAGTAAGCTTGCACTCGCGCCAATCGATGATTTAAAAATTGCTTTCTTAACAAGCAATATATTATTTGTTTTAATTTTCGCGTTTGCGACCGCAGTGTTATCTTTTTATTGTTTTTGTTTTTATTGTCGCGAACACTTTTGCACCTCACTCAACTGTTTTTATATGCACTTATTTTGATTTTATTTAATGCATTTATACCGGTACACCTGGTAAATACAGATTGCTTAACGAGCAATCTATTTTAATTTTTGTTTTTTGCGCTTGCGACCGAGGTGATATATTATGTTTCTTATAGTTGATTATTATTTTATTTTTCGCACTTCACTGCAATATGCACATTTGCTTTTAGGTTTTATTTTAATTTATGTCTTTTTAATTCACTTAGTATTTACAATTAAGTTTTTACGTTTATTATTTGTTTTGTTTGGTTTCTGAATTTCATTGTTTTGACTATCTTCACTGTTTTAATTTTGGTCACCACATGTCTATTGAATTTAAACTTTTGGTGCGAACTCGAGTATATTTATTGTTTGTCGCGCTTGTTACATTAATATTTAGTTTACTGGTGTGTCCTTGTTGTCTTTTGTTTGTGAATTCTTAGGAATTGTATTTGTTGTCAAAAATTGCTTTTGACATACTTTTACTTTTTAAATATGTAGTCACTTCACTTTTTAACTGGCGCACTGTTAAACTGGTGTTCTCTGTAAGAGAGTTCGCGGGTGACTCGGCCCCGGAAATTCATAGCTGTAACAAAATGCATATTCAAATCCACAACGGAAAATTAACCATCGCCACCAACTATACCGAGCCGCATACATTTCCCCGAAATTACTTCGGTTAATATCTTATCTAAACGATATTCCTTGCTTGCACGCAAGCAATTCCAATTTCCCCCGAAAACCAGTTCAGTTCACTTCCTCCTTAAATCATACTTCTCGTCTGCGACCAAGCGACAGCTAATTTTCCACGAAACAATCACAACGATCAAGATCCCCGATCATACTTGGCTATGCCAATTTCCCGATATACACAACCAACGAATCCAACTCATCTTATACGGCGAGGATGCGCTCGAACTGAATTCTTATACAAGCATAGCGAAATCTCTCGCAAGTGGCAGTGAGTTTTTTTCTGCTATGACTCAACCGCCACGACGCGATTTCTTTCCATTCATTAGTCAGTCGAGATTCAACCGCCACCGGGGCCAGACACCAGAGTCGAAACACAACCACCGCCGAGCGCGCATCGCTCTCCCGCTACAAAGTCAAAGCCCAATCACCACTGCGGATGGTCAAGACTCTAGTTATTCTTTGCCTGGGTGTAGAGGTGGCGTTCATTATCATAAGGAACCGTGTGCTCGAGAATTTGCCGTTTTCTAACATAAAATCAGTATTGTGTCGGCAAAGCAGAAAGATTGTTAACATTGTGACTAAGTGACGCGCCTTGCTCGGGACTCAAGTGCTTAAAACGAAGTAAAAGGTAGGAGATAAATAAAATAAATGAAGGCGATGTATGACTGAACGGTTTAAAAGGGAAAAAGAATAACAAACAAAACAAGTAAACGCCAACTATTTGATATGTTTAGTACTGTTTGTAGCTCCCGATTAAAAAATACAATAGACAGAAAGAAAACAGAAACTAGTTTGTATACGTTAAGAGATCGATAATGAAACGACAGATAACAAAAACTCAGTGTAAAAATCGATCAAATATAGAAATCTTTATACAACAGAACATCCCCAGTGGCTTTTATTTATCGCTCTTTCCTGGCGGCCGGATTTTGGAGGCCAATTGTTGTGAAGGACTCGTTGGTGGGTGATAGGAACCCGTGCCGTATGCCGGCACACCAATCTAAACCCCCACACATCTTCCAAAAGATGGTGCATACATTTAGTTAGACAAAACAAAAGGTACGGTTCCAAGAATTTTACAATTAATAGGTACAAGGACAAAGATTGATGACACATTTGAGTAAATTGGTTATTAGCAAAAATGTTCTCGGAAGGACTACGTCATTAAGAGGTAATTAAGGATGAACATATTTGTTCATGCATTAAATTCTGGGAAGAGCGAGTGTACGAGCAACTAAAAAAAAAGGACAAATGCGTTGAGCACGATGAAACACAATGAGTACCTGTAAAAGTGCATGAAATCCTAAATGCATGCACAGGCGGACCATGAAATCCAGATACCACATCTGGAAAAAATCTATGACGGCACAAAGGAAATAATGTGCTTGTCAAAACTAGGTACACGAACACGAACTAAGAGCGATCAACATAGCACCAAAACAAACTAACAGAATGCTATGAACTATTGTCTTTTTTTCTCCTTTTTTCAATCGAAAAATAAATCATCAGAGGAATTACCGTAGGAGTTCATAGCTTAAACTATAAGAAGATATATTCTCGTTTACATGCGGACGTGATCTGATGCGTCGATGCTTTACTTCTCGCCGTTTTTGCGTAGGTTCGAATCACTTTCTTCACTACGATCTGCTAAACGCTATAAGCTGACTACCGAGCATATGAATAATATTTTCAGTTCAATTTATAAATTGGATATTATATTTCGGTGAAGACGAAAAATCCTATGTTTCAGTTTAAATTAGGTTGTAATAGGCGTTCAGTGTAACTTGGGGATGGTCCATTGTGGGTAGAGTGGAGCAGCTAAATATGTAGAGGATGTGGCTAGGGTCTATAATTGTTGAAATATTTGCATCTTTCTGGAGTTCGTGTGGAAATTTTTTTATTTACTTGAACTTCACCTTAGATTTATAACAGCTATCTGCGTTTATGAATTTTTTTTCTTCAAAAATTGTAGATACGTTCGTTTTTGTCTCGGTTTGTTTTTCCTACAATATGATTTTATTCCCTCTATTTTAATTTCTGATTTTTTTTAATCGTATAAAAACACAATGCCTTTTAGTTTTCTTATATATAGTAGCGAGTTTAGGGTTCGCTGGATTAATTATTTTAATAAATAAGAGCCGTTAAACCGATTCTCTTTGTAAACACTTTATTAGTCTGTTAATAACAACCGTTCCTTGATACTTCGCTTCTTTACTTATCGCTTCCGTATTTATCGCTTACTTAGTTATCGCTTTCTTACTGCTTTCTTACTTCTCTCCTTGATCTGTGTGCGACGGATTTATACCTTTTTTCCTTATTCTGATTCGGCGTTTCGTTTCCGTTTCGTGCCATAGCCTCGAATTTTCTACTGCTCATAGTCTCCAGTTTTCCAGTACTTTCTCGAATATTCTAGTACTTTGTTTTGAAGACCTGCCAGATATCACAGCTGATTGTCATATGCGTCACAATATTATTATAGTCGATAATATTTGTCAATTGTATTGTAAAATTTAATGTACAAACCATATAAGAAATAAAATTACTACTACTACGACTGCTATACTATTATTATAAATTTCTTCTGGCTATTTCCTACTTCTTCATGTTAAACTTATGTTGTAATTGGTTGAATTGATTTCATTAAGCTTTTTTTTTGACCCGTTACATTTGCTTCTGTAATAACAGCAGATTTACTTCCGTACATCCTTCTTGAATCGTTTAAGAGATTTAGATTGCTCTGTATCTCGTCCGATTCCAATACAAATTTAATTGAACTTGATCTTAGATTTATAATATGTAGCTCTCTTTGTTTATGAATCCCTCTTTACAAATATCGTACAGATATGTTCGTTGTTGACTCGGTTGTTCACGAAGGTGATTGCCTCCTCATTTGACGAAAATCTCTATTTTTATTCCCTCTATTTTAAATTATGAGAATTGAAAAACAAAAGCAGTTAATGTTTCATTTTGAAACACTGGCGGGCCTCAGGGATCTACTTTACCACACATTTTTTGTTGTCCTTTTGAATTTAATAGTCGATTAACTAATTCATTAAGAAATTAATTGTATAAAAACGTCCATGCCATCGAAGTGCCCCTGTATTTGCTTAATTCCTTCCACCTATTGCACGATGATGTGCGAGTTATCATCAGTTTAGATTCCCATGACGTAAATTGATCTTGATCCTGGGAGTTTCATGAAATTATGAAATTTAATATATGTAATCCTTATGCCACCATGAATACGTGTTGCAAGCACAGTCGTCTCGAATATAATTTGTTATTTCATAAACGGGAGACCGGGGTTCGATTCCCCGTCAGGGAGCCCCTGGCGCAAGACTAATAACCTTGCCCAGAAAAAATAAATCATTATGGAAAATTTAACAAACCTCAGGACTTCCTAAATAAGGCCAAGACCGGTTCCCGGTTGTAGTGCCGATGATGATGATGATGATGATGATTTAATAAACGGACATTTTTTAAGTGAGAACAATAAACTTTTCTTCCCGTTCCTTTCACTCCTCCTAAGAAATGATCTTTCAGTTCCATACTGTAGTATCAGCAGCGAATGCATCGTTTCGCTAACAGGCGTTTGGCAAGCGTCGTAATAAACGAATACAAAAACACAAATACATACGGACTTCGAAGATATTCCTCCAGTAACATCGATTTACATAACCAGTTCGTAAGAACCCTAAAAAACAAAATATGTCCCTGTTCACGTTTTTGGTTACGTTCAAAACGAAAATAAAAAAGGTTAACGACATTAACCCAACAGGGTAGCAATTTAACAATTTCATATTAGACAGACCGGTTCTACGTCCATAGCGTAACCGTGATATCATGGTTCTTTTGCCGTTCAAATTTGATTGGTGTATCTGAAGAAGTATTAAGTTACAACCTGGAACGTCGTATGATATTTTTGTAAATACCTTTTCGGTGTTATTATCTGTAAATGAGAACATAGCGTGGTGTTGAGCCTCCGATCCGACCGTGTATACTCGTTAATCAACACGGAGCCTCGCTTAAATCCCCAAGCTAATGATAGTATGACCGCGTTTACACTTAAAATCGTCGAACGATGAAACAATTATTTGAGTTGAGACTGAGCTCACGCAGCTGATTGTCTTCCTCTGTCTTGTTATTATTAATCATTGTAAGTGTCGAATAAATTCCCAATTTTGAGAACTAATTATGGACATGTGCCTGAGGTGATATTAAACGGGGGCATGAGAAGTTTTGAATGATTTACAAATTAGTGGCACATTTCTGAAAAGATGGATAAATGGATATTCTGCAAACTAGATACACTGTTCCTAGTAGGAGTACCATATATACATATACACAGCGGTGATATGCCTTGGAGTAAATAGTTGTGGGCATAAAAAACGATTTAAAAAAAAGTTAAATATACCATTTAACCTCAGTTTTCTGTGGTTACCGGAATCACTCACAACTGCATGGATATTGGGTATCCATAAAGCCTTTAGGGTCAGATTCAAAGCAGAAGGATTGTCTACTTTTTCCAATTTAAAGTATGGAGGATAATAAAAAGTAAGACGGACAGGACTTTGGAGTTATATGCTTCCGACGGAATCCCAGAAACCCTGCCCCAGGGAGGGACTTCCATACCAATCCCATTTTGCATTGGAACGATTTTTGGTACAGAAGTTGCGTTCCCTTGATAGATCAATCGCAAATTAGTGGAATCCGTCGAATTGTCTTGTAAAGTGTAAACAAACCCTATTCCGTGAAATAATACCACGAATCTCCGAGACACAGTCATCGTCATAATATCAGTAAAACAGCCAAAGGTCCGTCACGATCCTTTGATGTGATAGTGACTGTAGTCTAGATGTCAGTACTGGGTTTTCGAAAAGGCGGATTGCGCATCTCTGTATACTCTCAAGTAGGACGGGGACATGCTTAGGAGCAGAGCACCAAATATGGGAACAGTGTTCAAGTTATTATTTATTTATTTATTTATTATTTATTGGCCTGTAGGAACCCGGAAGTTCATGACCTCACCGACTCGGCTTCGCCATCGTTCCCTGTCCTGGGCACTCTCCTTCCACGCTTGACCATTCGATCCGATCTCCTCAAGGTCAAACCTAACATTGTCCTCCCATCTCCGTCGCGGCCGTCCTACCGGTCTCTTTCCCGTTGATCTACCGTCAAGAATTCTATGCACGGTCCTATCGTTCCCCATTCGAGCCACGTGTCCGGCCCATCTTAATCTTTGCGACTTGATTACTCTCACTATTGTAGGTTTGCGGTATGGCTCTTCCAATTCGTGGTTATGGAGTTTCCTCCATTGTCCTGCATCCTCGTCATATTTACCTCCAAAGATGCTCCTCAAAACTTTATTCTCGAATACGCGGAATTTGTTTTCTTCCCGTTTTGTGAGAGCCCATGTTTCGCATCCATATAGAACAATCGGCATGATTATGGTTCTATAGACACGGAGCTTTATGTTACGTGATAGCAGTCTGGATTTCAGCAGTTTACTGATTGCGTGCCAACTAGCGTTGCCGGAATGCAGTCTCTTGTTAATTTCCTTCGACATTTCGTTACTGGCCGTCAGTATCGTTCCCAGATATTTAAATTCTTTAACTTTTTCAAATATCATACCTCTGACGTTTATATGTGTTCTCTGAGGTCCACCTGCTCTCGCCGTAATCATGTATTTTGTTTTGTCTTCATTTATTTCTAGGCCCACCTCCTCTGCCGCTTGCATGATGATTTCACAGTTTTTACTAACAGTTTCTAGATTATCGCCCAGAACGGCGATGTCATCCGCATATGCGAGCACTTGTGTGACCCCGTTCAGGGATGCTCCGGCCATGTTGTCGTCTTGTACCTTTCTGATGACATACTCGAGCACAAGGTTAAAAAGACACGGTGATAGACAATCTCCCTGCTTTAGTCCGTCCCGGATTTCAAATGTGTCTGAGAGGTGGTTTTCTATTCTAACTCGCCCTTTGTTTTCGTTCATGCAAATTTGAGTGAGGGCGGCATATTTTTTTGGGACTCCCAGCTCAACTACAATATGGTAGAGTCTTTGCCTTGCGACTGAGTTGTAGGCTTTTTTGAAGTCAACGAACACTTGGTGAACCGTCTCTCCGTATTCCCACTTCTTTTCCAGCAGTTGTCTTATTGTGAACATTTGGTCGCTTGTTGACCGGTTCCTACGGAATCCACATAGGTAGTCTCCCAGTATATCTTCTGCGTACGTTGTGATTCTCGCCAGAATAACATTTGTTAATATTTTGTATGCGGTTGGGAGCAATGATATCCCTCTGTAGTTTTCGCAGTCAAATCTGTCGCCTTTTTTGAAAATGGGGATGACTATTGAGGTTTTCCATTCTTCCGGAGTGACTTCCTTATCCCATATTGTTTGGATGAGCTGGTGGATCTTTCGAGCGGTTGCCTCTCCTCCATGCTTCACAAGCTCTGCCGGTATGGAGTCGACTCCGGGAGCCTTGTTGTTTTTCAATCGCTTTATTGCGTCTACAACTTCGTTGAGAGACGGCTCTGGGATCTGAGGCTCGGCTGTATGTACGCTTGGTGCACTTATCTGTGGTTGATGGGTGCTTACATTGAGCAGGTTTTCAAAGTACTGCTTCCATCTTGTCACGATATTGTTTGTTTCTGTGACCAGACAACCGTTTGCGTCTCGAATTATTTTGACTCTCCCTCGGTAGCCATTTCTAATTGAATTTATGCCGACATACACACCTCTGATGTTCTTTGCCCTAGAATTTTCTAGAATTTTTTCGATCCGAGTCTTCTCCCATTCGCGTTTTTTGCGTTTAAAGAGCCTCATTGTCTCTCTCCGAATTGTCGCGTATCTTTCTGCGTTGATGGGAACAGTGTTCAAGTGAGGGCCTAATTTGGGATTTTTAGAGGAGAGGAAATTTACCGGCGGAAAATATTGGTTGGGTCCTAGAATATAACTCACTCTTCTGGTTGCGGATTTGGCGTTATTCAACACATATTCATACCAAGATATATCCCAACAGGCCGTGGCGTCAAGCCAAATCGTTGTTTTTTTTTTTTATTTAATTACCGGGTCGTTCATCGGTAGGTGAGGCACCGACGATACACCTCTTTATAAAGGTTGTATATTGTGTCTTCGTTGCTTTGGCATTGTGGGATTATATGTATTGGGTTGTACCACATGAAATCTCCGATTATCACTCAGTCGGAAATAAGAAGTTCTCGAGTGAACATCTGTGCCAGAACGTTAAATTTTCTTTTTTTTATAAAGTAAAGTGGTACGTGTACTTGACGTGAGAGAATTTTAGGCTTCGTTACAAGTACAGTTATTTTTCTTCTAAGAATTGTTTACCATGCTGTCAGCACCTCGAATTCGACCCCTCTTCCTTTATGAATTTAAAATGGGACATAGTCCGTCATTAGCAATAAAAAACATTAAGGACCCATTTGAGGATGTAGCGGTAAACGAACGCACTATACGACATTGGTTTTGAAAGTTTCTTTCGGGATATTTCAGCCTCGAAAATGATCCACATGGGAAGCCGGAAACGTTAGTTTTGAGGACGATGTTTTAAGAGCAACGGTGATGCGGAGCCAACGAAATCGCTGCGGGAGATTGCACAAAGCGTGGGACTATCATGATCATCATCATCATCGGCAACACAACCGGGATCCGGTGTGGCCTTATTTAGCAAGTTTCGAGGCTTGTTACATTTTCCATAATTATTTATTTTTACGGGCAGGGTTATTAGCCTTGCACCATAAAGCGTGGAAGTATCCCCAATGACAATAAGTCGACACCTTTCTCTCATAGGAAAGGTAAAGAAACTAAATAACTGGGTACCCCATGAATTCAACGAGTCCCAAAAACGACGGCGCGTGGAAATCTGTGCATCGCTTAGATTAAGAAACCAAACTGAACCGTTTCTGCGCCGGATAGTCACCTGTGATGGAAAGTAGATTATGTATGATAACCGTAAAAGATCTGGGCAGTGGTTGGATGCAGGTGAATAACCAAAACACACGCCTAAGGTTGAACTTCTTCCAAAAGAGGTTATGGTGACAATTTGGTGGACATCGAAAGGACCAATCCACTTTTCATATCTTCAACCAAGAGAAACGACAAACGCTATCAAATATTGTGAGGAAATCGACATCATCATCATCGGCACTACGGCCGGGATCCGGTTTTGGCCTTATTTAACAAATCTCTCCACCGGTCCGGATTTCGAGCCGATGTCAGTTTGGCACTTCCAGGCTCTGGGCGTCCTGGTCTTTGCCATCCCTCCATGGCAGACCAGGTCTGCCGTGCTGTCTCCTTCCATACATCCAGTCACAAAAGTCTTTCGGGCAGGCTCCTCATCGCTCATTCGAGCTGGGTGTCCCGCCCACCGGAGTCTACCGAGTTTGATTTTTCTTACAACATTAGCTTCAAGGTAGATCGCGTACAACTCATTGTTGTAGTGTCTCCGAACTCGTCCTCCCTCACAGTCGGGGCTAACAATTCTCCTTAAGACCTTCCTCTAGAACGCGGCTAAGAGTTCAGAGTGCCTTCTATTGAGCACCCAGGTCTCGGTTCCATATATGAGTACTTGTAAGACTTGTTCTGGATAAATTTCGGGATTTAAAGAGCCTTGCGGCTTTGTTGGTCTTAATCAGCCGTCGGCGTATTTCTTCTTCCATATTGATATCGGCTGATACTATTGACCCAAGCTAGTTAAAGGATTGCACTACTTCAAATTCGTGCTCCACTACCTTGATAGTTTGACCAACGTTACGTCTTCTCTTCGCAGAAGTTGCCACCATGTACTTAGTTTTTCCCTTATTAATGCGGAGTCCCAGTTTTTGTGCCGTCTGCTCGATCTGGGTGAAGGAGTCCTGTACAGCCGAATCGGATCTACCGATGATGTCCATGTCATCTGCGTAGGCAAGTATATGGTTGGTCTAGGTGATAATAGTCCCTCTAGTTGTAACGCCAGTCGCGGATTTCTTTCTCCAACGCCAGGTTGAAGAGGAGGCAGCCCAGACCGTCCCCCTGCCGGAGTCCATTGAATATGTTTATTGGTTTTGACAGAAATCCCGCTATTTTTACTTGACTAGTTACGTTGATCATGGTCAACCTACAATTTGTTTGGAATGCCGAACTCTCTCATGAGATTATATAATTCTACCCTGGCCATGCTGTTGTAGGCAGCCTTAAAGTCTATATATAGATGTTAAATGGGATGTTAAATTCCCGACATTTTTCCATCGCCTGCCCAAGGGTGAATATCTGATCAATCACTGATTTACCTGGGAGGAAGCCACACTGATATTGACCAATGATGACTTTAGCGTATGGGGTTGTCGGATCTTGTAGGATAGAGGAGAGTATCTTATAGGCGGTACTCAGCAATGTTATACCCCCATACTTGCTGCACACTGTGGTATCTCCCTTCTTTTGTATGGGGCAAATTATTCCACGACGCCAATCTTCCGGCATCTTCTCTTGCTCCCATACATACACCACGATCTCATGAATTGCATGATGTAACGCGCTCCCTCTTTGTTTGTTTGATCAGCTCAGCTGGTATGCCATCGGCTCCGGTGGCTTTATTTGATTTGAGCTGTCGTATGGCTTTTAATGTTTGCTCAATGCTTGGTGGCGGCAGCATTTGGTCTTGATCTTGCATTGGTGGAGCCTCCAGTTCTTCTGTGAGCTGACCATTTAACAATTCATTGAAGTGAACTTCCCATCGCTCCAGAATGCCTTCAGGATCGGATATCAGATTACCCTCTTTTTCCTTGCAGTAAGTGCAGCCTGCTGTGTACCGCGTCATACTGCGGATTATTTGGTAGAACTTCCGCGGCTGTTGTGGACCTCGCTCTCTACTTTTCTCTATTTCACAGACAAGGTTTTTTCCCAGACACTTTTCTTTTGTCTGTGAAGTCTTTTTTCAGGTCTTCTGAGCTCTTTGTATTTCTCCTCGCGTACCCGCTTCCTATGAGACTGCTGGATTGCCTGGTATGCACCATTCTTACGTTCAGTCGCTAGTTTGCACTCATCATCAAACCAGTCGCTCCGATCTCTACGACTCCTGCCTAAGATGGAGTTGGCAGTACTAATGGCAGTATTCTGAAGGCGTGTCCATTTCTCTTCTACGCCCGGCATTCTGGCCTCAAGACTTACTCTCCCTCCGTCGAGCTCTTCGAGGGCGAGTCTTAACGCATGACCAAAGGTGTTACTGGTATTCTCATTGCGTAAGGCAGCCGTGTTGATTCGAACCTGCTCGGCAGATGCAA